>JAPMOR010052242.1:744272-802448 GCA_026543865.1 Argiope aurantia | reverse complement strand
TGTACTTCATTGTATTATGAAGCAAAACTCACACTTTGGATTAGTAAGGAAGAAAATTGAGAAGAGAACGCTGTAATTGATTTATTTCATTTAAACAAACAATTTATCTCGAATCGCTAAAGAATTTTACTTCTCAAGTATGAATCCATCTTGTTATTAAAGTTTTAAAACATGAATTTCAGATTACCATCGGAAAGAAAAGGGAATGCTCTGACGTCATATTTTGTGGAAATCAAATCATAGGTTCAACAGTTTGCAAAAAGAGTAATTTTAAAAAGTGCATGAGTAAGGCAGAAAACCCTAGTCAAGTTAAATGACAATGACTAAAAAATTTGAAAGGGAGCCAAAAGCTTCGTTTCCGCCTCCTAAGAAACCTTGGTGACGTAGAACCACATTCGGCGGCATCGCTAGAGCAATGAATTCGTAGAAGTATAATGACAATTACTGAAAGTGAATTTCGAAATGTATTTTGACAGTTAAAAGGCGAATGATGTAGAGGATTCGCTCTTTCCTGGAAAAACACTTTTTTTTCTTTGTTGCCACTAAATGAAGTTAAATATCATTTATTCTCTATCTATTGTAAAAGGAATTATTTATTTAATTTATTTGGTGATGCCTATTATAGGAAAATCCATTTACAGTGCTCATGTCACAAAGTACATACAAATAAAAGAACATACACAAAATGAAGAACATTCGATTACAAATATGCAAATTACAAAACAATATAATCATCAAATTTATCAATATCGGTTATCTATCAGTTTATAAGTTGTAGCATTTATTACTGAACACGTTGAAAGAAACACAAAAAGTCAAGATCTTCAAAATACTTATTAAAAAGGTTGCAAAAATTTGTGTAAAGGAAAATTGTCAATGAAATTAAATTGAATAAAAAGATCTAAAAGAGTCTTCTATCTCTCAAAGTTTAAGAAAAAACTCCAGTTGAATGTTCTTACGATCAGTCAGTTTATTGATACTTTTACTGAAAAATAGAATAAATAATTATCGATTGAGTATCGTCGATTTTATATACAAAGAATGATTAAAAATTAAAATTAAATTAAAGCATTAAATCAATGTGCAGAAAAATATTTTTTTAAAACATAAAAAACATTAAAGAACTATTATTTAATAGTTTTCTCCTTTTATTTCCACTGACATGTCTTAACAATTGATATAGTATATTATATTATATACTATATAATGTCAGTGGCATTTATATGTCTAATGATTATAAAATGGTTCAAGTTGCATGGTTTTTCATTTCACCATATTTAAGGGATGGACATACTTGATTTAACTGAACACGGCTCTAAGGATGTCAATTCATATGATCAATAAATGCAACTAAAGGCTATGGCATTAAACTGTACGCTGCTTTTTTCTTATAATTGATTTTAAAATTTAAATATCGCGAAGACATTTTTCTCTTTATTCCTTTTTATTATTAATTCAGTTAAACAGCAAAAATTTCGTTAAAAAAGATTTTATCAAGACACTTCCTAAGCTTACCAATTGAGTCAGATAGTAGGCTTCCTAATTTCCAAAGGATAATTAGGAAAAATATATAATCGAAAACATTGATTGTCATACGCATCATCAAAATCTGAGAGAACCTAAAAATACATTTCTTGTATCTGTAGGTTATAAAGATTACTTGTAAGATTTATTTTTCATTTTTATATTTTCTCTTGAGAAACAGGATAGGGCTCTCAGTTACCTCCGACAGTTTTCATCACGGTGTAATTAGAACGAGTCTTTTAATGTTTTTAAATATTTGGAATAATTTAGTATAAAAAAAAGGGACGATTTCGAATCTACTCAATAGTGTCCCTGTCGTTCCCAATACTGTTTATTAGTTTATGACAATTTAGAAACGGATCTTCTTAAAAGAACCTATTATGCAATTTATATGCGTATTATTTTTTGCCCATGAAAATTGATTATTAATTACGATTTGATGTTGTTTGAAATCATGTGTACAAGGAAACAAGGACATTTACGTCAAGGAAGAAAATATATATATATATATATATATATATAAGGATGTAGATGAGGATGATGTAGATATAATGTAGACGATGATTCTCACTCTTTCGAACAAAAAATGGAAGATATTGAGATTTAGGATGTAATTAATTTCGAATTAGCTATGGATGATTTTTCAACAAATACGCATGTTTTGATCGATTACGTTAAAATTACCTGAATGAATTTTATTATTCGTTCGTCTGTGGAATTGATATAGTTGACGGTGGTCAGCTGAACCCAACAGATTTGAAGAGAACCAGATTGAACTGGTAAGATTAGTTTTGTTAGATAGTAACAATCTACGATTGCCGAGATTCAGATAAAGGCTAAACTACCAGATTTGAGTAAATTTTTTCCAAGCGGAGTATATGTCCCCCCCCCTCCTCAGAAAAAAACGAGTTAAATTGAAATCTAGACATTCTACTTGAAATAGGAAATTCCTATTGATAAAATTTGACTTAAGGTATTCCTACTTTCTGTATAGACTTAATAACTATACCGCAGACACTTGTCAAATTTTTAGCTAAGGATTGACTGTGCATCGGTATGTACCTTCAGAAAAATGCAAATGCAATAACTATAAAACGCAATGATTTAAATATATCAAATTTGTTATGAGATTTTGTGGCTACAAGCATAGTTTAATGTCATATTTTTATTTCAATCTGTTGGGGAAAAGACATTTAAAACACAAATTTGATTTTCAGATACCATTAACCGCATGCCAGGGATTAATAGCCAAATAATTCGCCAAGGATACCAGGATAGATTCAATAAAAATACTAAAATCACGCCAAAGGTTGATATTTTGTAGCTATCGAACACCAATGTCATATAAAGCGTTTTCAGAGACAACATCTTTATTAGAGATTATGCGAGAAAGTTTTGGGAACATCATTCATATCATTGGGGACATTCATCATTTCTTTGGCAAGACGCCTAGAGAAGTGATCTCTCACAGAGCCGTGATACGATTTCTATGGGCCAAGAATGTGTCCTCATTGGACATTCACAGACAAATCGCTGAAGTGTATGAAGGCGAAGCAATGAGTAGATAACAGTTGGCAAAATGGTGTCATTTTTTGAAGCGAACTGAGAGATTTCTGGGAACGCTTAGGTGAGAGGTCTAGAGCCACTCCCCATACAGCCCCGATTTGGCTCCTAGTGACTATTTCTTTTTCCCGGCATTGAAGAAACACTTATCAAAAAACAAGGTTCGTATCAGACAGTGATGTTCAAAAAGATGTTGAGAACTGGCTCAATAGTCAGGGACCTGATTATTACCAAAACGGTTAAACAAATTGGTTCAGCAGAGTGATAAATGCCTCAGTAGGTTTGGTGATTATGTAGAGAAGTGACTTCCACATATGTCTCTTAATTACCATTTGTATCGTTTGTCTATTGTTGTTATAGCCTTTTTCCTTTGCCTAGTAAACTTTTTTTGGATCACCTCTCGCATATTATTTATATATATATATATATATATATATATATATATATATATATATATATAAAGTAACCAATCTAAAGTATATAGTAACCAATCTAAAGTAAGAAACATTTTGAAAACGAAACGAAATAGTTTCGGAATCGCAACTAAAAATTATTTCTTATTCAAATTAAAAAAAAAAAAGGAACAGGAAACACTTCATAGAATTTAGAGAGCGCAAATGCAGCTACTTCTAAAACACAGATGAGTTGTAATCAAGTTAATAGGAAAATCAAATAAACCAAATAAAAAAGAATCCGGTCTGAAGACTTTTTCAAGGGTCACCCTCAGTTAGGGATTCAAAAAAAGGGATTTTTTCTGTGAGGGAATGCAGACAATAAAGTCTAACAATGATTCCTCATGATCCGAAAATCCCCTGAAATTAGGCCCAAGAGATATACCATTTTAACAGAAAGGACAATACAAAGCAACAAATTAGAAGAAAATAACCACTAATAAGTAAAAATACAATAACAATAAACACTAAAAACACTTAAACCATTAAAGAAAAAACAAAAAGGAAAGAGCATACCAGCAGCAGCAAGGAAATTTTAAGCTATCGACTGCGATTCCCGCTTTTTAAAAACACAAAAGCTAACGTATTAAACGTAAATAATAATTGTAGTCTCCCAGCGTCATCTATTGAGTGATCTAATATGCAAGGAAAGTTCTATTTTTATTTTAGGTAAAAGATTAATCCCAAACCATACCTTGTTTAATTAAAAAGTTGACATTACAGTAATTTTAGGAAATTCATTTTTAATTAAATTTTTAATGAGGATATTTGATGCTTCAATATAGGAATTTTTGCTATTGCAAACCCTTTTGATCCTGTTAACTTGTGAGAAAATTAGAACAGGGATGAATTCAACTTTAAAATTACAAAACTATGTAACTATCGTTCCAATCTACTCTAAAATTTTCAAAAATCTAATTTTCTCACAAGTTAACAGGATAAGAAGTGTTTGCAATAACAAAAATTTCTATATTGAAGCATCAAATAATCTCATTAAAAATGAATTTCCTAAAAATTACTGTAATGTCAACTTTTTAACTAAACAAGGTATGGTTTGGGATTAATCCTTTACCTAAAATAAAAATAAAACTTTCCTTGCATATTAGATCACTCAATAGATAGCGCTGGGAGACTACAATTATTATTTACCTTTATATATATATATATATATATATATACTATTTTCTATACTAATACATTCCATGAAATAAAGTATATTAGTATAGATAAACAGTGAAAATTCTGGGCAGGCGGTTATTAAAGGAAAAGCATTATTACAAAATAATGTTTAAAACTAAATTTAACATTAAACAATTTAGAGAAAAAATTCCGCCCAAAAAAAATCATTATAAAGCTAAAACACATCCATTGTTAAAAAAAATATAATATTTATTTTTGCTTTATTTCCTTTGTTTGTTTGAATGAGGGGGATTAAGGGATTTTTAGCAACAAAGACTGTCATTCCAGCTTTCAGCGATATCTCCAATTAATAAATGTCAAAAAATTTCAAGTGTTGAAGGAAAATATGGAGAGACAGTTTATCTGCAAAAGCTTTATTACACGAGAACTGTGAATACTAAAAAGTCAAAGTCATCCATTGTTTTGAAAAAAATTAATATTTATTTTTGATTAATTCACGAGAACTGTTGAAATATTGAAACGAATTATTTATAACCTGGCTAATTCGCTGCATGCGGTTAAATAAAAGAAAAGCATTATTACAAAAGAGTTTTTATAACTAATTTTGAAAAACAAAATGTTAAACTTAAAGGGGGGGGGGAGGGATACAGTTCGAATATAAAATTGGTATGAAAGCCATATTTTGAGCTTTTAAGTTATATAAAATGGTTTCTGTGCGATAGTATTTTACAGAAAAATCCAAAATTCCATTCATGAGAGTAGGGTGAAAAGTGTAACAGTTTCAGCAAGGAATAGCAACAATTTATTTTACTCGAAAACACGAATACACAGCTGCAAAACACAGAAGAAACATTCACAACACAACATTTGTAGTTAATAGCTGCAACAAACAGAAAATAGATGACAAACAACGTAATAACACAGAGCGCTCAAAGAGAATTTTGAAGGATATTAACAATCCAACAGAAACTTCGCTCAACTACTCACTTGCGCTCAACTCAACTACTCGATTGATTGGCTCTCAGTTCTGTCTCTCGGGTCTCTATAGTTTCTGTGATAGTGCAAATAAGCTTCTAGAAAAATCATCGAGTTCTAATGCATCTATTGCCAAGATTTCCGAATATTCTGCCGGAAAAGCTGCAAAATTCATCAATAAATCGGCGAAAAGTAACGAAGTTTGGGCCAAAAATGGGGTTATTGGTTACTTGACATCCATTATTATATTTGTAAAACTATCTCCATTGCCAGGAGATAATGTGCTGGCAAGCAACATTACAAACCCTAACAATATGATCCGTAACCGAAATTAATGAGAAAAAGAGTTAACATTTTAGTAAATTTTTAATTAATAAAATATCTATTAAAAATTTAAGAATTTCTTTCTTAGTGAGCATTTACCCAAGAAATAACTTCAGGTTCAACGATCTAATCTGTCACTATGCATTTCGCAGTTTACAAATAGTATTCCTATCTATAAATTTTATCATGCTAAAGAAACTGAGATATATGTCTTCTATTTTCTCGCGTATTTAATTGAGAAATTTAGAATGTAAATCTAGAAAAAATTTTACTTCTTATGCGTGATCTAATGCGCTTTGAAATGCTTTAATACTTATAAAATAACATCATAAAAATTCTCCAAATATATTCAAAGTTTCCTTTCCTTTTATCCTGTACTCCTGTACTTTTTATTCTTCTTCTTATAATTATTATTTCGAAATTTTGAATTTTTGACGATAAACATTATTCGAAATTAAATCATGTATAGATTATTTTTTCATCTATCTCCGATTTCTGCACTTTTATTAGACTTCTGAAAGAAATGTAACCCCCGGGGGGCACCTCGAAATGAGGATGAGATGCTTCCGGTATGGTGGTTGGATCTTGCCACCCTGGAGGGAACACTAATAAGTGGGGGATCTAACTCCTCCCATCGATGACGGGACGTACTTCCTACGGGAAGGGTTGTACCGTGGCCGGTGATGGCAATTAGGACTCAACCACAGTTCCTGCCAATTGCTTTAGCGGCGGTTCGTTCATTCAGTTCTATGGTTTAAATCCGTGTGCCTTCGGGCGGGTCGGAGAGTTAGATGGTTGACTTATGAAAGAAATGTGTTCAATATTCTTTTTTACATGAAAAGAAATATTATATCCAATATATTTTTATCGTAGAAGTGAAAAAGCACGTAAGAATAATTATAATAAAAATATACAGAATATTTTTTTGGTTGTAGGTAACACAGAAAGTGTTAAAAATGTTTATATATCGTAGCACTTTCTTGTGTAGTTGTATAATTTAGAGAAAACTTTCGATCATATTCTAGGAAAAGCTAAAGGAAAAAGAAAAAGTACTTTTTTCCGTCAATAGAAGTGGTTTTTAATTTGAAATATCTATACTTCGCCGTAAAGACAACATTCCATCCGATTTGTTCCCTTTTTGAGTTATTGAATTCACATACATTCTGCTAGACAGAATTTGGCTTAAAATTTGAAGGAAATCTACAATTTTGGCACGAAGATTACATGCCAATCTTCATTCACCTTGCTTCTTGTGTTTTTAGTTATTATATTTACAAACATACTAGTGTAATTTTTTTAAAAAAAAATTAGGGGAAACCTAACATTATAATTCCTCAATATCTCAAAATGATTTTTTTTTTTTTTTTGCTATTACCTTAAATTGTAATTATTAAAAAATACTCTATAAACGATAATATAATACGAAAACTAATTGCGATGAGTCATTAGATAAGACCTGAATGATATCTTTCCGCAGATAATAATAAGGGTACCGAGATCGGTACAAAAAGCCCTGATTACGAGTGACCGATAGACAAATCACCTCCATTGGAGTCTCCATGTATATTCCGGCTACAGGCAGCGCCACCCTTATTATACTATCCAGAGAAACGGGAACCTACTTACTACTCACTTTCATATATAAAGAACCCCCCCCCACCCACCCACCCCGTTGGAATTAATTCCTATTCTTAAGCAGATTTCCGTTTCCCTGGTGGTATAATAAGGGTGTTGCTGCCTATAGTCGGAGACGGATAGACATGAAGGAGATGAATATACATGGAGACTCCTGTGGAGGTGATTTGTCTATCGGTCACTCGTAATCAGGGCCTTTTCGTAGCGATCTCGGTATCCTTATTATTATCTGCGGAAAGATATCATTCAGGTTTTATCTAATGACTCAGTAAAATTTAGCTTAATTATAATATCTTTTATTTTAAAAATTTTAAAAAAAATTATCATATATTTTCTGGAATTCCCAAATGAACCCTTGACAACAACTTTCGATACATTACGATCACTATCTGAAACGACTCTTGCAATCAATCGACGCATCTATAAATTCTGTTCTGCGACGTTCAATCCAATCAACTCGTTCTTAGTGGAATATTTACCCCAAAATGATAAGCGGTTGAATGTTAAGCATTGTGAACGATTAATTTTATCTTTGAACCCACAATACTGGTTCGATCGCACACTGCAAAAACGTGCTTCGGAGTACTTGGAAAACCCACATTATAGCCAACGTGACTGCAATGTTTCTGTTTGGTAACCAATCAGATGCTTTTCGAAACGAAGGGGTTGCAACCAAAAATGATACGTATCCAGTTTTTTTTTAATTATTTATTTATTTAAATGTCAACTTGCAGATGTAGATGCTTTTACGCAGGTCAAAGGTTTTCGACCTATGGACTAAGCATCATTAATAATACATTACATTATTTTGTGGAGGAGTTTTATACATTAAGGAGTTAAATGCATTTTTAAAATGAATGTAAAATGACGCTGCTTTTGATGTTTTCTTTTAATATTTAGTATTGAGATACATACATAATTTTTTCGTTTTTCGCGGCCTCTTTAAACGGACACCTATGACGACTGCTATACTGGCCATACGCTGGTTACACTTATGGAGTTTCCTTGGAATTAAATTTTCAATAAATTTTATGGAAGGCCTAACCCAGTGGTAAAGTCTTCCAAGAAATTTATTGAAGTAATTTTTAATGTCTTTTATCATATTATATCTTGACGAAACTGGCCTTTCAGGTAAATTATAAAAAAATAGCAGTACGCAGTTACATTTTGAACCTAATTTTAGCTTCAAATATATGAAACCGACATTTCAAAAATGCTTACAATAAAACACTCATATTAAATCTTAATATTTACTATTATGTATTATTATCCACTATTTACCATTGTATGTCTATTTTTATATGATCTGTATGTTTTACTTACAAATATAATTCAATAATATAAATTTAAAATACTTCATTCCTTGATTATAAACTCTTTGTTTATGGATGCACTGGTTTTTAATCGGAATTGTTTTCACAGAATATACAGTCATTCAAAAAAGCATTGGGACACTTGGATGAATAACTACAAAGCTATTAATAAAAGTATTTATCACATTAAAATAAAAACAAAGTACATCAAGAAATATTTTAACATTTGGTGCATAATTTGTAAGGAAAATTTTATGGGTATTTTAAAATTATAATTTGTTATAGCTTTTCAAATTTAATCGAAAAAAAATAGGAGTCAAAAAAAGTATTGGGACACTTTTGAAATAAGAAATTCAACAAACTTATAGCACATCAATAGAAGTGAATTAACAACCAATTTTTTAGACTATAATTTTAAACTTAAAAATTTCAATAGATAAGATTCTTTATGGGAAAAATGGTAAGAAACAAAGATATATTGGTTGATGTGCAAAATATTGTAATAACTCATTGCAAAAATGGAAAATCAGATCGCTCTATAGGACATATCTGGAACTGAATAAGTCTATTGTTTTTAACATTACTCACAAATTCAAGAAAACAAATAGTATTGAAAACAGGCAAAGATCAGGGCGTCCAACGACATTTAATGAAAGTAAAGAGAGGTGAATTGTGAAACAAGTTTACTTTGATCCAAAAACTAGTGCCGTAAAATTGACTCTGCAATGTAAAATTAAGTTCGGAAAATCTGTAAATCCTCAAGAAATAAATATCACGGCAGAGTATCTCAAAGAAAGTATCTCAATTCGTCAACAAGCTAGGCTGACATTTGCTAAAATGTATATAAGGCAGCCAAAAGGTTTCAGAAAAATGTCATTATTGACGAAATTATTTATTGACGAAAAAAAATATAACATTTTAGGATCGTATGGCAAGCAAAACGTTTGGCGGAAATCAACTGCAGCAATGCATATCAAAAATGTAAGGCCTACTATCAAATATGGAGGTGGCAATCAAATAATCTGGGGTTATATGGTAAGCACTGGTGTCTGAAACGTGTGTTTTATTGATGATACAATGAATAATTGTGTCTCTCTTGACATTCTCAAGTGAAATTTAAAGCAAAGTGCGACCAAACTGGGAATCTCTTGACATAAACTGTACATTAATTTCAAGATTTCAATTGTACCAAAATCATGAGCCTAAATCTGCAGCTGATATTTGCAAATGATGGGTCCCTAGTGTTATAAGACTCCTGCACGAAGTTCAAACTTTAAACCCATTGAGCATGCATGGATTATTTGCAGAAGAAATTGTATGAATATCAAATTTCTAACAAGCAGGATCTCAGAAAACATTTGGTAAAAAAATGGGCCAAAAATCGATGGATCATTTTGCGAAAAATTGGTTCAATCTGTGCCAAATGTACTATGAGAGGTCATTATACGCAAGGGCGGCCCAACAGGATATTAACTTTTAAATTTGCATTATTTTTCTTATTTTATTGGGAAGTGTCCCTTTTTTGAGCATGTTTTTTTTACTTGATTTCTTCTATTTCAATTATAACCGTAATTACATTAATATGAGAATTTTGTTTGAATTATTATGATTAGTATGTATCAAAATAATATTTATTTCTTTGTTTTGGTTTCATTTGTACAATTAAATAAAATATTATGATAAAAATCTATGAACTTGTATCGTGTCCCAATACTTTTTTGACAGACTGTATATTTAGAATACATAATTTTCTTAATTTTTTATTTTATTTTTGAGATGAATATCTTTTAAAGATCGAAAACCCAGGTTGAAACCGAATTTATTTATACAAATAAATTTACAAAATAATAATATAATAAATCAAAATAAATAAAAGAAAAT
Source organism: Argiope aurantia (assembly GCA_026543865.1). NCBI lineage: Eukaryota > Metazoa > Arthropoda > Arachnida > Araneae > Araneidae > Argiope > Argiope aurantia. The sequence continues at coordinate 791,641 of JAPMOR010052242.1, read as the reverse complement.
AAGAAAAAAAAAAGATTTGGTTAGTTAGGTTTGGTTATATCAACGTCCCGTTTGAAGCAACACTAGGGCTATTTTGGGACGGCCCTCGTAATTTTGAACCGCGGTCAGATGACGAGGGCGACACCTGAGCTGGCACCCCCCTCTCCACACCACACCGCACCAGCGGGAGGACGTTTGGTCATGACGGATTTAACGTGCAACAGTCCCCTTTACACGACGGTTCTTCGGTGGAATCGGGTCTCGAACCTAAAACCCTTCGGTTCCGAAGCCGAGACCTTACCACCAGGCCAGCGCGGCCCATTAAAAAAAGAAAAACAAATATTGCTTATTTGGTATCTGTGGCAAAGAGAATTAAATTCTAAATAAGTATTTTTTAAAAATTTACCTATAACTGTAGAGATAGTCATTCCCATTTTTATATTACTTCTGACGTGATTGTTTCACCTGTGGATCATAGAATATATCGCGGTTTATGTCATTATTGATATTTTCACATCAACAGTTACAGACTTTTCATTTTCAATAGCTCAGATATTTTGGACAAAGACCTCGATGTATGGTCAGATCATACGAGAATGGTAGTCATATAAATTAACAAAAATATTACATATATTCCATGTTCATGAAATAATCTCCATAATATTCATGAAATAATCTCCATGTTCCTGTAATATTCGTGACTGTCACGCATTCAATTGTAATATTCATACTCCATGTTCCTGTAATGTTGTCAACGCTCCTGTAATATTCATGAAATAATCTCCATAATATTCATGAAATAATCTCCATGTTCCTTCATAAGGACTATTTGGATACTGAATTGATTATTTATGCACATTGAAGTTTTAATTTCTTTAAAAAATTTCATATCGGAATCTTTCTTTTTCTTAAATATCCCAACGTCGTAGCCATTTTTTTTGATTAATTAAATTAGTTTAGTTTTGAAAGCTGTTTCTAGAATTTTCAAATGAATATTCATATTAAACGCAAAATAGTGAGATTTTTTGCAACTTTTATTACTGCTGACTTTTATGACTTATTATCTGCTACTCCAATGTAAATTACACAAAAAATATATCTTTAGACCCTATTTAAATTTTGTCAATTTGCTGGTGGTAGTTTGGTTGCCGTGTTACTTTTCCTTCGGTTATAGATTTTTAAAAATATAATTTAATTAAAATTATGGGTTTATTTATACATAAGTTTCTTCTGTATTTAATATTTCCCTAAAGACAATGAAAACACGTATGTCGATAAACACAATAATTAAACATCTATGCATAATTTTCTCGAATGCGAGTGCGAAATGCATGGGAAAACATATCCAATACTCTCTCTATATATAAAAGAATTGATTTGTGTGTGTGTGTGTGTGTGTGTGTGTGTGTGTCCATTTATATCATTGCTATACATGCCAAAATCGTTTCACTTCTCAAGTTTTGAATCCAAATTTTGGACAGTGATAGATTAAAACAAGTAGGAGTCAATGAAAATTATTTTTAAAATCTAACTAGTTTTTTAAAAAATTATTTAAACATTAAGTGATGATTTCGAACGTTTCTTTCTTTCTTTTTTTCTTACTTTTTACAAATTTTCTGCATACATTCTCGTCGGAAATCTATGATATTTTATATCCTTGAGAAGACCAGGAAATCCCTCTTTTAATAAATGTAATTTGAAGTTGTCATGTAACTTTGATTTTTTTTTTTAAATTCGCCGAAGCTCTTACTTTTTTAATAATCACTAAATTTTATAGTCTAATATTATTCACATTGCTCAAAATGAAATTTTATTTTCACAATTCATATTAAGTTTCAGTTCATAAGTTTTTGCACTTATTTATTTTTATCTTTTGATATTTTATTTTGAAACGTTTACGTTGTGACGCATACGTTTAGCTAAATTTTATTTGCTCTAAAATTTATTAAATTTATTTTTAAATAAAATAAAATACTGCTTCTGCTTTATTGACATCTAGCCATCATTTTTAACGCTTTCACACATAAAGTAAAATAGAATTTTAAACCATGAGCTTAAAAAAATGAGCTTCCTTTGGTAAACTTTCAACCCTGAAAAGAATGCAAACCAAAACATCCGAAACAGAAGAACAAAATAGTAGTAAGGAAGGTCTGATGGCGAAAATAAATAAATAAATAAATAAAATCAAAGTTAACGAAAAACATCTCATAGGAGGTAAGTCACGTTGTACGCAAGTGCCAAAAGGAATACAGAAAAAAGATTGCGGGAAACTGTAGAAGAATGAGAACGCAAATTTTAAGTGAATACTAAAAGGGAACTTAAGTGAAGGCAGCGCGAAATAGAGGAGCAACGTAATATTTAATTTCAGGCTGAAAGAAGAAAGGCAGAGAGAAAATATATTGCCTTGAATGTTATATAAATGAGTACACTGTGCTTACAAGATGGATTAATATGAGTATGACTACGATTACGATTTTTATTTATGAATCAGAAGGCACTTTACTTACAAGATTGATATCGAATATTTTCTCTGTACGTGGTATGAAAGAGTGACCTAGACAGCCATATGACAGGTGTTTCACTGCCGGAAAAGTATAAGTAGTTTCCTCTACTTCCCAAACCACCGGAACCTTTGTAAAACATATTATATTTACAGAGAAGATTTGAAAAGTCAAATTCAGTAAGATGAGACTGGAAGGTTATTTATGTTTGCTCGGAACAGTTAGAAACAATATTTGTAAAAAAAGAAACGAAGGAGCGTAGATAATATATATACATATATTGTTACGAAATTTTCGGGGTTCGTTTGAATAGTGGAAGGCATATGGTGTGGAGAACGCTCAATCAGCAGGCGGCAGTAGAAAAAGAAACAACGACGTTTATTTACACGAAGACACACAGGACAGCACAAAAACGACAACTATATACAGCATAGAAGACGATTATCTTCAGCCGAGACGTGCAGCATACAACAAGACTCTACTGCAGACAGTAGCGCACAGCTTAGTTCAGCACTAGCTTGACTCCGTCGCTGCTCTGCTAATCCCTGGAAGACCAGTTCTTAACCGTCGATTCCGACTCCGACTACTCTGCACCGTCGATTCCGACTACTCTTCACCTTCGATTCCGACTACTTTTCTTCGACTACTCCGCTCTTCAACTTCAACTTCAATGGTAGGCTTCTCGGGGCACCCCTCCTTGGAGAAGGACTATCCCCTTATTGATGTGACTGATAGAGCTTTACTTTTAATAAGTTGCCATGATATTGTTGGGTTATTGAGGAATTCACTTGGGTTAAGTTTCGTGGTGAAACTAGCGTTGTGATTGGCTGGGTTTAGGAGGATTATTGGATGGCGTATTGTTATTGATTGTTACTGGTGGAGTGAGTGAGTGGGTATGTTGCCAGAGGTAACGGGACTTTGCAATGTAAATCAAATGCAGGGTGAAATTACATGTTAAATATTATAACATTAGATGGCACCATGGGCGTTGACTGTTTACATTAATTTGGACAGGTAATGTTAAAGGGTTAGACTTGCTAGCGAAAGGGTTATGCTTTAAAGGAGCACGTTTTTAGGTCTTTTAATTCGTGTATTGGGATCATATTTAGGGATTAGTTCTATTGCTTCGGCTACTCCGCTCTGGTAGCTGCAGACCCTTTTATAGGTCTCAGGAGGCGGGGCTAGAAGCCTCTCAACCTATCAGAAACGTTCGAGGCGTATCTCGGTTCCTACTGGATGGATCGGGAAAATTCTCTATGTTTCGGGTATAATCTATTTTGGCCCAAAAGTCGCCAAGTCACCAAATGGTCGCCAAGCTCTGGGACCTCCGACGCGACACCCGGACTCCGTCCAATACCGATGGCTTTAAAACAGTCTTTCTGATGATGGAACAAACTATGCTGGGAAGCCGAATTGCAGGTTTGTAACAATATATATATATAGAGAGAGATAGATCCCGAGAAATGTATTAGTAAATATGTCACTTTTTTGTAATTTTATAAAGTGATGAAATTACATGAAATTTGATTTGTGATATTTTTTGGCGCAATAACCACACTTGGCCATGCTGCGCCAATCCAGTTTATAATGTGATGAAGAAAATCCAGTATTTATTTAAGAAATGTCGTCGACAAATTTGGATAAATAATTTTTCGGAAATCAACAATTTAGGGGAAAGATTTATATCTCTAATTTCATCCTTCTTGCTCGTTGCATTTTTGAATGATCGAACTTGTCGTAATTAGGGTTGCGTGCGTAATTAGGGTTGCGTTAGGGTCGTAATTAGGTTGCCACTCCAATTATTGGGATGTTTTAGAAAAATAACTTTATTTACATTTTAACTAAAGAAATTAAAATTTGATTTTTACTATAATCTTCACCGGGGCTGTATACGAGAACGTTCCGAAGAGAAGGAGAGAATAGCTTTTTTAGAAGCATGCCCGGAAGATGAACGGCGCATCAATTGCGTCACACAGAGCCTCGACAGAGTCTGTAGTTTACAGATATCTGATATGATTTATGATAGATATTTATGATAGGTATATATAACTTATGAGGTATTCACTACAAACTCACATACATATGGGTCAACATACAAATATCTTTCATATTATTTAAAATAACCTATTTCTATTGGGTTCGTAGGAAACTTAAATATCAAAATTCATCTAAATAAAAAGATCGAATTTGCAAATGTAATTTTATGCAGCTTCTTGATTTATGTAATGTTATGTATATACGCTATACCGATGTCTTTTATGTTCTTCGAATCTATGTGAAAACAATTTTGCGACGGACCACGCAGCTTTAAACTGTTGTTTAGTGATGAGGACAAAATCCATTCTAGTAGCCCTCTCTCCAAATTTCTATATCACATCAAGAGAAGAAATTTAGAATTTTAGGACAGACAATTTAAAGGACGCTGCATTCGCACTTGTGATAGAATTTCGTTGAAATCGGGTCTAGAAACCAAGTTCCTTCCCCCGTGAATGCGATATCGAGCCATTCGTTATACATTTTTTATAATTTCAATTTTTTCCAAAGATGTGGCGTTCCGTTTACTGTTCTTTTTAAAAGAAGAATCAAATTCTATTTAAAAAATTATTTTAACATCAAAAGAATTTAAATATTCAAACATTACAGAGAGAGAGAGAGAAAAAAAAGACTTCTGCTGCAGATAAATCGGATAGTTTTAAAATGGCGCTGTTAGGCTAAAAAGAAAAAAAAAAAAAAACGTATGTTAAACCGGGCATATTCCTTTGTCCATAGCATTTGCACTTCACTCGTAGCAATTACTGCATTTCTTCTGAAATTACGCCGAATCAAATTACACCAGTTCGATTCGCCAGTCTCGAAATTATTCCAATCTCGATTCAAATTCAAAATTCATGAAAATGACTCAGTTCGCATGCTTAGCACAATCTTATGACGGAGAATAATCGTATGTCTTTTTCCAAGAGGTTCATAAACCAACACAAAGACCTGGCAATCCATGTATGGTCCGAAGTACAAAAAAGTGGAAAGGGTGCGAGGAATGTAATTACCGCGAGGAATGTTGCTCTTTGCCGCTATGTTCTCGGAGTTATTCTGCTGAACTTTGATGCCATAAAAATAAGGATACCATTTGCAAAATGTGAATATTCTTAGATGAATATTGTTGCGAAATTTTCTTTACCGGGGTTCGTTTGGATAGTGGAAGTGATATGGTGTGTAGAACGCTCAATTAGCAGGCAGAAGTAGAATAAAAACAACGACGTTTATTTACACGAAGACACACAGGACAGCACAAAGCGACAACTATATACAGCACAGAAGACGATTATCTTCACCCGAGACGTGTAGCATACAACAACACACACAGCAGCATACAACCAGAATCTACTGCAGACAGTAGCGCACAGCTCAGTTTAGCACGAGCTTGACTCCATCGCTGCTCACCGTAGTTTCCGCCTTCTCCGCTCCGTCTTCGGACTTCTCCGTCGTCCCGACTACTGGCTTCGTCGTCTCCGACTCGACTCGACTCTCTGGCAGCCGCAACCCCTTTTATAGGTCTCAGGAGGCGGGGCTAGAAGCCTCTCAACCAATCAGGAACGTTCGAGGCGTATCTCGGTTCCTACTGAACGGATCGGGAAAATTCTCGAAGTTTCGGGTATTATCTATTTTGGCGCCAAAGTCGCCAAATTCGTCGCCAAGTCGCCGAATGGTCGCCAAGCTCCGGGACCTTTGACGCGCCACCTGGACTCTGTCCCATTCGGATGACTGTAAAACTTTCTTTCTATTGATGGAATAAACTATGCTGGGAAGCCGAATTGCAGGTTTGTAACAATATTATTAAATGATATGCAATCGCAAAAGGTTATTTTAGAATATTTTCTTGTCTTCACAAACTGTGGTTGTTCACTATTTTTTCTTATATATAGTGTAGAGAAATTATCGTAATAGTGAAAAAAATCTCCATGTTTTAGACATCCCTGACTTCGAAAAACACATTTTAAAAAAATTCTGTCTGTCTGTTTCTCTGTCTGTTATAAAGATAACTCAAAGACGTTTTGAGCTAGACGGATGAAATTTGATATACAATCTTTATATCAAGTTTTGAGCAAACTCCGTTCAGAGGAAATCTGTCCGGTTGTCCGAATGTAAGTTAACACGATAGCTATAAAAAGAAAAGATGTAGATAAATAAGATTCGGTATGCATATTTAATATCAATAGTTTAGACAGTTCTCAGATTTTGAACAGATCCAATAAAGGGTTGACCGTCTGTCGGTCTGTATTTTCAGAAACATGTAAACACGATGGCTCAAAAATGGAATGATTTAAATATATCGAATTTGATATGGCATTTTATCGCTAAAAGAGTAGTCTTGTGTCAAACTTTTGTTTCAATCGGTTGAAAAATAAACGCATCTAAAATACGAATTTGATTTTCGGATATTTCGCACACCAAGAATGAATCGCTCAAAATCTCACCAAGATTTACACGATAGATTTTTTAGAAATGCTAAATTTATACTAATGTCTAATTTTTCATAATTATTATACACCAGTGCCGTGCAAGGCGCTCTCTGGGACAACACCTTTATTAGAGTGCATGCGAGAAAGCTTTGGGGAGACTACTCCGGTTGGTTTTATTTGTGATTATCGTCCTGTTATTATCATCATGTATTCAATAAGCCCTCAAGGATACCAAAACTAAATATTCTTTGCAATGATGCAATATTTTCGAATGATATGAGCTCTTATCTTTTTGAAGTTCAAGCATGAAGCTCAAATTCAGTTCAAGAAAAAACAAGCTACGTTTCTATTTCAAAATAAACGTTTCATAAAAACTAAGACACTAGAATATATCTCATTTGATTTAAGAGACCAGCTATCTGGACTGTAAAAATTTTTTGTGAGAAATGAACACGCGTGTCAAATTAGTATCATTTGTCTGGTCAAATCTCTTTTTGATTTTTATCTTATCTCTATTTTCAGCAAAAAGTAAATCGTTGTGAAACCGCCTAAAAAACAGTTCGTCTCACACGAGGGATTTTGAATATTAAATTCTTTTATTACTCTCGGGAGCAAGAGGATGACTGAAAATCCCATAACACCTATGTTTGATATCTTAAGTTACGGTTTTCAACACTTGTTTTTTTTTTTTTATCTTGATACTTATGAGGATAGAATGCGGAACTTTGAATAGATAAATGTCTGTGGGAAACAAATCGTGCTTTCACTTTCTTGAGGCAAATAACAAGCACTACTTTAGCAAGAAAAAGGAAGGAAATTGTTTCTATTTTCTTATATAAGAATGTGTACAAAAAGACAGCGTTGTAATCGCCAAACAAGTGCGACCTACTGATTTAGTGGATATCTACGTTTCAGATTTCCCTGAATAAGAAAACCTCATTTTTGCAATTATGTTTGTTTATATGTGACCTCGATAATTCAAAAACTAAAAGATGAAACTGTTCTGTGAAGTTTGAGCGAAAATTGTACACAAATACTAAAATTCACCTTATTCAATGACTCACAAATAACTCGTAAAAAAATTACTCAACCAGTGGCAGTGGTCACTTCAACACTTCTTCTAGTCACCTCAACACTTTCTTCTAGTATATGCACTAATAAGGTATTTGTCCAAGAGAGCGCCTTGCAAAGCATTGGTGTACAATAATGACAAAATATTAAACTTTGGCGCGAATTTAAAATTTCTACTCAATCTATCATATGATCCTTCGGGAGTGTTTTTGCAGATTTATTACTTGCATACGGAGGATCGCAGTGGCCTGGTGGTAAAGTCGCGACATCCGAACCGGATTGTTTCAGGTTCGTGACCCGATTTCGCTGCAGAACCGTCATGTAAGCGGGTCTGGTACACGTTGAGACCTTCTGGACCAAACGTCCTCCCGCTGGTGTGGAGACGGGGGGGGGGGGTGCCAGTTCAGGTGTCGTTCTCGTCATTTGACCGCGGTTCAAAATTACGAGGTCCGTCCCAAAATAGCCCTAGTGTTGCTTTTAAAATGGGGCGTTAATATAACTAAACTCACCCTGGCACACGGTTAATAGTATTCGAAAAGTAAACTTATGTTCTAGATATATTTTTCCTAATGATTGAAATATAAATTTCACACAAAACTATACTTGTAGTCACAAAATTTGATACATTTGCAATTGTGTTTTTGAATTATCGCGTTTACTGGTTCCTGAAAGTAAAACCGACAGATGATCAACTTTGTTGGATTTGGCTCAAAATTTGATAGGTGTCTACGTTATATATGTTAGATCGGTGAATCAAATTTTATCTATCTAGTTCTCTTTGTTTTGTAGTTATCGTTTTAATGTCCCCGTCCTGGGTTCTAGCCCCGGTTCGGGCATGGTTGTTCTTCATCTGTTCTATCTGTGAGATGTGTGAATGTGCCCCCTCTGTAAAAAGGGGCTGTGCAATCGAATGTGATGCGTGAGTAGTTAAGACGTACTCTTGGCCCTTGTAGGCGCTACTAAAAAACAAGAAACGCACCCTCGGATTAAAATCGCTGACTTCGTCAGGGAGCTTGTCTGTGGAAAATGCCATTAGAAACAACAACAACGTTTTAATGTTTATTCGGACAGATAAACTACATCTGAATGGATTTTATTCAAATTTTGATCGAAATCTGCAAATTAAGTGTAAAGGCTTTACACCAAACTTTATACGTCTAGCTCCAAGCGGTTTTGACTCATTTTTGTCACAGACAGACAGACATTTTCTTGATGTGTTGTTTGAACACAGGGAGATCTAAAACGAGGAGATATATGAAAATTTCGAGTTCGAATTTTTGGACAATTACAATACTTTCTCTATATTTCAAATACGAGAAAGTAAAAATTCATAGAGATAAATAGATGGCATACAATTTTATCAATAGAATTGCATATCTGTATCAAACTGATAGCCAAATTCGTGGAAGAGATGTTTGTCTATTTATTAATTCGTGCGTATATGGATGCTAGTACTGAAAACTGTAGCAAATTCTACTGCTTAGATTATTGCATTTCAATATGTGGTTTTTTTACATGAAAGGCGAAGACATGTATCAAATTTGGAACCAAATAAGACCAAGGGTTGATTGTTTTTCATTCTGATTATTAGTATCTTTATAAAACAGCTAACTTTAAACGTCACTTGGATGAAGTAAATTTAGTATGTGATCTTCTTGCCAAAAATTATCGATATCTGCCAATTTTTCGGGCCCATTTGGTCTAAGAGAAGACGCCTACAATTAGTTTTAGTTTACTTATATTAACGTCCCATTTTAAAGCAAGGCTAGGGCTATTTTAGGACGGACCTCGTAATTTTGAACTGCGGTCAGATGACGAGAATGACACCTGAGCTGGCACCCCCCCTCTCCACACCACACCAGCGGGAGGACGTTTGGTCAGGACGGATTTAACGTGTAGCAGACCCCCTTACACGATGGTTCTTCGGTGGAATTGGGTCTCGAACTTGAAACCCTCCGCTGCCGAAGCCAACACCTTTCCACCAGACCACCGCGGCCCTAGACGCCTCCGATGGATCACCGCTTTCCCTTACTTTACTGTGAAGCACACTATGTGCCATATATAATAAGCATTTGAAATATACTAGAAGAAAACACTTCTGTTGACTTGTCGGTCTTTTTTCTCTTTCTATGTATCTAAAAAGAATATTAAATGCCAATTAAAAGAGCGAATCTGCAAAGAATTGGACTAGAACATTGGCATCTGACACTAAAATGGTTAGATTTTTTCTTTTTTAAATTTTATTTAAAGAGCCTTTTCAAATCTATAAAACTAATTCATTCGCATTGCAGGAATTATTTTAATTTACTGTTCAGTTAGAATTGATATTAAAAACATTGTACTTGTTGGTTAATTGGAACATTGCACTTGCCGAATTTTTCTCGCATTGTATAATCGGACCGTCTTATCGATAAATATATCCACTTTTGGCTTTTTCTTTTAGACTCGGCTGGTATTTCAAATTTTAGAATCCTCTTATTCGTAATACAGATTCCTAATTATATTCCTTTTTCTTTTCTTTTTTTCCCTTGATCAAAAAGCAAAAGCAAAATCTGGCGTTTACAGTAGCTTCTCTTTGCACACTTCGAATGAATACGTGAAAGTATAAAGGGCAATAAATAGGTGCATGAAATTACGTAAATGGATTAAATCAATAGAATTTGTAAATCCTGATGTAATTTTGGGCCCTATTCGGTGGAAAAGAAGGCACTTAAAATCCACAATCAGCTTTCTTCGATGTGAACAAGAAGCACAAAGCATGCAATACTCATAGAGATAGAAATGACGAATAAATACAGAGATTTTTGCAGGATTTCTGTGTTTTAGAGCTCCCTCAGCTCAAAAAACACATTTTAGGTATTATATCTATCTGTTTGCGGCAAAGGTAACTCAACCTTGAGATAGGCAGATGAAATTTGGTATATGCACCAAATTTGTAGATTTCTGTTAAATTAGGAACAAAACAGATTCAGAAAAAGTTCCGGTTGCCCAAATATAAATTAACACGATAGCAGCAAAATAAGAGATCTAGATACATGAACTTTAGTGCACAAATTTAAAATTCAAGTGTAAATACCTACCAAACGTGGAAGCAAATCCACCATAAGTTATCCTGTATGGATTTATAATTTCACATGCATATAAACGTGATCTTGAAAACGCAATGACTTAAATATACAAAATTTGTTATATGATTTTAAACAATAATTGTATTTCTGCATCCAATTAGTTTCAATCAGTTGGAAAACAGGTGCCCAAAATACACATTCGGTGCTCAGGTTATTATGTATTAACTGCATCCCAGCAATAAATCGCCAAAACATTTGCTAAAAGTCGCAAACTTGTAGGCTTTTCGGCAACTACTGTTCTCTACTGGCATGCGATTAATAAAATACTACTATATTTATTAGAATATATTAGAAAATTTCGGAAAGATTGTGCCCTGTGGTTTAATGCAGAAATATATTTTTTTCAAATTTATTTCAATATTTAAAAATTATTCTTAACTCGCTGTGCCGCTAGTATGATTTCAAAATTTAATTCAAATTTTATTAGTGATAATTAATTTTAATTGTCATCCAGAACACATAAATGTATAGGATTTCGAAGCTCCAGCATGTCAGAAAACGAGTGGAAATTCGATTACAAAATTTTTTCTTTACAAACATGAAATAAATCAAGTTAAATAAAAGCGTTTGATTAAATATAAGTAATTCACATGATAAACAATGCAGTCAAAGGGATACAAAAAAAGAACCACTTGTCAGACTAGACTGAAAATTAGCATTAATAAAAAAGTTCGTGAGTAAAATATTTCATATTTTTGAAAAATTAACTAGATGCATATAAAATAATAATTGTACGTGATTTAAAAGGTATTGCATTAGCATTTAGTATCAATAAAATATTATAAATAAAACTTCTCTAATTACCAAAATGATGGAACATCAGATTCTTTTAATCCATAAAATTTATGTGGAAGTAGGGAATTCATAAAAATGTTTCTTTAATTATCGTTTGCGGGGTTTTTTTTCCAGAAATCGTTAAGTTGAGTTGTTTAAATCAAATCGTGTAAGCAACAAATGGAAAGCGTAGCATATCAATTTTGGAGAAATAAAAGAATAAAATATGTGTATTTAAATCATATAAATTCTATTTTTTTTCCTAATTAATTTGATGAGCAATAAATGCTTTAATGTTTGTGGATTCCTTTGTATACTTTTTCAGTTAGGTGCACTAATTTCAGAATGAATCATGAGAACAGATGAATTGCGATTCATAATGTCTGTATGATCATGATTAAATGTACCGCTATAGTCAATGTCAGTGGAAAGTTGAATAACATCATATATGAGTTCCGAACGAACTGTGAAGAACTTTTAAAATTGTAATTTGTGGAATATTTAGTATGAATAACGGTTAATGAAATGCTATCAGGTTAAGTAAGTGTAAAATCAGATTGGATCGCATTTTTTTTTTATCTACTAGCTATTTATGACCATTCGTTTGTTCAACAGGAATTTGAATTGTGTTTAATTTTATCTCTTTACTATGCATAATTTGATATTAGAGATTACCTGTACAAAATATTTTCGAATTTTAAATCGGGTTAAATATTTAGCTGTTCATCGCGTATTCATAAACGTGTCTAATGAAATCAAATTACATGGTGTCATTGTCTGCAACATTTAAATGCTCTTTAGCAGCGCAAACGATATAACCAAGGTCCCATCATTTTTACTTTTTGTGAATGCGTTTTTAAAATTAGACAGATTTTTATTTATTTATTTATTTTGATCTAGAAGAAATGAATCCTAATCACCCAGCTAATATATCATTTCTCTTTGATACATCGATTTCTGTTCGTTTGTTATCGTTATCTATCGATTTATCGGTTTTATCGAATATGTTATTTTTTTTAGTATTTCTATTCATTGTATATGATGTTAGTTAAAAAATGAGTGGGACTCCCTAAAACCTACTCACATATTCTCTAATAAAGACGTTATCCCAGAAAACACTTCTCATGGAATTGGTGTGCAGTAGTTATAAAATATCAACCTTTGGTATGAATTCAGCATTTTAGAGCCATCTTTGGCAAGTTTTTTTTGCCATTAATTCCTGGCATGCAGTTAATGGTATCCAAAAATCGAATTTGCGTTTTAGACGATCTTTTTCCAGCCAATTGAGATAAAAATTTGGCGCAAAACTACACTTGTAGACACAAAATATGAGATAAAATTTGATATATTTAAATTATTGCGTTTTTTGAATTACCACGAAAGTTTCTGAAAATACAGACCGACAGACGGTCACACCCTTGCAATATTTGATCCAAACTTTCACCAGTGTATACTCTATAGACGTTAAATCTCTGAATTTTATCTATGTAGCTCTTTTGGTTTTATAATTATTGTGTTAATTTATATTTTTATAGCTGGATAAAAAGACTTCCTCTAAACGAAGTTTGCACAAAATTTGGCAGAAAGCTAATTTGGTGTAAAGACCATATACTGAATTTCATCTGTCTAGTTCACAGTGGGTTTGAGTTATCATCGTCACAGGCAGACAGATTTTTTCCAAAATATATTTTTCGAACTCAGGGAGGTTTAAAACGTTAAGATTCGTCTAAATTTCGAGTTTGGGATTGTTATTATTTTTTTTGACGATTTTTTTTTTCGTTCGAATATTTTTACAATACTTTCTCCATACTACATATACGAGAAATTAACAAACATCTACGAGTAGCGATAAAATCGATTTGAACGATTTATCAATGATTTGGTGTTCTATGCTGGATTTGAGGCAAACATAAATAAATTGCTCATGGTTAGTCACGTGATCTTTACAAAATGAAGAGGATGTCGACAGCCTACAGTGATTATTCCAATATAAACGCTGCTTAACAAGCTATCAAGTGAAATTGGAATGATTTAACCGCTTAACTGTTTTGCCCGTATGCCATACGTGCATCGATTTACCGAATTTTGATAATTGTAAGCAAAAAAATAAGCCATTCATAGCGATTATAATTCAACATTAAAATTATTTCGAATACATAGATAAGTCAAGTATTCAATGGATTTCCATTTGAATCAAAATAAGAAAACATTCTGAAAATAAAAGGTGTCATCTTATTAGATAATGAAGAAAATAAAACAATCAAGTGGTTAAAGTTCAGCAGATGTTTAATCTGCTGAACTGATCATAAGATCTGTTTATATATTGAAATATATTAACTAAAAATTAACGACGAATAACAAATGACCGTATTTTTAATAATATTTTAACAATTTAACAAGTATTATATTACTTTTTTACTTCCTCGTATGCGTAGTATACAGAAAACATAGTAATCGACAAAAAAATTCGAATTCGAAATTTTGACTAATCCCACCCTTTCAGACCTCACTGAATTCGAAAAGCACATTTTTGGAAAATGTTTGTCTCTCTGTGACAAAGATAACTAACTCAAAAGCGCTTTGAGCTAAATGGCTAAAATTTGCCAACGGTCTTTACCCCACATTTGCAGATTTCTATCAAATTTTGAGTAAAATGAGGAGGTCTGTCTGTCCGAATTTAAGTTCGGTACAAAACGAAGAGATCTACATAGATATCATTTTGCATAAAGATTTAAAATCTGTAGTGTAGACACGTGTCAAATTATGAGCCGAAACCAACTACGCGTTGATTGTCTGTCTGCCTGAACTTTCAGAAACATGTTAACGCTATCATTCTGAAGCGCAATGATTTAAATCTATCAAATTAGGTATGCAATTCTGTGAGTACAAATGCAGTTTTGTATCAACTGATCGAGAAAAATATGTCTGGAGCGCAAATTCGATTTTGAATACTATTAAATGCATGCCAGGAATTAATCGCCAAGGATGACGCGACAGATTCAGTAAAAGTGCAAAAATCACGCCAAAGGCTAATCGTAACTATTATACATCAGACCCATGCAAGGTGCTCACTGGGATTAGAGAGCTTATTAGAGAGTATGCGAGAAAGTTTTGAAGAGACCACTCCTACTATTTAATACATGTTTTAGTGATGAATAACTAATGACTATGTTTTAAGTCTAGTATTTTAATAAGCATAGTATATTTTTTTTTAAATCGAAGTTTCCCATGGTAATCGCCAAAATGTTGAGGTCATTCTCTTCAAATGTGTTTTTAAAGCCATGCTGGGATTTCTTGTTTGGCGCAGAATGAACGATAAGAACATGAGTAAATAGATCTAAAACCACCAAGAATTCTTATTTGTTTACTTTTGAGTAGATTGAACTTGGCGTGAACGCTTCTTTCTGATATGCTTCGATGCAAGTGACGAAGCTCTTAGAAAAATTATTACAAAAGGGGGTCGTTCCAGTAAAATACAGGATTTGAAGAAAAATACAAAATTTGCTGTGGAAAACTGCGCGACAGTAAGTGATGTCTCCGCTCAACACTTCGTTATAACTTTCCAGGTAAGCCTAGGAAATTTTGCTTTTATTGTGAGAAATATAAAGAATGATCTAGAGTGTAATTATAGATTTTGCATGAATTATTTTTTTAATTGCATAAAATCCTCAAAATGCATTGTACCATTTTTTTCTTCTGTGGACTACAACTGAAGAAAAAGATTTCATGTATTTTCAAAGTCTTGCTTTTTTTAATTTAAGATTATAACAAAGATGTGGATGAATTATATAAAAATGCAACTATTTATTTTAAGCTTGTTTTATGTTTTCCATTTGATTTGCCCATGCATCATAGTTGCATCAAATTATCCTAATTACAAATTTAAATTCGTTCATAGACATTATTATTTAATCAAAAAATAGCAATTAACTCTTTGAACTCGGAAAAGTAATTCGATGCACAATTATTCACCTAATACAAATACTAGTTTATTGTTCCGAAAAATAAATATATAATATTGTTTCAAGTTGAATTTCCCTTAAAAATTAATCTACATCTTTTTTTATAATTCTGTAGGTGCTTTTAACAATCAAAATTGAAAAATAAACAAATAAAACGTCAAAATGATGCACCGTCTTGAATGGTGAGTGAGACACAACATCCGAGTGCAAAGGGTTAATAAATATCTTTATATGTTCTATGGGCTCTATATTTAATGGAATTGTTAAGAAGATATTAAAGAGTCTATATTTGGATAGTAACAGAAATGAAATAGTGAATTATTGAGTTGGCGTAGTATCAAAATTGAAGAAATGTTTAATAATAGTAAAGTTTCCCTCTTTGAACATTTTTTTCAATTGCAAAAAAGCATTCATTCAGTTATTCTGACAATTGTTGAAAAAGTGGATGAAATGCTAGTCTGTAATGATAGGAATTTAACACAATGTTTATATGCTGAATACCATCTGTAAAAATATGCGATGCCTCGTACGACAAATATGGTGAAAAATGTTTTCAAAATACTTTATGTTAAAACTAAAGCTACGGAATTTAATAAGTTACTTTGTGGATTAATTATAAATGCTCCCTAAGAAAAAGATTTTTCTAAACTATATTTTTAATTAATCAAAAATTAAGGTTTTAACTTTTTTTCTCGATAACTTTAGAGCATACCATCTTCACACAAATATCATCTTTACAAAACCTTAAAATAAAAAAATACAACTTTTCAGTGAGATGGATTTTATTTCTTTGCAATTTCTTTCTGCAATTTCAATAGATTTTTCAAAATCTTTTAGGTATTTTATACAATACTTTTCATTGTTTTGATTACAGCATTTATAACATGATATTAAATATCTTTTTGTGCATATAATCAAAAGTAATTTTTAAAAAAGGACGAGAGACGGATGTTACCGCTTCGTTGGCGCTTTTTGTGAAAGAACTTGCAACCATGCCTTGACTTGGCTTCAGCGATAAAATTTATCGTAACCCTGTTGACATGGGATCAGTTTTCAAAAACAGTTTCGTACTGAGTCGTAGCGGGATCGGTGAACCTCGATGAAATAAAAAGTTGGCTTTCGAATTGTCGTTTGATTTTAAATAAGATTAAAGTCCACTTAAAAAATTGAAATGAACCAGCTTAAACTTACGGTAAATTCGTACCAACGTATCAAGTCTGAAACATTATAATGGTAGAATGTTTTGGATTAGAGATTCTAATCTTTATATTTTCCGTCATTTTGAATAATAATATATAGCACTGGGATTATACATGCTTTATATAGAACTGTCCATTTTGGGCGACTAACTAGTTCGCTAAAATTAATGATCGCTATAAATTTTAACTAAACATTTTATGTACTCTTGTCTTAATAGATTCTTCAGCAATAAAGTTTTGAATTTCAAATTTTTGATAGATATATATTGCATACTACTTTAGCAATCTTAACGCTGTTCTGTTCATTTTACTATGCATTTAACTCATTTTCAGCCTATTCCCCTAGAATTTGTAAAAAGAATGGGAACTCTTTAACAATGTTACCTAATTTTTCACCTAAAGCCATGCAAAATTTGGGATTTTAATCAGGTTAATTAATATTTTAAATATAAATTTAAATCTTTTAGAATTTTTTCAACATAATTAAGCAAATACATCGCTTGCTTACTTGAAATCTGTCTTGTCAATAATGATTTGTGTCAAGGACAGGATAGCTATTCGGAATGTAAAAGAAAAATGAATATAATGAAAATGAAAATCAATGAATGCAAATGAAAATGAATATATGCATATTTAGGTTTTCTTTCAGAATTCTTTAGTGTTAAAGTTCGTGATACGCTTAGTATTCGCTCAGAATTCTCATTGGAAAACATATTTGTTATTTTTCTAAAGATCGATTAAAAACAGAAAAATATTAATACCACAAACTCGCTGATATCATTGAAAAGGTATTTTTTTTTCCAATTTTAAAATGATATAAAAATTATTTTGTACTGTAGTATTTTCGGAAGGCATCGTGGGGAAATACCAAAACTTCGCTTACTTTTTATTTAAAATTTTTATAAAGCTCTTAGGTGTACATCTCTACCCTTTCAAGTATATATCTGCCAGATTTCGTAGCTCTAGATCAAATGGTCTAGCTATAGAGCGCACGCGCACACACGCACCTTTATTATTAGTACTTGTTTAATAGACTATAAAACAGAATTCTAGTTCTGAAGTCATCTACATCATTTAATAACAGTTCAAAGCGATCAGGTCTATCCGAAATTATCTTATAAGCAGCTTCAAAACAAGACGTTGAACAAATTAAACTAAAATACGTTCCAAACTACCATAATCTAATTTAAAATATTTGTTTACATTTTAGTTTAACAAAGAAGTTTCAGCCAACTTATTTTTAATATTCTAATCTAATCTAACGAATTTGCATTTTTTTATTGAAATACAAATAACTCTATCTGCAAAACGGTTTTATCTCTATTGCATGCTCTCATTCTTGTTTCATATAGAATGTTACTAGATATGTTATCTATAAAGAAACAAAGGATTCGATACCGAATCTAATATTCTTAGCAAAATTCTGTAAAATGAATGTTTAATGTCGGAAATATTAACCTTGAGATAGAGTCGGCGCCTCTTGACACTTCATCGTCTTTCAACATACAGCTTATCTTTGTCCGTTTCGGGATCCTTTTAAACTTTCACTTTGTAACCAGTGGAACAAAAATAGTGACCCGACTTCTTAAATGTAACGCGAGGGTGTATATAATACACATCTGGTTCACACATGCTGAATGTTTGAGTAAATAAAAGTAATGAACACCAGCGAAAATGTTTTATCAGCATATAAACAAAGATATTAGTTTTATTTCAGTGATTTGGTTTCGAAAAATACTTTGAAAATTGGTGAAAGAAATTTTTTTGAAATCGAGAAGTTTATTTTAACAAATGAAATATGTCTCAGCAATACTTAATAACATATTAAAATAATTAATGCACTTTATAGTTTGATTTGTTTGTTATATACTTCTACAATTAAATACTGAAAAATTTTCAAAGTAGCTGTTAATTTTCGAGTAGAATAGACTGTTTCAATCATAAATCCTACCCCCCCCCCAAAAAAAATCTTGCTTTATCATTTTTCTCAAATGTTTGGCGAAAACATCTCATTGTATATTATTTTTATGAAATTTCCTATCTCATGAAAAAAAAAATCATCTTTGCAGAAATACTTCTAATAAATTTAAATAGAGACCGTGGTCTCTGTTTTATTTTCATTATAACTAGAATTCAGGAAGCTGATTTTTAGATTTTATGAAATTATTTTTATCAATTTGATTTTTTTTTTTTTTGAAACGAAGAACTTACGCCATTCTTTTTTATTTTCTCATGAGCGAAAGTATTGGAATCATTAAACAATTCAACTTCAAGATTTTCATCAACGCCTCGTTTTAAATTGTCCTGATTCACAACATTTTTCTACTGTGATAAAAAAAAATATCTTCAATGTTTCATTTGAAATGCCATCTATAGTAGATATTTCAGGAAATTTTTAGCTACAGTGATTCTATTGAAAAGTAACCATGATTGTACATAATTTTTGGTAATAAATTCATTTTATCCTATTTTTTTTATGTACCATAAGATCTTGGAGAAAAGATCCCTACACATACTAGTTTTCCTTTACTACACTACGAAGCAAAAGACAAAATGGTATTATATTGTGAAAGTACAAGAGTCAGAGAGAGGAAGAACTTTTCTATTTTATTCATTAATCAATTATACACATTAAGTATTAATTTATTAATTTTAGTTTCAAAAGTACAAAATTTATAAAAATGAAAGTAAGATGGTCTATTTTATTCCATTTAATTCCTCTCCTCATTAGCGTTTTCTAAATGAAAATGTGCCTTTATTACCGAAGAAATTCCTCATTCCCTTAAAAAGCGAAGCTATTTTGCCCTTGGCCTTGCCAGAGGTCATCTTTCCCTTGAATGCGGAATTGTCTCCTCAGCATCCGGGAACTCCGCCACTTAAAATGAAATATTTCGTTAAAATTAAACATTGAGATCTGCTTTCCCTGATAGAGAGGAAGCATTCTTCTTCGTCAACTCTTCTTTATTCTTCCTCACAGGAAGCATTATTCTTCTTCAGCTCGATATCTTGAATTCCGTAACTCATATCTAATATGAATGCAATGAATGTAAAATCGAGCTGATATTTTACATCATTTTATTCATCAGTTTTCTATAATGAAGATATCACACATTTAAAAAAACTAATGTTAATTGTTTACATGGAATTATAAAAGTATTACGCCTTGTATACGGGAAATCGTTCAGAAATGTAATAAGGTATCTGATTAAAAATGTATCTGTTGATCAGAGTTGAAACTTTCGATATTTCAATCACTTTACTAACTTTTATATTATTTTCTCCTATAGAGAAAGTATAGTAATCATCAAAAATTTGAACTCGAGAATTTGACGAAATCTCCACCCTTTAGACCTCCTTGAGTTCGAAAAACACATTTGTAAATAATGTCCATCCGTCTATCTGTGATAAAGATAACTCAAAAACATTTTTTAACTAAACGTTTGAAATTTGGTATATGGCCTTTACTCTAAATTTGCAAATTTCTATCAAATTTGGTGTAAAACTTGTTCAGAGGTTGTCCATCCGTCCGGATGTTCGAATATAAGTTTACTTGATAGTTACAAAACGAAGAAAGCTAGATAGATAAAACTCGGTACACAGATAAAGGGTAGACACCTGTCGAATTTTGAACCAAATCCAACCATGGATTTGACTGTCGGTCTATACGTTCTGAAACATGTATACGCAATAATTCAAAAATGTAATAGCTTAAATATATCAAATTTGGTATGTGATTTTTTTTTAACTAAAGTTGTTGTTCTATACCTAATAACCTATAACCTTTGTTTCAATCGCCTGGGGAAAAACGTGTTTAAAACACAAATTCGATTATCGGGTACTATTAACCGCATGTTAGGGATTAATCGCTAAAAAACTAAGAAGCATAGATTAAGAAAGAAAAAATCCTAATTTCATGCCAAAGGTAAAAATTCTGTAACCATCACACACCAATGCCCTGCAAAACTATCTCTGCCTTTTGCAAGATCCGCAAGTCTTTAACAAAGTTATCTTCCATCCACCACAGAGATACCTTTATTAAAAAGTTTACAAGGAAGATTTAGGGACACCAATTCCTGTGGTTTGTAGTATACTAATATGTGAAAAAGAATTTTCGCAATGGTTTAAATATATCAAATTTGGCATGATATTTTGTGACTACAAATGCAGTTTGGTGTCAAATTTTTGCTTCAATGAGTTGCAAAAAACACAAATTCGATTATCGGGTACTATTAACTGTTTTCCAGGGATTAATCGCCACGATTCCACAGATTCATTAAAAATACTGTATTTATGCCAAAAGTTGATATTTCGTAACTATTGTACGCCAATGCCATGTAATATGTTCCCTAGCATGACAAGTTTATAAGAGAGTATATGAGGAAATTTAGAAAAGACAGCTCTCGCTAGTCTTGTCATGGTAAGGAAGATAAAAGGTCAAAAGAAATGTACCGCTAACAAATCGATAAATAAAATATTTATTGAATATTTTTAAGATTAAACTATAGTTGAGTTTGCTAGCATTATTTGGGTCAATTTTCATTTCAACAATATCATTTGGATACTGAAAATTCATGTGACAAAAAAGCATTGTTTGTAAAAATTTCTTTTTTTAATTACAAAAAAATGGCCTTTCGAATTTTGTTTTCTAAATTCAAATGAAATCAATAGTTCCTCGAAGATGATATTTTATCTCAATATGCAGCAAATTACCTATAGCAGTTCAGAAACAAACTTTTCTGACTGAAATTGTGCTAAAATATGACGGAATTTAAAAGCCGTTATTCATGTATTTCGGAAATTTGTCAAGAATTTCGGAAAAAACCCTCTTAAATATTTACAAACGATAATTACAAGCGAAAAAGCGATAATTGCACTATGCAAAGCTTAATAAAGTAAAAAATGCATAAGAATTATTGAGATTATAACTTTAAAAAGAGAATTCCTGGTAAGTATTTGAGTTCAATAAATGTGTCCAGCCATATATCTATATGTTCCAAAGGATGGGCTTCAATGTTAATGATGTTACTAAATGATCTTCAGTATTATTAATCGATAAACGAGATCATGAGATTAAAAAAATTAATGGTGTAGCACATTTTATAAAAAGAAGATAAAAGAATTCAGAAGATGAAAAAGATAATCAATAATGATTGGAAAGTTATATCACTGACTCTCCGACCCCGGATAAAGAAACTGAATAACCGGACCGCCGCAACAGCAACACTGGAGGGAACTGCAGTTGAGTTCTAAGGGCCATCACCGGCCACAGTGCAACCCTTCCCCGAGGAAGTACGTCCCGTCATCAATGGGAGGAGCCATACCCCCCAACATTTTGTGTACCCTCCAGGGATCCAACCACCATACTGGAAGCATCTCATCCTCTTTCCGAGATGCCCCACGGGGTTATAATAATTGGAAATGTATGCGTTTATTTTATTTTTAATGATAGTTATAGAATTATAATCTTGGTTCTAAATTTTACGAAGATACGCAATGCTAGAAAAGCAATAGCAATTTTCGCGTTTCTTTACCGATTAATTTAAAAACCATTATTGTATAGTTATGAATAATAAAAGAGTTGTCTTCTTTTAATGGAATAGAAGAAGTTGCAAATGTTGTCACGAATTTGCAACATTGTTCAAATGCACAGTTAATTTCCTCGTAAGGATGGGAGTATTACAGATAGCTTTAATGAATTCTGAATGAATGCTATTTAATGTACCAACAATTTAAAGAAAAATTTAGTAAAGAATTTTATGTCAAAATTGGAGGACCCAGTATATTCAAGATTCTTGGCGTTAGTTTCCATTAGGCTCGACTTTCGGTGTTTGTTCTAGAGCATTCGATCTTCTGTCACGGAAGCTATAAAAGGTGGAGGCATGGTCAGTAGTGAACAAGCGAATAAAGAGAAAGAGAGAGAATGAGTAGTTGAGTTGAGTCAAATGAGTTTCTGAGCGAAGTCACTGTTTAGATTAATGATTCCTGCGAGTTCGCTGCAATAATGTTTTGTACTGTTGCGCTTGTTAACTACTGATTTGCTGTTTATGTGCTGCTATTTATTAGAAGTGCTGTTTTTGTGTAATGTCTGGCTGTATTTTGCTACTGTGTGTTCGTGTAGAATAAAGCGCTTTTATTCGTTATTAAGTCTATCGTACTTTCACCGTACGCTCATAGGACGGACTTTTCGGTAACTGGTAACTTTATTGTCAAGGAATTATGTTTGGAAGTTCATTGCAACGTTGTTATTGAGCTGTTGAAGTAATGAACGTAAGGAGATGCATGAGGAAATAGCATACACGACAAGAGAAAAAGACTTGGCTATTTTAAAAAAAGGTTGCGAATTTTTGAAATAGTTAAGTCTAATGATAATAATATTCTAACTACAAAGCAAGGAATAAAAAAGTATTACTTGCTAAGGAGAAATTAATAATTTTTTTTAACCAGATCAATTTTTTACCAAACAAATGCATTAGATTTTATGGAACCATCTACATCGAAATAATTACGTTTTGAATAACACTTATACATGATAATTACAGTGCTTCTTACATATTTCTTAATAATTTAAGAAACAAGTTCATTAGAAATAAGAATTGATTTCTTAATCCTTGCTTCTAATAAATTAAAATTCACTAGTCAAGTATGGCTTTTGCGCCAAAAAGATTACAAAGATTTGAAATTCGCATGTCTTTATATGAAAAGTTATATCTCGACATACGATAATTTAATATCAACGCTTTTCGCCAAACTCATAAACCGCGTATTGTAGTATAACTTATAATTGTATTTTTTTCTTCTTAAATACAATGAGGATAAAAAAAAAAATAAACGTTAACGTTTCGTATGCCAAACATTTTGCTTAAAATACAGAATTTACTTGTAACATAAAGGATGGCTAAATAATTAAAAATAAACAATTCTAAACTTTTGTTACTGTCACACTTTGTAAATAATGAGACATAATAATCCACTTGATTAAAATATACATCCAATTCTATGCGTCAAATGAAATTTTCAATTCAATTTCTTTTCTATTCATCTTCTACTATTTTTACTCTATTGTTTCACTTATTTTTTTTTCTAATATTGTAATTTTTTTCTTGTAGAGTCTTAAAATAAGTTGAATTCTAAATGCGACTTTGCTCTTGAATTAAATTCTGGAATTTTTTGGGAGGAAAAAAATGAAACAATTTGACGAAGTTCGCGACACATGAAGATAATAATAATAGAATGAAGGAAAATCGAATGTCTTGTGTGAAATAGAAAAAAAAAAGATATTCAAAGGAACGATTGTCTGGTCAACAAAATCAAATGCATCAAACACAAACAAATCCAATATTTTCAGAGAAGGAAAAGATCTAGTCGACTTATTAATAAAAAAGCGGGCACAATTTCTTATAAATATTGCACAATATCTAGAAATATCAGGAAAAAAAAAACCGAAAGTTTGAATATTAGTAGACGGTTTCTTAATAATATGTTACATGGTAGACTTTATAGTTTGGTTTAGTAAAAAAATCATATTTTATTGTAGCAAGACAGAATACGCATCTGCAAGTTACCAGAAAATACCGCATCAAGGATTTAATTTATTAGATTGACATTATATATCGGATCAAAAAAAAAGAATTAAGTTTGCTAACAAATCAAGCAACCTAACTATCTCGAAGGAAATTTTTGTCCATAGCATTCAGAAACTGTGATTCTTAGAAAGAATCCCAATTTCAAATTGATAACGACATCAAGCACGCATATGAAAAATCGAGGAGAAATGTTTATTATATAGAGTACTTCAGATATTAGATTTTCCTCTGCAATCCCCAGATTTTAATATCATTAAACCTGTGTATCTTAAAAAGTTAGTTCGGAGTACTAACTTCAAATTAGTAATTATAATAAAGAAGAGACGTATGTCGAGATGCTTTATGAGATATACGACAGCACTTCTTTCCCCATTCCTAAATCTTCTAGGCCGGGTGGCCTGGTGGTAAGGTCCCGGCTTCGGAACTGGAGGGCTTCATGTTCGAGACCCAATTCCACCGAAGAATCGTCGTGTAAGCGGTCTGGTGCACGTTAAACCGTCTGGGTCAAACGTCCTCCCCCTGGTGTGGTGTGGAGAGGGGGCTGCCAGCTCAGGTGTCGTCC
This sequence comes from Argiope aurantia, assembly GCA_026543865.1. Lineage (NCBI taxonomy): Eukaryota > Metazoa > Arthropoda > Arachnida > Araneae > Araneidae > Argiope > Argiope aurantia. The sequence goes on along the minus strand of JAPMOR010052242.1, from coordinate 766,425 downwards.
TCGTCATCTGACCGAAGTACAAAATTACGAGGTCCGTCCCAAAATAGCCCTAGTGTTGCTTTAAAACGGGATGTTAATATAACTAAACAAAACTAAACCTAAATCTTCTATTTTCTGATTTGCAGGCATTTTAATTACTTAATTATTCAATGTTATGCAGATATTTTTACATAACGTATTTCTGGGCAGCATGGTTATTTCTGATCTTTGTGTTAGAAAACTCCAAATTCCTCCTGAGAAATTTCAGTGTTGTCATAAACCGAAAAAAATATCCCTACATGATATATAACTTCCATTTCAATTTGCTTCTAGGAGACAAATAAACTGCAACTCGACTACTTGTACGTATATTTTTAATAGCAGAAGGCGTGGGATGGGCGTCGGCGGTGGTATCACAAACTGATGCGGAGGATCCCCCTGTTGTATCCCTCTCTTCCGATTGCAGCAACAAAGGCAACAAACCGTCGGGAATAACAATTTCGAGGAACACCCCTCTTCCTTGAGATGAATGCCTCGCGTTCCACCGTGCATGAGGCAGGATTCTGGGCTCCGGACCAGCACATTTCTATTTCAAGATTAACCCTCTTCCTTCTCAATAAGCTCTTGAAAATTCACGCGAGTGCCTGTGTATATACGTGTGTGCGTCTGCCTTACATGGAATACATTGAAAACTCAAAGCCAGCCCCCATGAAAGAAGAGTAAGTTTGTTTTCAATTGTCAACTTTTTTAAAGCGAGAAAATTTCTCGTTTTAACCCTTTAAGAGAATATATTTTTTTCTGGAAAAATAGTCTTTTTTCCATCAAAATATTCGGCAAGAGACTTGTTTTTAGCATTATGTATCGCTATTTCGTCACATTATTATTATGTATTTCTATATTACTATCTCAAAATGATAAAATTGATAATTGGTTCCATTATTAAAATCGCATTACGATGGCAAAATGTTTTTTTAAAAATATTTTCTATGATTTTTGAAGTTAAGAGAGTAGCTCTAATCAAAAGTAATGAAATAGTTTAAAATAAAAAATATACATGAATTTAGTTGCAAATATACTTCTTACTGCCTTTAGACAAGATTAGATGAAAGTTTATATATTCCAGAAAAAATTGTGAAAAAAGGAAACGATTAACATAGATATTTAAAGTTTTTTTATCTGGTAAGCTTTTTTAACTGGAAATATCATTTGCTTTTTTTATTGAAATTTTAATGTTTTGTTTTAATAATATGTCTGATTTAAACATTGCTAAATTTTATACCATTGTTTTAATCTTCATATATTGGCATATCATAGTCAACTCTGACTATCCAACCATTAAAGTTAAAATCAAACAATTTTTTCCCGAGAATTTTATCCCAATTACATAGAAATAATTTCACAGAGTTTAAGCTGAATCGCATAATTATATCTCCTGTGTTTTAGAGTTTAAATTTTGTGCATGTTTTCTTTTAAAATAATTACGTAACAAAAAAAAGCTGATTTCTCTGGCTGGAATTTATCCAATATTATTATATAAATAATCGGAAATGTATTTAAGTAATTTTAATTCGTAAAATAAGTCTGTATACACATTTGATACGTGCATTCTGATAAATCTGATACGTTAAGTAATAGTCAGAGAATATTTTCATATGGCAATATTTATAATCTGGATATTATCTGAAAATTGTGTTAGAATTTAAAAAAAAATGAACATAACATGTTTTTTGACGTAACAGCTGTTGACATTTCAGATAATGATTTATTAGTTTCAGAACGTTCAAATAAAGTTGAATAAAATATAACTATATTGTTATTGTTTAAAGTGAGAACTTTGTTAGTTGATGCTAAATTACAGATAAGAAATAATTAAGAACAATTGTTTCTTTTATTAAAGTTTACAATAGAATTCACTATTCAAACTTCATAGGATAATATATTCACTGATTCATTTGAAGATAACGTTTTGTAGACAACAATCCTAATTCGTTTTTTTTTTTATTCTTTTCTAATTAACAGTCATTGTTTAAAAATTTGAACAAGTATATCCCCTTCTTATTGGAACATTTGATTTATTTTAAAAATAGCTATGTTAGCCCGATTTTACAAAATAAATAAATAAATTTTTATGCGTGTTTTTCTTAATAATTAAAGTGGAATGAACTCCTATTTCACTGATATCTTAAAATAAGTTTCATGATATGTTAATTCAATTGAAAACCCTTGATAGGTGAACTGAGTTTATTAGATAAGCGTTTCACTTCAAATCTACATAAGAGCCATTTTCGGATGAATAATTTCAATATGGTTTGTTATTTTGATTCCTAATTAAATGATATTTTATATGATATTTGCATTTTCTCGAATTTCTGCAACACAATAGCATGACAGCACTGAGTCTTAAATGAAGAATTTAGTATGTAGATTCACTTGCATCACATATTGGATCTCAAAAACTAAATCTTTCGATTTCAAAGAGAAATTCCTTGCACTAAGTCGTACTGGCCTCTTGATGATTTATTAACCCTTTGGGTACATTCGACGTATCAGAACATTCCTTATTTGTTGGATTTTTTTTTTGTAATTCTAATTAGTTTAATTCATCTCAATATCATGTAGCAGTATATACTCTGAATAATAAGAAATAAATGAATCCTTACGTAAAAGCGCCTGCCTTCACATATTCAAACAATTAAATGCGCTTCAAATATAAGTCATTTCAAATAAATGTGTAGTCAAAATAATAAAGTTTAAATACTAAAAATAAAGCCTGTTTCCGAGATATATAATTATTTTCCACACAGATTGCATTCTCTAAACGCTGAAATGCAAATCATGTTTGATAGGTTGTTTTAAATAAAAGAAAATAATAAGAAAAAAGGAAGTTCACGGACTAATTATTCTTGCTTAAAACTAAAAATATCAATTACTAGTTCATTAAAAATTTATCCAAATTAGACGGGAGTAAAGTTGCTTTTATTAAAAAACTTTTTTTTAAAATTTTAAAAAGATATCAAAAGGTTTTTTGTGATATGTCTCTGAAATAGAAAGCAATCATTAAAAATTTGATTAATTTCTAATTTGAAAACTAGTTAAAATATTGAAAAATCGTTTCTTAGAGAGCACCAATTATCCAAAAAGTAACAGGGAGCCTAATTTGAAAGCTCTAGTTCAAACACTGAGCTGTAGAGCGTTTTGAACAATTTTTATACCCAAAATGTTGTCACACACAATTTATAGTTAATATCTAGCCAATAAACATTATCATATTGAAAAGTGCGATTCAACTGTGAGAATTCCGACTCGTGACCATTTGTGATGTTGATATCATGACTATGACAACTATGGTCAATAATAATTATGATAAAAGAATCCATATAATAAAACTTTTATAATTTATTTTGAAAAATCCCTTTAACGATGACCAACGTTCTGAAATGATTTATTATTAAACAAAATTAAGACATGCATAAAAATTATGAGGGAAATTTTTTAAAAAGAAGATGTCTTACGATGGTTTGTCAAAAATTATGTTACACTACTTAAGAAAAAATAGGATAGAAATTTAACAATTTTATTTTTATCTTAAAACTCCTCTCAAAATCTACTTTATGACGCAGTTATCTCCATTATTAAGCATTTGTTCAGTCGTGACACAGATTTTTCAGTACTTTTTGCACGGAAATCCTGTGCAACTTCATTCACATGGCTACGATCTCAGAATTTCCCGCTATTATAAGTCCTTCTTCAGCTTCGTCAATATCTGTTCTCAACTATGTAGCGTCACCTCGCGATAGCTTGATGTGATATTTATTATATTTTCACTTTATTGTATATTTACACATAATCCTACAGTTTAATATTTTATTTAAAATTTTTCATTCAGTTGACAATGCTACGTTACACCAACGGTAAGTGCGTAAGTAAGCGAAAAAGAAATTTTTACAAAACAAAACGTGTCAGTAAGTTATGTGTGTTACTATGATTAAGGCTGGCGCATTAAGTGATGCAGTACATTTTTGTCAATCATAACGGTATGTGTTGTTTTATTATGACTGAATAAATTATTTTATAATTTTTAAAAAGTAGTTATTTGATGTTTTATATTAATTTTGAAGCTGTGATGGGGTGGAATTAAATTTGCTCCACCTTGTAAAAGAGCACTTATTAAAATACTGTTTTTTATTTTGAATAATGTTTCATGTTAAATAATCGCAATGAATGCGGTTTTCTCCATTTTTTAAGGGAAAAAATTATTGCTTTTATTTTCTTTTGAAAATGTGAGCTCAAAGAATAAATGCGAAAAAATCATCATAAAATTAAAATATTAAATATGCGAAAATTTCGCTGCATATTAAAATATAAGCTTAGCAAAGACAATAAAATATATAAGGATTAAACTGATGTACACAAAACTGATAGATAAAATAATATTTTAAGGTGCTGATAAATACAATTAATAATTTTCTGTGTTTGATGATCATGTCGCATTATCTTTTGTCACTTAAACTGTTAAATGATGCATTATCATCTGTTCAAAAGCTTTTATCTCCGTTAATGATAAACTGCTATATTAGCTAACAGCTATATTAACATTTTCGATGTGCTAATGTTTCAAGCATGAGAAAATTTTACTCTTTCCTGTAAAGTGTGATGAGTCGCTGGCATGATATCGAAAGCTGCAGGTGAAACAAAATATATAAAGTTTCGTCACTATCGCCACAAACGTTGTCAGAATATCACATAGTCACTAAAATCATTTTTCATGCATCAATATAGTAAAAACGAATGGGAATTTCTAATACATTCTTTAAAAAAAAAAGAAAAAAGGTGCTATCCTCTATTCCCTATAAAGTATTGTGGACCTTGGATAAGGTACTAATCTCCCTGCAGGGTACTGGTGTACAATAGGAACAAAATATTAACCTTTGGCATGAACTTAGCATTTTACTGTGTGATCCTTAATTAGTCTTTTGGCGATTAATCCCTGGAATTCAGCAATATGTATTAAAAAATCGAATTTGAGTTTTAGACATCTCTTTCCTAAACCATTGAAACCAAAATTAGCCAATTAGGACCAAAATTATAGTCACATTTATATATTTATTTAAGTTTTTAAGTTATCGAGTTTACATGCTTTTGAAAGTACATACCGACAAACGGACAGCCTCTTGTTGAATTTGGCTTAAATTTGATAGGTGTATATATAATAGATGTTAAATCTGTATACCGAATTTTATTCATTTAGCTCTCTTTGTTTTGTGGTTATCGTGTTAACTTATATTCGAATATCTGGACAGACAGACTTCTTTGGAAGGATTCGGCTAAACATTTGATAAAAATCTACTAATTTGGCATGTAATATTTACCAACAGAATAACTTCTTTCAAATGATTTCATTCAGAATTTAACTGATATCTGCACATTTTAAGTGACCATATCACAAATTTCATCAGTTTTTGAGTTATCCTTCCCATAAACAGACAACCATAACTCAAAAAATATGTTTTTCAGATTTAAAGAGGTCCCAAACGTGAAATCTCGAATTCGAATTTTTTATGATTACAATACTTTGTATACTACGTATACAAGAAAATAAAAAATAATAATAAGTAGTAAAATTAATAAAACTCTATTAGCTACAAAGAAATTGTTGTATTTCAGTAAAATACGAAAAATTCGAAATATCAATTTTATTTATCGAAACAGTTTTATTTATTTTTTATATCTTTTGAAAAAAAGCATTTTATTCATTGAAATATATGTTTGTAAATTTTGGTCTTTATAGAAGGGAAGGAAATTTGATGCATTTCATATTTGGTGAATTGAAAATATTTTTACTTTCAATACAAAATTTATATAAATATTTATACGTGTCTTTCAGTTTTGAAAACAAGTGTTTATACCAATGCTGAAAAATGCATGAATGCTTTTCGGAGTTTAAAAAATAATATAATAAAAAAATGTCCATATATTTCATAAAAATGTGCGGAGATATTAACTTAGTTTTTACCATTCACATATTTGTATATATTTACACGAAAAACTTGTATTACCATTTCAAAGCGAAGATGTAATAATCGTAAAACTTCAAAACTATTCAAATTTCCTTTCTCTCTTGAAAAATAATGTTAAGTAATCGAATAATAAAATCGCTTTACTGTCAAAAATCTGATTCTCGACGACAATAGTATTACAAAACTGTTGAAATTCCCGCCTGTCTGATTTTCTTCACATATTTGATTATCGTGTTTCGTCGATGAATTCTTTGTGTTTGAATAGTTTGTGCTCCGTCTATTACAATTCGTGAAAAATTTCTTTTTTTTTATGCCATGTAAAGTCTTACATTTCTCCTCATTCTTATTGTAGTGGTTTTTTTTTTTTTTTAATTTTGAATGTCAGTTTGTTGTTCAGGTGCAGATATGTTATTTCTGGTAGAGTATTGGTGGCGACTACAAAAATGATTGGAAACAAATAAAGAACTGTTTAGAATTCAGCTAAAAGCACTTGGGCATTCTGCGGAAAGTTAGGAAAATGTCTGCTAGGCAGATCTTTAAGAGTGAAATTGTCTCTTTATTGTCTGGAATTAACTACTCTTCATCTGTTCCGGATTCACTATAATAAAATGTACTATCTATAAAAAATTGCAATACAACTGATTGCTACTAATGTCATAATTTATTTTGAATTAATGTACAACTAGATTTTCTCTTGTTTGCAAAAAAAAAAAAAGTTATCTCATTGTATAATTTTTAATCAGTTCAACTAATATATAACTCTCAATGAATCCAGTTATTTTAAAAAGCTCACGGATTTACGAATTCGCTTTTGATTTTCATACTTCTTAATAAAACATTATTTTCCACTTTTTACTACGCTAAAAATATTTTTTCATTCATTTTCATTACTCTTCATTTTTTTTAAATATATATATTAAATTTAGTCTAAAAGTTTTTAAGGAAATGCAGAAGTGGAATTCTTTAACAACAGTTTTATTCTTTATCCCTTTATGGATGGATTGCAATTTTTATCCATTATTAAGATTTCTTTGTAAGAACTGACGAGCATCAGACGCGTCTGTAAAGAAAGACCGAAAGCAGAAAACAATTTATGACGAAATATATTGTGAGGTTATATAGTATCTGAAAAAAAAACTTCCCTTGCATTCTAACAGAATAATATTTTACGTGCACCCAAATGGTACAAGCCACGAATTGTGAAAAACCCCTCGAAATTCACTAGTTAAAATGAAATATAGTATATTTAAAAGAAAAGAAAATAATTATTTCAGAATCGGATAAATTGAAATTGTGATACATATATAAAATAAGTACAGCTAAACTGTTATTAATATCAGAAAAGGGTTGGACGACTCAAAATTTCCGAGAGCTGAAGCTGGAGGATCCTCTAAGAGAATTAAAAAGATATTTTGTTTACAAAAGTATTTTACTTTTAACAGTGACAAATGAAGCCCAGTATGAGTAAAGCTACATATATATTTCAGTTTATTTTCTCTAAATAAATAACTCGATCATTCTCATTATATCAACCAATTTTTGATTAGATAACTAGAAATCCAATTTTTACTACAATACGTCATATTACCAGATTATCATCCTTACATTGATTAATCTATATGTCATAATTCACAAAGGGGTGGGTGAGCATGCGTGTCTTGAGGGGGGGGGAGGATAATCCCGCACTATGTTCCGGGACCAACTCTTCTCCAGATTGCCCTCTTTGTTCTCACTAAGAAGAGCTTATATTTTGTACACTGTAACTTCTTCCTATCTGGAGAAAGCAAACAGAAACGTTGTGTACTTAATTTCACTCTTAACGCGTCAACATGTTCCCTGACACAAATCGAGCTTTGTTTCCACCCCTAGATAACCAACCTACTTCTTTAAGACCCTTCCCCCTCACTCCATACATCACTTTTAGTAAGATGTGATGTTTATGGACCATCTCACCCCAAGGAGAGATGTCTCAACATATGCTTTCCATCATTGGCAGACCTTGGGTTCGAAAGTCAAGGGAAGCCGCGGACAACTTTCTAGCTGAAGCAAAATCTGGATCAGTGTTTCAAGATTCACTGCTGAAGGCTGCGCTATTTTACCTCGGAAAGTTGACGGAATCAACGTATTGTTTGGTAAAGCAGCAAACCGCGATCTAAGATCAGAAGATGGCTGATATAGTGCGACTCAGACGAGTTGGCGACAGCCAGTTAAATGTATGTGCTGATAGTAAAAAAGTTATGAAGCAGCAGCGAGTTGCGGAGACGAGATAAATAAATATGACTGTGTTGATCTCGACAGAATATTTTCCCTACTTCTTACTATTAATATATCCTAAATCGCTTGTTATTAAGTTGCAAAAAGTTGCCAGATCTGATAAATTTTACTTTGAACAATTCTGATGACGCGCAGTTCTTCATATAATGTCACGTCCCTCCGGCAATTTGTCAGAGCCAGGGTATAATGTAATTGGTTGCAACTTCATATGATAGTGTATAGAATGCTATAAATAAATAAATAAGGCATGAATACGTAATTTTTTAAAAGGCTTGAGAACTATTTCAATGAAATTAGGCGACTTTTTAAAAAAATAATACAGGAAAAAATTTCTTAAGTCTTGTGGCAGAGAAAATGAATTCTTTCCAATCCTCTAGAGCAAAACTCTTGCTCAAATAAAAGGGATGTAAAGAAAGGTGGACACCGGATCAAGGAGTTAAAAAGTGAATGCCACGGCAGATGCCTGAAGGTCAAAGCTGAAGAAGAGAGCAAAGATTCCTGGTGTAGAGAATAATTGGTACTTTTCCGTTAGCCAGGCGCAAGCGAAAACTCGCCTAATAATGTAGAATTCCGCCAAATTCGCGTTTGGTTCACAATCCGTTAGCCGGGCGCAAGTGAAAACTCGCCTAATAATGTAGAATTCCGCCAAATTCGCGTTTGGTTCACAATTGGCAACATTTGCGCCGGCTAACGGAAAAGTACTGAATAATTTCTTTCTTTATAAAGGAACGAATTTTAGAGTTTCTAAATTCATCAAGAGAATGTAAATAAAAAGGATGCAGTGATAAATCTTGATTGGTGTTTGATTGTGATAAAGGTATTACAATACTTCTTAATCCACAGACATTGCCGAAATTGCCGTGGGATACTGTGTAGAAAACTAACTTCTGAATACTATTTTAATAAACATTAGTCGTGTATATAAACCTGACTTACGTGAAATCTGACGACCAATCAAGTCCAACTGGTGTTCCATAAAAGTTTTCAGAGGAAGTGCAAGCTGTCGGTTCTCCTTTCTCTAAATAATGTAACATTACTTCAAAATGGGACTTTATTACATTCAAAACATTCACACATTTTGATAAGCTTAAAAATTAAGTGATTTATGAAAAAGAATTCAATTGAAAAATTGAATGCTATAGCATTCGCTCACTCTAAAATAAATGATTTCGCATTCAATTACGTTAAAGCAAGAAATCAAGGGGGAGGATTTGTAGATCCGCTTCTGTCCAGAAATTTTGCAGCAACCCTATATTCGGAAAATATACAAGAAAATGAACCAGTAATTTACAATAAAAAAATCATTCGGTTCAAATAAGTTATTTAGCAAATTTTTGAGTGATAATTAAAACTAAGCAGATTTCCTCAACTATTTTTACTTTAAAATATTGAATGAAATGTTATAAAAACTTAGGGGAGGGAAGGATTTTGGCGAAAAGAAGGTATTAAAAATCAAAACTGCTTTAATAGTCGAGGCATAGAACAATATCCCAACGATTTCTGGAGAGTTAAATTATTTTGCAGAGTATTATTTTGTATTATTACTTGTCTCCTGTACATATTCTTCAAATTTATATGAATCCAAGCAATGAGATGAAATATTTTACAAATAATACAAATAATTTTGTACAATACTATTAATTACAATTACAGCGGTCCTATGTAGTTTGCCTACTCGAAATTCCGCCACTGGATAAAGTGATCGAACAGCAAACATGTATCTCAAAACAAACATCCCAACTTAATTCGACTCCGAAGATCTCCAAGCTGCGTAGTTAAAAAATACGACAACTTTCTTCTAATGATATTATACGGATTAATTAAATGAAACATTCCTTTCGAGACCTCCAGCAGGCGCAGTTCACGAATTTAATTAAATCTTCTTCATCGGGTGGTTTCTTCAAATAGATTCGCGTGCAGAACGCCAAATGTATGTCCCAGGAACAATGTAACAAGAAAAACTCGCCCATTCACATCTCAGTTTTTGGCATGGTTGCACGGCTCACTTTTTTTGTTGTTGTTTGTAGAGTCATTGCTTTCGGCATAATCATCTTGACCCAGGATGAAGAGTTGGCACTCAGCTATCTCGACGTCCTTCGCAATTATTTAGTGTAACAATTTTTAACCTGTTGTTTCTTGGACTCGAGGTAGACAGCACAGTGTAAAGAGTCACTTAAGAATTGTTTTCATTTTCTTAAATTTTTTTTCTAAAAATATAGCATGTTTAAGTCTCATCAAAATGTTCTGTTATGAAAGGAATGCAATAGTAATCCTTAATTCTTCCCGTCAAGTTCATTAATTATCCTTTAATTGAGCGATTTGATTCGTTAATATATCACTCTAAAATGGCAACAGGATTGATGATGTACATATCTCTCAATGGAATCAATTCACGAGATATTATAGTCACGACATCGCAAATAGAATTCACATGCTGTTCATTTCTTGGACTCGAGAGCACAGGGTAAAAAAATCACTAAGTATTGTTTTCATTTTCTTAAATTTCGGTTCTAAAAATTTAGCATCTTTAAGTCTCATCGAAACGTTCTGTTATGAAAGAAACGCAATAGGTACTCATCAATTCCTCAACTTTGAAAATCCCTAATCTTTTCAGGTCGACCCTTCCCAAAAACCTTTAATCCTTTGCTGGTGACATCCATGTAATTTTCCGCCTATAATAATTAACAGATGTTAGCGCTTACACTCATATCGCACTGATGAAGTATTAAATGGCAAAACGATTTGAACATAAATGAATAATTTTAGTTAATTAATCTTGATGAAATTAAACAATTAATCAATCAACTAGATGAAATGAAATTTTTTTTAATATGATATATTTGTATAAACTTGAATTATTTCTAAATCGTTTTAATCCAATATATAAAAATTGAATCTTTGTTCATATTTTATGCGCTGCCGTACCGTCCGTTTGGTTGCTAACTTTGTCAACTTATTACTTGCACTTGCGCGAAGGTTAGAAACATTGAAAAAAAAAAAGAGAGAGAGAAGTACAATCATTATATTTAGTCAAAAAATAGAATAAATATTATTTATACTTCTCCTTTATATGACATTTAACTTCAATGAATGTATTCATTGTCGTCAAGAAAATAAATATTATTCTTTCTATCATTCCTAATTAAACAAGATAGCTATTTCAAATTTCAAACGATATTTTCAAAATTATTTTTTTCCGTGGCAGCAATTCTCCGGGTACCAGCTGGTATTTAATATTATTTTATTAACTACTAATAAGTTAGGACAGAAAATTATTGTTATTTGAGAATCTATTAAACTATTAGAAGTTTTTCGACAGAGCAATTAAATTAACAAAAGAATTAAAAAAAAGTGTTATTTTTTTCCAAACTTTTTTACAATTACAATAATATTTTGAAAATTCCTAATTCGAAATTTTTGAATTATTAATAAGAATCTGTTTTTACAATTCTAACTTCATTTCTATGCATAAAATGTCTTCTAAGCTATTTCATGCTTATTTTTTCGGCTTTTAATTTATTTTGATATGTTTTTCTGTTTTTAATAAATTAAAGTTTCAATTTAAAATTTCATATTTTATTTCACAGATTTCCGTATTGGTTTTCATATCGTAATCCGTATATTCGATAATCTGTATCGTAATCGTTTCATAGATTTTTGATATAATACGCTAATTACCATATTTGCTGTAGAATCATTACTTAGACGCAAGAGAAAAGAGATGAGAAACACTGATATACGAACGCATAAAATAATGACAGTTTAGATAAACAATGTGAGGTCGAAGAACTTTTGTACCGCTGCCATTTCTCTGGGTCATTATTTTTCTGTTTCTGTTCACGTGATTAAAAGCTTTTTTTTCATCTTTATTCCTACAAACTGTGCAACACATATTTCATTAAAGTAATGGAACCTTTTATAGTATAATAAAGATAAAAGGGGACGTAGTTTTTAAGTAATGAAATTAAATTCAACGAAAAAGAAAAAAAGTAATTTATTATCTCTGCAAACATAATTCAAATTCTTTTTTTTTGTTGGCAATGAAAAACAGTTTCGCACGCAATAGCACTTTCAGTATTCAATAAATAACGGCTTTTTGTGCTAATAGGTGAAAACGAGCCATTTAATAAATTTATAACATATTGTAAGCGAGTTTGTGAGTTAATAGCACTTTAAAAAAATTTAATTTTCCAATTTTACGGTTAAAGGATTACTGGCAATGCCTTGTGTTTTCAAGAAACCCAAACCAGTAAAATTGAGATTCACCAATTTTTCCAATTTTAATATAAGAATGTTTTTATTCTAAATACTATCGGTAAACTGCATGATGTGACAAGAATTATGCAAAAATCGCCCAAAACGTTCTACAAAGCAGATAATTGAATCTAAGATACCAAATTCGACGTTACTTCTTGGGTAGTAAGTGCTGTGAAAAATAAAATGTTTCAAGATTTTAATTAAAAATTAATAAAAAAAATTATATCCTGTATGGCCGAAATAAAACAATATGAGATTCATAATTAAAGATGAGAATGAACTCGAAAGAAATGGCACATAAAATTCAAAGCTGAAATTTAAACAGAATATTTAAACTGTTCATATTTCTGCTGTTTATGAAAACGTTAATTCCATAATAATATACAGCTACGCACCGTTTATACGTTTCTTATTTATTCGTCGTTTTATACAGTCCGGGTTAATGTTTAACCATTGTAATTATAACGTATTTAATTCATAAAATATAAAAGACGCCAAACTTCGGTTATGCGCCATTTTACCCTTTTCAAAAATTTTTTTTTCCTCTGTCATTACAACTTCGTCTTTATTAAGATGAAACTTTTTCTGGGAAGCAGGGAAGATCACATGCTTCTTCTCTGCCATTTCCAAATAAAGAGCGCAGGAAAAGTAGAGCATATTGAAACATCCCATGCCTGGAGGTCGGGGAACTGATAATGGAAGGATTAAAACACTTTCACTTCACTAGACTGGTGTGTCTGATAAGACCTTCATTTTTAAATTTCTCTATCTTTAAATACTTACGTTTATTATTATTATTTTCCTTTCTTAAAAACTTCAAAGTGTCAGATGACAAAGAATTTTTTAAAATTAAATGCATAAATCATTTAAAATGTAAAACATGTAATTAATATTAAATATAATAAAGATATAATTTTTTCCCTCACTTTTATGATAAATATTTAATTTTTGATTTTGATCTTTATATCAGTATTGTGTAATGATATACTAGTAGTATCTTAAAAAGTTAATAATTAATGTAATTATTATTAATTTTTTATTACATTTAAGTTATTTATTAATTAATATAATTAAAATTATTAATTTGCATTGATTGATTTAAATTTGTAATAAACGAAGTTACTTACTCGTCATTTCACTTATATGTCGTTTTATATTGATCCCTTGAAAAATATACAAACTGCAATTTATTGTCGTTACAAATTTGTATATAGATTAAATATCTTGTATGACAATTCATTTTTAAATAACCGTTAAATGAAAAAGTCATCTGGTTTAATTGTTTGCATAATGCATTCTTAACATCCGATCGGATAAATGAATGATAGAGCACATTGCAATCATTTTTGAAAGAATCTAGTTGTATTTTTATTTATTTCTTGTTAACAGACACCTGTGTTTAATATACATTTACCAATATTTACACCAAAAAAATTCTGTATTGGGTAAATTTAAATTTAAATTTCGAAATTACTTTTTCTAGTAAATGTTTGAAAAAATATTTTCAGTTCACTTTTATTAAATTGATCAGATGTACCAGACTAAGCGACATTTCAATTTTTAATTTTACATTAAAAATATATAAATAATGAAATTTAATTTTTAGAAAATTAGCTTCTCAATGTTTTTTCTGCTTGATTTTTTTTCTATACGCAGAATATCAGCATTAATTTGGCAAGAAAAAAAATGTATCTTTTTTGTCACCTTATTTGCTTACTTACTTTGCTTGCTCAAAGACAAAATTGCTATTTCACTGCGCATTTGCAATGATTAGAAACGTAAAAAAAAAGTAATTTTTTTAATAATAAAGAATTATTTGTTTTTGAATATATTTATTTCCTAATGTATCATTATAAATAAGCAATTGTCCTGAATTGTCCGAGAATTAACCAATATGTAACATTTTGGGTACTTTTCCGTTAGCCGGGCGCAAGTGAAAAATCGCCAAATAATGTAGAATTCTGCCAAATTTCTTACGCCAAATTCGCGTTTTGTCCACAAATGGCGACATTTGCACCCGGCTAACGGAAAAGCACCACATTTTGTTCCAGATTTTAATAAAATTTTCTGGATTTTTCATGTTTTTCACTTTTTTGTAAACACAGAGAAAGTATTTCATCTTCTAAAATAATCCGAAGTCGAAATTTTTACGAATTTCAACGTTTCATACTTTTCTGAGTTCGAAAAACACATTTTTGAAATTATTTCTGTCTGAGAACACGATAACTCAAAACGCTTCGACCTATATATAGACTTAATATCAAAACTGTAGATTCTTATCAAATTTTTGAATGAAATTTTGGTACTTTTCCGTTAGCCGGGAGCAACCGAAAAGTCGCCAAATAATGTAGAATTCCGCCAAATTCCTTACGCGGAATTCGCGTTTGGTGCACAATTGGCGACATTTGCACCCGGCTAACCAAAAAGTACAGAAATCGATTCATGGGAAGTCTGTCTTTTCTACTGTCTGAGTACAAATGATTACAATTTCTGAAAAATATACAGATCTAGACACGAAAAAAAAAAAAAAGAAATTTAGTACACAGGTTAATCACTTAAAATGTAGATTCACATTAAATATTGGATCAAATTCTCAAGGGGTGACCTTCTATTGTCCGCTTGTATTTTTCAAAGGATATAAACATGATAATAAAAAACTTTAACAATTTAAATAAATGTAGAATTTTATCAAATTTTCAATAAAATCTTTCAAAGTGTTGATAATCTAATTATCGTACGCATGCAAACGCATTAGCACCACAGATCAAGGGCATAAGTTAATGAAATTTAGTATAGGATCTTGCGATTACATTGGCAGTTCTATACCAGATTTTATTTTCATCCGGAATAAATATTAGATTTTCTGATGCCTGTGCCTTATCCTTCAGTCTGCGATTAATCGCTAAAATAATCACCATAGATCGCACGTTGCATTCAGAAAAAACATTGGATAACAAATATCGATACTTCGTAACTATTGTTCGTTAATGTCACGCAATTAATACAAAAGTACCAGTTTTCTTTATCTATTATGAGGCTCAAAGCTCTCATATGTGGAAATGTAAATAAATAACGTATTTATAGCACTCGTGCGTTTTACCCAATGTTATGTCCACAGTTTTTATGTGAAAGGATGGGGTATAGCATTTTCATACGAGAATCTGAGGGAAGGTTTCGGGGTGACTAGTCACGCTGGTTTACTTAAAAGTTCGCATCGAAAAATTGAAAATGATTCGAACTTCTGTATAATATGTTCGAAGCATCGTGGCATGAAATTTTTTAGGGGCTTACTTTTTCTATCTTGATAATATCATCTGTTTCTTTCAGTACGTAAAGTTTTTTTCAATTATGCAATTTGCAGAAGATATACCAGCCTAAATGCAATATGTTTGTTAAAATACCTAGTATTTCGATGGGTGTTAAAGTTTTAGTAATGAAAAGAAAAATCGTATATTTATTTTTGCCGAGTGCTTGAGAGCTATTATTGAGGGTAATCATGCTTATTACTGAGAATCTTGCCGTATTTTGCATTTAGTTGTATAAAGGGGGGGGGGGGGTTGTTAGAAAATCATGATTAAAATCACTATTGAAGCATGTATTAACATTAGAAAAGAATTGTGTGGAAATAGATTTTATATCACTGAAAATATTGAATTATTTTTATACATAAAAATGTTTTTAGATGAAAACCGCGAAAAAATAATTACAGACAAAATCCAACTATCGATTCAAAGAATACAAAGTCAAGACAGAATAATGAAACCTGGGATATTATCATATTACGACATTCTACAATTTCGAATTTTCTCTCATTTTTTCCCTATTTTATTCATTTGTTTGTTTAAATTTTGTCCGTTTCTTGCAATCTATGTATCGCTTTGAGCTCCCAGTTTTGAGAGTGCCCCAGTTTATAGCTTATTAAATCTGATCACTATTACTCTATTCTATTTAGCTTTCTTTTTTACTGCATGTTTTGAAATCATTGAGTAGGAGAAAACACTTGTCTTACTGTTTCCATCCTTTTTTTTCCGTGACGCAAGACTTACGAAAGAGAAATCTGAAAGAAAAAGAGGCAGGAAAAAAAGAAATTTTCGCTAAGAAGGCCAGAAAGCGTTCTTTCTTTTCTTTTTTGTTTCCGAATCTTTCATGAGATGCACATCCCTATAGATGCAGAAAGCCGTAAATCAAAGCAAAACATTTTTTTTTTCTTTTTGTCGTTTCGTTCGCTTTTCTGTGTGGCAAGCGCAAATCTCAAGGTCTGAGTGCGAGAATTTTCCTTGGAAAAGTGAAAGCCCGCATTTTGGAACCGCAACTGTTGGAATACAATTTCACGATATGTAAATTTGGCTGGAAATATTCCTAGGTAGAATTCTGTGGAGAATTCTGGAAGAATATTACACTCGGAATAAAGCAACAAGGAAATTTTTTGTACTTTGTTGTTGCTCTCTGTGTGGCAACTATGATGGTTTAGTTAACAATACAAGGTAAACTATGTTGCGTAGCATAACATCCAATAAAATAGCTTTAATACGATATTGAAACCTTTAAATCTAATAATTTATTTTAGCAAAATTTGGTTTTAAGTAACATTATAGGAAAAGTTCATGCAGCCACTGCATAACAACAATGGGATTTTTTTAATACTTTTTTGTTGCTCTCTGTGTGGCAACTACGATGGTTAAGTTAACAATACAAGTTTTAATAATACAAGGAAAACTACGCTGTGTAATATTACAACCGATAAAATAGCTCTAATACGATGCTAAAGCATTTATATCTAATAATTTATTTATTTTAGCAAAATTTAATTTTAAATAACATTATAGGGAGAGTTCATACAGCCACTGCACGATCGCAGTAGTATTCCCCTCTGTTACAATGTGCAAGCCAGTGTTGTGTCTAAAAAACAAAATTTATATTGATTATTGCTTCATTCGTGCAATTTTAATTATCTCTTTTGAAAATGATTTTATAAAACTGTATAATTTTTCTCTTCTCTTAATTTCGTCCTCTAATATTCTAACATATGTATAGCAGAAATACATCGTATTTCATCATAGCATTATAACACCGTCAGTGTAACAATGCTAAAGCAGCTATTGCGTTAAAGGGAAATAATCTGAGTAATTTTTGCATTTCCTTGATGCATATTAACGGACTTTTATTTTTTGTCTTATCCGTAAATTATTATCTCATTTTCTCTAAATTTCTTTATCAGTAGTCTAAAATGATATTTGTAATCGCAACGCATATTCGCACAACTTTGGAAATTCTGTCTCTTGTACCATTAAACCCAGCCAAACTTAGTCAAAGCATAACCACCTGTGACAGGCTTATTTTTCTATTAATAATTAAAACTTCTGTTTTGAAAAGTTTCGAACGAAGTCTTTTTACTAACGATTCAGCAATCCTCAAAAATAATGATGAAGCCACTTTTTCGAAGGGTTGTGGCCTTCCATATGATTCGCTGCCTCGGCGTTTGGTGGATCAAAGTGAAAGCAATGAACTCAATATTTTCTCCGAGGAATTTTAATACCGTGTCATGGACCTTCTTTTGGTCTTTTTCCAGAAAAGTAAATGAAAACATCTGTGCCTAGCCGTGTGGCACACCGAAAAAACAAGCCTGTTGTTTTTTCCCCAACGTCGTCTTTGAACAATTCTTGTTGATATTGGCCGACGTTCAAAGGAGTTACCCAAGTCTTCGAGTCTCGTGACTCGGAGATCATCACTTCCTGATACAAAAAACGTGGTGTCGAAAAGAATTTCGGGATACGTTTCGGTTACAGATTTCTCTACAAGATATCGAGTTTCAGAGGATACTCTGGGCAACTTTCCTGCTCAGTAGGACAAATTGGGTCTTCAGAATTTATTTTTTGTAAGTTCAGAGTAAAAAAACTCATTTTATTCGCAGGATTATGTGCCATATATATTTCTTATGTTGGAACTTATTTATTAATAGTATGCCGTTGACGAATTTTCGGCGAAACTGTCTATCATTGGCAAACATAATCAATTGTTTAACATAACATCTTGAACAGTACTTTTTGGCGACTAACCGCTAATTGTATTAAACATGGCGGTTTTTAACTTTGGTAATTTTTTGTGTCATATTTGGAGCAACACGTTCATGTTTTGTTATAATATTAAAAATAGTACCGAATGTGGCGAAAGATGTCTTTTCTCGTCTGACATTTAAATTGCTGAATAGATAATGCCACACTGAACATTCGTAGCTCCTCTTTCTGACTAATCTCCTATCCACGTAATGCACCTCACCGCAAACTGTAGTAGAATCATCCGGGCGTTAAAATTATAAATTTTTCGCCCAAATAAGTTTTAGTTTGAAGAGAAAAATATCTGGCTTTATCTCCATTCATTCATTATAAAAGGCATCCATTTATCTTCATTCATTTGCGAATTATTGAGTTCTTAAATTATTTTGGACTTTTGTACTATTCTGTACATAACACAAATAAATTTAAAGAGTTCAAACGGATTGTTGTCAATCGTATGGTCAATCAATGTAGACCGATGTTTTAACGGAGTTTCCGCCTTGTGAATCAAGGTTATCTCGTAATCATGGTAGAGTTGTGAGGCCTGACCACATGACTGTCCTGGATTTTCCATAGGGATGGTCTTGTAGATTAAGTAGATATAGCAGCATAAAAAATAAACAAGATATTCAGAGGAATACAGTTTTGCCTTTTATTAAAAGAGAAAAAAACGTTTTTAAAAGAATTTTTTTTTAATTTTTTGTTAACATTTCCTCATTTATTAAACACGTATTTCTGCGCAAATAAGGAAATTTTAGACACTCGAGATATGTATAAAAATTTTTTTTAAAACTCTCTGTAAAACGTTTAAATTTCTGGAATCGAATAAAGTCTATTTTACTACTCCAAAACAGATCGCCTCTAAATAGCGAAGACTTTGCTCTGTATCGAAAGAATCATTTCACCTTTCAAATGCCATTGAACTTCATGAAACAACAACCTCTTTAAACTGAAATAAGTATTCACTCAAATAATGGAAAATGTGAGCAGAAGTTTTTTTTCTTCTGAAAACTACGAAAAAAGAAGAGAAGAAAAATGATAATGGCATTTCTGTCTGTTGAAATGATTGTGAAAAGTTGATTGAATACT
Source organism: Argiope aurantia (assembly GCA_026543865.1). NCBI lineage: Eukaryota > Metazoa > Arthropoda > Arachnida > Araneae > Araneidae > Argiope > Argiope aurantia. The sequence continues at coordinate 746,756 of JAPMOR010052242.1, read as the reverse complement.
TCAGCTCCTAATATCGCCTGTAGTTAGTTATTCAAGAAAAAGTCTCTTTTTTTTTTTTTTTTTTTTTTTTGCGAAACATGTTTTGAAACAACTTTATTTTTAAATAATTCTATAAAAAAATCAGTGTGTGTGTTCTTTAATACAGAAAATAGAGTATGAATTTTGGAACTATTTACTTTAACTTATTACATCCAAAATTTGAGGTTAATCTACAATGTTCAAGCTGCAATATTCAATTTATATTTTAGTTTGTTGCGTTTTTGAGCCATCGCATGTACATATACAAAAGAAGACAGATGAATAGGAAGCCAACTTTCTGAATGATTTCATCCAATATTTTGAGCATATCTTCAAATTTGGTAATAAAATTATATACCAAATTACATCTATCTAATTTCCTATGTCTCTGAATTATGTTAATATGCATACGAGTGGGCAGGCAGACATATTTCCCTTAGAAGGAATTTGGCCAGAATTTGACAGTGTAGTGGTTACATTAACTCTACCACCTTCTTTTTGATACAATAGATGGCGTTACCTTATTAACATCAAGGTATATTACCCATAATCCTCTTGCGGGTCATTATTAGATTGTATTCTATTGAGCGTCTTGTATTTTTTCATGTTCGTGTTGTCTTGTGAAATGGGGAACCTAAAAAGTATTTAAATAACTGTTTCTGAAACTCGTTTATTTTCATCTATCTTATAATGAAGTTATAAAGAGTCTTGTCCCTCTATAACAGAAGATATAGTGTAAAAGCTGCAAACTAAATTTCTTCTGTGTAACACTTTTCATTTTCAAGATATCTTTGTTTTAGATTTTGATGATTACATATAATTTATTACATTATTTGAATTAGGTATTGCATTTGTTTAATAATTTCTAGTCCGAAGTAGAAAAAAAAAATGCTTTTTCTATATAGAAAAATAAGGCTAAAAGGAATTTATATTTCTTTCATTATAAATTTGTCTTTTATTTTATTAGGATTTAATTTAAATTCATTTCAGAAACAAAATTTAATTCATTTGGAAGGTTTCTAAAAAATCGAGAATTGTGATATTTATCCTAATATTTTTTTTGCTAATTTAAAAGATTCAAATTTATTTTTAAACAATACCTAAAAATTTATACTATACTCCACTCATTTCAAAATAATTCAGAGTTATATTTTTTGTTATTTTTTTCATAATATACCAAGAAAAAGTACTGTAATTGCAAAAATTTCGACATCGAAATTTTAATAATTGAGACTTTATTTAGAAAATTAACTTATATTCCATTCCTTCCAAAATAATTCAGAATGAATTCTTCCTTCCTTTTTTATTTAAACATAATATAGCGGAAAAAAAAGTATTGCCAAATATTTTGGCTTTGAGATTTCGATGATTTAGATTTTTGACGATTAAAATTAGAAAAGTCCAATTTGTTTTCCTTGTAATTTTATCTGTCTGAAATTGTGTGTATATGAATACAGTAACTCAAAAACTTAAGCAGCGAAATGTATAAAATTTTGAACTTGGTTTTTATCTCCAGAATTCTAGATTTGTATCGAATTCCAGGCAAATTGTATCGATTAGTACTTTTCTATGTGTGCATTTTAACATAACAATCTCGATAAATGAAATTTGGTAATCCACACTAAAATTATAGATCTCCAACATTTTTTCTCCATCAAAGGAAAAAGTTCAAAATTCGTGCTTGATTCTTTTCATTATCAAATGAAACTAAAAAAACGCGCACGCGCTGGAAATATACGAGAAAGTCAGGAGAAAAGCACGAATCGTTGTTTATTTGTATTTAAAACTCCATATGAAAGAATATTTGTTCCTTTAATATAAAAATACATTTCTTAATCTATTATTCAAGCTATTAATATATTGTCTAATTTTTATATAAATAATTATATTCCCTTGTTTAAATTTTTTTTTTTAAATTCTTTATTGTTATGGTCAAGAATGTGATAAATTCTACACAGTGAAAAGTTTGAGATTTTTTTTTTTATTAAAAACTGTTTTGAAATTTTCAGAGGCAATTAATTTAGAATTAAGTTACTTATTTGAACCTGAATAATTCGAATTTTTTTCTAATTTCTTGAGTTTCTTATTATTCAAGCTTTTAATATATTGCCTAATTTTTATAAAAAATAATTATATTCCGTTGTTTAAATTTAGTGGTGTGTTGTGGTTTTCTAAAGAATTGCCCGATTTTAAATACGCTATTTTTAATTTGCACAAACACAGCTACACTACAAAATTTACAAAACACACATAGAAAATTAAGTTAAAGAAAACAGTATGGTAGAGGGATACCACCGTTTCCAGTCGAAAGCATACGGCGTTAGCGCAAGAGTTGCGCACGGGGAAAAAGTCGACCTCAGGATGCAGGTCTGCCGTTCAACTGCTTGTCTTCTGTAAAACGCCACAAGGGGCGCTCTTTGCTCAAGGGGAAAAAGAGGTGCTTCAAGTTGTGTGTGTGTGTGTGTG
>JAPMOR010052242.1:728913-740220 GCA_026543865.1 Argiope aurantia | reverse complement strand
TATATATATATATATATAAATAATTGTGAATATTAATAAATGATGCATATAATATGGAAACAAAGTAGCTTTAATAAGCTAATATTTTTTTTAACTAATCATATTGATCTCTAATACCTTGAAGGTATTTTTACTCTGGTGTCCTATTGTGGCATTTCAATCTTCACGTCTATAACTGTTGTTAAAATACGAAGACAAGTATATATTACACCGCGGGCCATCAAAAATAAATTTAATCTTATAATGTTAGGAAAAAAGATGGAAGGAAGCGCTCTATTCCTCTAAAGGAGTCTTATTTTTGAAAAAATATTTTTAAATTTAATCCGTCAGATATCAAAAAGTTCAATTATCAAAAAAAAATCCGTAAATATTTTTTGTTAGTTTTAAATCAATTGTGATAATGCTAGAAAATAGTTATACCAAGAATTGATCACATGATTAACTATTTTGTGTAAATTAATGAATATATAAGTGTTTTTTAAAATTTGAAAATTAAATCTCATTTATCAGCTGTCTGCTTTCATCAGTATAATCGCACCAATTTCGGTATTCAAGTATCTATATTATCACTCGAAGTTCGGTATTCAAGAATTTTAAAATGTTGATTTGCTTGAAAGCTTCATAAATATCCATGCTTAGAAAGAAAATAAATATTTTTATAATGCTAATTTTTAGAGTTATTCCTACTTATTCGTTGTAAGCACTATTACTTTCTTTCAAGCAGACATCCGGCGTTGTCAACAAACCATGACTGCAATAAAAAAAATACGAACAGAATGATAAGAATATGCGTTATAGTTACAAGTGCAAAACGACATTAGGTTTTGTATACTACTTGTTCTTTTTTTTTGTGTGTGTGTGTGGAAAACTTTGTGCGAATTGATGTGCGCATTTTGCTATATAAGAATCGTAAAATTTCGCTTTCGTAAAAATTCATGACCTGCAAGACTTTGTTAAAAGCAAAATTTTCAAGAAATCGACCATTTTGTGCTATTACATTGTATGACGCAACAAGGCCTTGACATTTATAATTAACCATTGGAATTACAAACATTGTCACCAATTTAAATTTGTGTTGCTTTTAGTAAATTTATATATGTGGTGCAGTTTATCCAGTTGCATCTTTTCTTAGCAAGCGATGTGAAGATCTTTAGTATGATTATACTCAAGAAATCTTTGGAGAACTTTTATGAATTGTGCAAACAATTTAATGGTATTGAAATTTCCATTTCGAGTTCATGGACAAATTGGTCAAAAATTGCGTTCACAAGCAAGATTATCAATTATCTGCTCTCCAACGTTCCAGAGAACTTAAACATCTACAAGTTTCTGACCCATTATATACTTTGGATAAATGACCTGAAAATAGTTCTTCGAGAATTTTTTCTATATCTTTATAAGATCGTCTGTTCCACACAATCTTTTCAATCATGTACTTGTATCAACTAGAATAACAATAGACATTTTCACCAAATTATTCATCTTATTTCTGTTTAATCTGGACAAAGGTAATGGACACCGTCCTCAACTAGTTTGACTACCTGATCACGAGGTTTACCTTTGTGTTGAATCTACTTTTTTTTTCCCGCCGAAAAGCAGTGGCTAGAGGTGGAGAACTCCCCACCCTTTCCTTGAAGTTTTAATAAGAATTCTATCTGCATATCTGAGATAATGAATGCAATAAATGTCACAGACTGCTACAAGTAAAGTTCGGAATCGTCTGTTACGTCAAGGTCGATAAAAAAAAATTATAACTTCATAATTACCGGTAATTAAAAAACTAATATAATTTCAAAAAATAAAGATCTTCGCTTCTTTCCATAAACTAGTATCTCTGAAAAGAATAAAAACATCTTGGTTCAAAATCGTTTGCATAAATTCAATGTTCTCCTGAACTCTTTATCAGCGCTATCTGTATTTTCTTGCGTGAATACAGATGGCGTTTTACTATCAAAAGTTGCGGTTCAGTTTTGATCTGTCTTTAACCTTCTGAAAAACTTTCATTTGCTAGAATAAAAAGCTGCATGTTCTGAATAGAAACTCGATAGTAATATAATTAGAAAATATTAAGTATTCTTATACAATATTAAGTATTTTGCCGATTGAAAGAGGAAAATTTTGAAGTTAATAGCTTAAATATAATTTATAATTCGTCTTCAAAGATCAAGTCCAAAGTTTTTTTCAAAATTGATGAATTCCATTTCAGATTAATCTAAAATGGATTTTTAGTAAAATGGCCCATATTGATTTTATATACAATTTCTCAAGATGGTTGAAAGCAACAATTCCAACTATAGAAATTTCTGTTAATTTCCAATCATTATCACATTTCATGAGATTCTTTCATTTTCTCATTATTCAAAAACCATTAAATATCCATAGCTTTGGACTAGATACGCATTCATCTTTTGTAGAGAATTGTGATAAGTTTACCACCGCAAGTATAAAGAATGGACATAAGAATAAACATTTACCACATTCATATTAACATTTTAGTGTTTATTTCTTTTATTATAAAGTTTATAGTTTTCATTATAATATTTAACTCTTTACTAATTTTTATTTACAAAAAAATATATATATATTTGAAAATTGTCACGTGCGTCAGGCAAAAATCGTTTGGAGCATTTTTAGTTAACAGACAGTTGAACCTAAAGCTACAAAATTTAACAGTTTCTTTTGGGGCATTAGATGTTAAAAAAGAAAGTGTTTTTCGAATCTGAATTAGATTTCTAACTGAGAACTAAACATAACATTAGAGTTTTCTCTTGTTAACTTCAGCACATACTGTCAAAAAAATCTGCATTTTGAAATTAAAAAAAAAATTAGTCTCAGTTGTAAAAAGTATTTTTATTCAATTTGTTTCACTAATTTTAATAATTTTTTAAATATTTATTAAACTAACTTTACTAGAACATCTTTTATTGTTTCACATATAATGTTTACACATATGTGCGTACAAAATATATTAAAGTTTTTTGTGCACGTTATCATTAAAGACTAAGTTGCTAAAAGTAATATATGGAGCTGTTATCTTTAAAACATCTTCACACTGCTCTGTTTCAAACTAAAGGCCGGTCCTCCGTGGCCTAGTGGTAAGGTCGCGGCTTCGGAACCGGAGGTTTTCAGGTTCGAAACCCGATTCTATCATGGAACCGTCGTATTAGAGGGTCTGGTGCACGTTAAATCCTTTGGAGCCAACCGCTGGTGTGGTGTCGAATTTTAGAGAGGGGGTTCCAACTCAAGTGCCATCCTCTTTGCTTTAAAAAAAATGAACGGTAGTATAATTAAACTAAACTAAACTCAGACTAAAAGCTCAAATCTTCTCCAATTTTTTATATTGAAATACATTTTCTATCACATATTTTGACCGAAAAGAACGAAATCACTAAAATATCTGCAAATTTAAATTCTTACATGCCGCTTGAAATAAAGAAATGAAAGCAAACAGTTTTTTTTTTTAAATTTATGCTTCTGTTCCTTTGCCCTATAAAGTGATAATTAACACAATGGCAGATTCGGTACTTTATAGCGTACATTATTAGGTCCCTCTTTTAATAAACTAGTCCATTTTGTTCAACGTTTCAACACATTTTTAACATGGAAATTATTTGTCTTCGGCTAATCTTATTTTTTTCTATTAACTTTGTGAAGATGTATTTGTTTTTATTTATCAATTATGACTTCAAACTTCCCAGCAGTATTTACAATTGCGCACTATGCTACTGAAGCAGAAGTTCGCTATTTATAAATATTCTAGATGAATGTAATGAGAAATATAAGAACCTTGTTTTATTTGTTGCATTATACTTGATAAAATGTATATATTTTCCTATAATTTCATAATTCATATTTTATTTTGGCAGTTCGGAAAATCTATATTTTAATCGCTCTGCTTGTGACTGTTTTTCAGCTTATCAGACCTAGGCAGCTGCCTAGCCAGAAATTCATTACTGAATTAGTGGTTGAGGATTAAATATTTTTACATTGCTTTAGAGTAGGGTACCGGCTCAGGTCATGTGACTATAGATCAAAATGATGAAATCCGTTCTAAATTAGCCCTCGTACTTTTTTCAAAACAGGAATCATAGTGTTTCAACTACGCGTTAACAGATTTTAATATTAAACAATTCTATTTAATAGAACAATCCACACCCGCCTTTTTTTTATCATTATTAAGTTTCGTTTTACCACACCTGTACCCTTGGGAATAAAAATATCAAACTAATTTCTGTACGTTTGGATCTAAATCGTTTTTACCACCTATTGATTGAAATTCCCATCAGGAATTTATTTCTCAATCGTAACCGTAACCAAGACGAAATATCTGAGGCGACAGTCAGACGAACCTTATGATCAACCCGAGCCAATTAGCAGATTTCGTTTTTTGAATAGATGAAACACAGAAGCCTCTTCACCTGTTGGCATCTGTCCAAAGTAGTGGATGAAATACCTATTGCAAGCTTTTTCTCTTCTTCCTTTTATAGTTTGAGCAAGAAGTGCAAAAGAAATGAGTTGTTTTTTAGCTACAGAACGAACTTATCTCGACTTCCTGTTATCTAGAAGAATCCTTAAAAATGCTGTATGTTTCTTCGTGTTTTGGATGATTTATGTCACTAAAATTATTATGTATCCTGAAGTTTCGGTGAAAATGTCTTTAGCTTTAAAAATAAGTTGAAAAATAAATATTGTGCTGTGTTTCTATGTAGAAAAAAAACATACTAAAACTCACAGGTTTATTGATATATTGCCTGACTTTATAATTTCAACTAACATACATGTCTTTTTTTATTTTGAATTTTGACAATTAAATAAAAATCAGAATAGAACAATAATTTATTGATTTAAGATTGTTTTTCATAAAAATGTAAGAAGAGAGTTGATAGAGCATGTTAGATCAGAAAAAAAAAATTGTCTTCTGAATGTTCTTATACAACGTACCTCACAATGTTCTGCCCTCCTATCATTTTTTCAACATAATAATGTTTGTACATTGTGACATGAATAGCACAAAAAATCTTCAAAACTTTCTACAGAGCAGACTGCCTGTACCTAGAATTATTAAATCGTTATACGTAATTACTGCTTGAATAGTTAAATGCTTACTAAAAAAAGTTTTTAAAAATTAATTGAAAAGTTTTAATTAAAAATCAATTGAGATTTTAAATTTTTATCTCTATAATTTCTATTCATATAATCGTAAAATTCATTCTTAAATTCTTAAATAAATCCAACTACATACTCAGATAAATTTTTAAATATTAATATTTCAGTTATTTCCTTTTTATTTCGATACAATTTTTTCCCTTCAAAATTAATAATTTTTTTAAATTTTAACTATATTTTACTATACTATTTTTCATTGTTTAAGTGACTGCATTTGCGTTGCGACCATATTAATTCTAGCAACATGCGCATAAAAAAGGATTTAAGAGTGCATTTTTATAAAAAATATGAAGATACTTGAAATCAGCTCAAAACATTATCATATTATTATAATTCGAATAAGAGGTTAGAGCCTCCTTTTTTTAAGCCAAAGATTTCAAAACCAACTCTCTGAACATTATATATGGTGAATGAAGCTCTTTCTGTACAAACTTACTATATAAAATTCGCTGTGTAAAAAATCTGTAATTTTGTGGACAAAATTATTTGGCATATGGATTTACTGATTAAAAGAGATATGCTTTACGTTGTTAAATGGATAAATATTAAGAAAAAATATGTAAAAATAAAAGTTTTAATAAATGATGTTTCTATTATATTTCTAATGATATTCTAATTATATCTCTTCAAGATGAAGAAATCTTTTGTATGTATTAGGGCTATTTTTTATAATAAAATGGATCGTTTTTAAAGAATTAACCAAAATAACTTTATTTTCTAAGCGTAGGATAATGGCTCAGAAGTAATATTAGATAAAATTCAAGTAAAGTGATAAAATAATTAAAAATTATAAAACAGTTAATAAATAAAAAAATTCAGAAAGAATAGACAAGGATAAAGAAGTATAAATTTGATATATTTGATATTGCTTTTGCAATTTTTTTTATTCTAATAGAATCGTACACTTTGATTATAAAATAACCATACGTTATCTGTGGTTAGAATTGAGAAGCTGGATCCTCCACTTCTTTAATTAAATATGATTAATATTTTTCAAAGAATTTATTTACCGATAATGAAACAGGACAATTCGGAACATCTAACTCAAATTTTAGATAAAGAATCGAAATTTGGAATTAAGTTACATTGTCAGTTATGTCTATCTACTTTAAATTAACAATATTGTTTAGCACATTTGATAATATTTTTCTAGAAAGAACTTTTTGAAAGTTTTACTTTATCTATTTCAAAACAATAACAGCAAGAGACGCTAAATTCTGAGCTTAAAATCGCTGACTTCCTCGGCGAGCTGGTCTAAGTGCCATAAGAAACAACAGCAAAACCATTCATACAGTGGCTCCCAAAAGTGTTCGTACACTAAAGAAATTTGCAGAAATTGTGTTCTATACTTCTTAATAAAGCCTTTTATTAGTTGGTTTTTTTTAATTAGCATCTTTAAATAGTTCTTAATAAAACTGAACAAATATTTTTATAAAAAATCAAGTAGTATTGTTCTAAAAAATAAATAAATAAAAAATGTCACAAAATTAGAACACAAAAGTCTTCGTACATCCAAACATTATTTATTTAAATTCATCATAAAAATATCTTTTGTGGCTTATTTTTCTTCTAATTGAAAAATACACTAAAATCGTTTGATTTCAGTATTTAATATCACAGTTATTTATTCTATTTACTTTATTCTTAGATTTGACGCGCATTCGCAAAGAAACGAGTTTAGACGTACTAAAATTAATTATATTTCCTTTTAAAGCTGGAAAATCAATTAGAGGCATTGCAACTATAACTAATCTACCTCATTCAACGGTGCAAAGCATAATAAAACGTTACAGAGAGGGAAAAAGGATTGCAAATAAGCCTCGTAATGGTCGCCCTCAAATTCTGTCAGCTAGAGGTCAAAGAAATATTGTGAGTAAATTTCTAAAAATTCCACGCCTGAGTGCAATAAAGTTTACTTCACAATATAATGAATCAAATGGAACTTCTATTTCCTGTGAAACTATTCGTAGAATTCTTCCGAATGCTGGTATATATGGCCGCTCTGCACGAAGAAAGTTCTTTGTAAGTCAGAAGAACAGAATTGCTATGCTTAAATTTGCCAAATCTATGATAAACCAGCCAGAGAGCTATTGGAATCGTGTCTTATTTGCAGATGAAAGTAAGTTTAAGATCTTTGGGTCGGATGGGAGAATCATTGTATGGAGAAAAACAAACGAAGAACTTAATCCCAAGAATTTAGTTGGAACAGTAAAGCATGGCGGTGGAGGTGTCATGGTTTGGGGGTGTTTGCCAGCGGCTGGAGTAGGCAATTTAGTATTCATTGATGGTATAATGGATCATGGAGTTTATATAAATATTCTCAATAATAATTTAAAAGTGTCAGCACAAAAATTGGACATTTTAAACAACTTTGTGTATTACCAAGACAACAATCCTAAGCACACGGCCATGAATGTTCGTCTTTTTTGCCTCTATCATTGCCCTCAAACCCTTAAAACACCAGCTCAATCACCGGATTTAAACCCTATAGAACATCTTGGAAAGAATTAGAGGTGCGAATAAGAAGTCACGACATTAAATCGAAAATTCAACTGAAAGCAGTAATGATCGAAGAATGGAACAAGATCGGTGCAGAAGTAACCGACCGTTTAGTTAAATCTATGCCCAAACATTTAAAAGCTGTTATAAAGAATAAAGGATATCCTACTAAATACTAAACATTTATAAAAATTTAGAAAATTTCATATTTAGTGATGTTTTTTAAAGTGTATGATCACTTTTGTGTCCTATTTTTGTGCAATTTTATTTATTGTCATTTTAAAAAAATAATGTGCATCGTAATTAAAATTTATTCTTCACTGCTTTATTAAGAACTGTAAAAATATGCTATGAAAAAATTTTCATGTAAAAATAAGAATATATAATGGTAAATAATGAGGTTTTTAATTGATTCTTGTTGATGTACGAACACTTTTGGGAGCCACTGTATATTAAATAAACAAGAAACAATGTATTCTTTCAGTTTTTCTTATCTTTTTTGTTTCTTCCATTTCCAAAAGAAAAATAGCTAACGTTTTTTTAAATGCTCATTAAATAATTAAAAGATTTATTTTCTATAAGTTAGGTTATTGTTATTATCGAATTTAAAGTAGTAGTGTTTATCGCTTTAAAAATCGTTACTGTAATAGACGGTAATTCAATACGATAAAAATCCATTTTTATTCGCTTTTAACAGTGATTCACTTTTTTTTTTTTCATTTTAAGAATTCATTTACAGTCATATGCATTCTTATCTGGACAGTTAGTTACACGACGGTTAAATACAGCTGATAATTAAACGTATATTAAGACGATGGCCACGTGAAATGATTTTATATTCCATGATTTGCTCATACAGAATTCATGAATTAGGTGTAAGGCTATTTAGTTGCGTAAATTATATATTTTTCTTTTCAAATCGCTCCACCTTCTAGCCTTATCATTGCTGACCTTGCTGTTAACCACGCCTGAACACTTCGTTGAGCCACCTGAACTGACAATGAAATGAATATAGAGCAACCAGAAAGCTTGCAGTTTCCTCTTCTTGACATGAAAAAGAATAATCTTATAAAAAAAAATGTTCTTAAACGACGTAAGTCGGGTTCTTATGTTCTACCTCAGTTCGCATTCGTTACGTTACCTTCATCAGAACTGTTTGTTCCTTGCCATTCTGACATGACCTTGACCCCATCAAAAAAAAAGTGACACTTTCATAACAGTTCTTGTAAAGAGTTTTCAGTTTAATGTTTTGCGGTTTCACTCGCGACAGTGTGAACTAGAACAGCGAACAGACTTTTCGAAGTAGTAGTAAACTCTGATAAAAACTAAAATCAATTCTCTTCGATATTTTTGAACAATTTATTTTAACTATGATAAATGATGATCTCAGGATTTAAAAAAAATGAGTTTCGACTTTTACGTTGGCATCACACGATGACTAGGAAAAAGAAAAATCCAATACTATGTTCGAAAATGTATTACTGAAATGGAGAATAGAAATCGTTTGCGTGTTGGTGTGAGTACATTCTTGCCAGTTCTCAAGCGGTTTGTTTAATCTTTTGTGTAATTTTTACAATATTATTTCATAAAAACTTTTCCAAAAATATTTCTAAATTTGATGATCATATCTCACATCTTCGTTTCAAGAGCAGTTCATCAAAATTCGCTGAATCAGTTCTTTACTAGGATTAAATCTGTGTATTGCTACTTTTTTTCCTACTAATGTTAAGCTTCACTTGTGTGGTTCCAAATTCAAGAATGTTTCTTCAGTCACTACCTGTAAAAACGTTGAGAGTCTTTTTATATTTGTTTTCAACAATGCATTGTGGAATTCAATTACTTTTTAGTGAATAACTGCACAATCCTTGTTATAATGGAAAAACGAAGTGTGGATACTAAAGTGAAAAAACTCGTAAAAGTAATAAAAAGGTAAGTCACCATACTGAGATAATTGATTTTCTTTTTTTTTAATTGATATTTTGTTTAATATCTCAGTATAAATGAATGCCATATGAAATAAAATGAAAATTTTATTGATACATTTGATGAAATTGCTTTGTTATGGGACATAACAAAACGGCGTTTGTTTATAAATAGCTGTGGAATATTATTTTTTTAGTTTTTAAATATGCGTAGCTATACAACTTTCTTTGGCTTCTGAAAACGAGTTAAAAAAGAAAATAATTTTTTAGGAAATTCTTTTATTATTATTATTTCTAAAAAAACATGTGAATTTTTATGAAACTTTTATAATTAAGAGAAAACTATCCTAATCTAAAAAAGGTATATATTTTTTTCATTCGATTTTGTAGATGGAAGTAAAAAAAATGAATAACTATTTTTATAAAATTACAAATTGCAATATTTTCTTCAAAACTTTTGAAAATATTCTACTTTTTTTTCTGTGATATTTTATGAGAAATTAAACTTACAAATTCAAAAGTCCCCACCTTAAATGAAATAATTTCGATAAAAAATTTAAATTTTCTCTCAAATTCTAAATAAAATATATTTAGAGACATTTCGGCTGTTCGAGTAAAAATTAGGACTACAACCACGAAACAAAGTAAGCAGGGTAGATAGATGAAATTTGGTGCACAAATTTAACATCTAAAACGTAGATACATAAAATTTTAAACCAAATCTATTGGAAATCTGGTATTCTGTCGGCCTGTAACTTTCTAAGCCTATAAATGCAATAACTCAAAAACGTAACGACTGAAATATATGAAATTTGGTATATGATTATGTGATTGCAGTTGCAGATCTATGACAAATTTTGGTTTTATTCAGTTAGAAAAAAGAAGTTCAAAGTAAGCATTCGATGTTCTGCTGTTTGGGTAATAACCACATCCTAGAGATTAATCGCCAAAGATGGCACTCTAATAGATTTTTTTTCGTAGCAATTCTTAGTCAATGACATGTAATTAATAATATACAAATACGTGTATAAGTAAGAATATGAAAAAGTTTTAGGAAAACCGCTACACTTATTAAAATAAAGGGTCAATGTGACCTTCAGTATAATAAGTCATTTTTATTTTTCATTTTAATGTGTTTCATCGAACAGTCCAGCCTCCCACTCCCCCTCTCCCACCCATAATGTCTACAGCATTCCCAGATCGAAGTTAAATTATTCTTGTCACTTCATCAGTTTTATCTAACGATTATTTACAATCTGCTACTGAATATATCTGACTTCATTAACCCCTTGATCTGCAATTTATTTTCAGTCAACACTTCTCTGATTATTAATTTTAGTTTATAGAGGAGAAGATTGATATAGAAACTTATGGTGTTTCTTTTCATTAAAAAAATACTTTTTCATCAATAAATTTTTTTATGAAAAACCATCAACTCTTAATAATCTCTAGAGAGAGTAGACGGTCATTTTCAATTTTCTTAAGAAAGCTCATAACAATAACTTGAATTGGACTCGTCAGTTCAGTTCAAGGTGTAAATATTGCTAAATATCATAACTGATAAGCTATATGACACCCAATGAAATGCAACTAACCTATTTCTTATGATCTCATAATTCATTTAATCTACTTAAAAATTCTGCTCTATAACAGTTGTTTGGTAGAAAATAATTGTAAAGAGTAATTAATCGTAACAAGTAAATTAATTATGACAAGTTTG
>JAPMOR010052242.1:674140-722565 GCA_026543865.1 Argiope aurantia | reverse complement strand
CAAAATTTGAAAAAGAGTAGATTTCTTGGAAATTCATCAAAATTTGAGGTTTTGATGAATCTCCACGTTTCAGACCTCCTTGAGTTCGAAAACAACATTTCTAGAAAATGTCCATCTGTCTGCCTTCTGTGATAAAGATAACTCAAAGACACTATGAGCTAGACAGATGAAATTTGATGTACTGTCTTTATACCAAATTGAATATTTCTATCCAATTTTCAGTAAAATCCGTTCTGAGAAAGTCCATCTGTCTTGGTGTTCGAATGAAATTAATATGATAATTATAAAACTAAGAGAGCTAGATAGATGAGTTTTGGTACACAGATGTAACATTTGCAGTGTAGACACCTATCAAATTTTGAGACAAAACCAACAAAGTGTTGACTGTCTGTACTTTCAGAAAAATCTAAAAGCGAGAATTTGAAAACGCAGTGACTTAAATATATCAAATTAGGTATGGTATTTTGTGACTACAAGTGCAGTTTTATGTCAAATCTTTGTTTCAATCGATTGAGAAAAACTTGTCTAAAGCGCAAATTCGATTTTCGGATACTATTAATTGCACGCCAGGGATAAATCGCTAAAAATATCGCCAAAGTTAACACGATAGATTCAGAAATGCTAAATTGATGCCAAAAGTTAATATTTCGTAAATATTGTACGCCAATGCCATGTAAATCATTCTCTGGCATGGCAGGTTATGTGAGAAAGATTTGAGGAGAATATTCTCGCTGGTTACAATGAAATACACAGTACTAATTTATTCAATTCTCTCTCTCTTTTTTTTTTTTTTTACACTTTATTCCTCCTCACGTGATATGCTATGTTATTGGAATGCAAGAGTAAACACCTATTCAGATAAGAAGCTAAATGTCACGCGATAGCAAAGGTGTTTCCAACGTGGGAATAAAAGGATTACTATCTATATGAAAACCTTGTCGATCTTTTCTGCTGTGTAGTGATTTCCTAAATAAAACCTGTACACTTTTATTTCCCTTAAAATGATAATTAGTTTCAGAGTTCAAGGTGATCCCTCTTTTCTTCATCAATAGCGAAGAAAACTGCTTTGATAGGGAAAAAAAGCATTATCAGAAGAATGAGCCCAAGATTACACATCAAGGATACAAATTGTAACCGAATAAGTGTCCCAATCACATCCGGACTTCGGTCCTTTCTATCAACGACACGTGTGCCCGATCTGCCTTTTTCAGAAAGCATTCGCCACTTCACGTGACTTTTTAGAACGAGATATCTGCTTTTTTATTCCCTTACCTCTCGATAACTTACGCGTTGCATGGCTTTTATTTATGTTATTGAAACGTGCGATGATGACCTTTAAAGAATCGACAGACACTGCTGACGTTTATGGGCTTTTTATCTGCATCTTAACCCCTTCTCATCGGCGAGTTATGTTGGTGGGGATGAGTTGAAACCTTTCTTTCCTCACTACCGGACGTCAAGGAACGCCGCCATTTTCAGTAGGGAAAGAACCGATTTCCGCGATTCGTGGTGTTCAAAAATAAACTGAAGGTGTTAAAAAAAAAAAGGCGTCATATGATTTAGAATGAAGGTCGATGACACTAATCAGATGTTCTTTTACCCCTTTAGGCGCACTGAAGTCCACATAAAGGATGTTAGCCCTTTTCTAAGAACTAGAAATTATTCCGCTATAAAACCGAGCGGAACTGAAACTATTTTAAGAAACGGGAAATATACCGTTGGAAGAAGATTTAGCTCCATATAGTTTGGAGGAAACAAAAACTTCTGCGCAACATAAATAGAGATGACTTTCTGCTCTCAAATTCTTTTCCTATTATTTTTACCCTCTCGTAAACGTAGTTTAGAATAAATATTGTAATCGTCAAAAAATTCGAACTCCAGATTATGAAGAATCTCCACATTTTATACTTTCCTGAGTTCGAAAAACACATTTTTGGAAAATGTTCGTCTGTTTGTCTGAGACAAATTTAACTCAAAAACGCTCTGATCTAGAGAAATGAAATTTGACATATAGCTATTTACCAAATTTGTCGATAGATATCTATCAAATTTGAGCAAAATCCGCTCAGAGGAAGTCTGTTTGTTGGAATATAATTTAACACAACTATGTAAGGAAGAGAGAGAGACAAAATTCGACACACAAAATTAGCATATATATTATAGTCAGCTATCAAATTTTGACCCAAATTCAACAAGGAATTGATCATCTGTCTGCCTGTACTTTTAGATACATGTAAACGCTATAACTCAAAGACTCAATGACTTAAATATATCAAATTTGGTATGTGATTTGCTGACTATAAGTGTGTTTTTGTTTCAATCGGTTGTGAAAAACGTGTCTAAAACACAAATTCGATTTTTGGGATTAATCACCAAGGATGACAAAATAGATTCGGTAAAAATGCTTAATTCAGACCAAAGGTTAATAGGTTAATGCTAATTCAAGCCAAAAGTTTTGCGCCAATGCCATGTAAGGCGTACTTTGGGATGTGAGTATATGCAGGAAAGTTTTGAGAAAACCGCTCCCGCTGGTTGTTATTATTATTACCACCATTGGTAGCGCCATCTTTTTCGTATAAAATATATTTATCGAAAAAATTACTTTAAAATGTTGCATTCTTTCTTTTTAATTGCAGTTAATCGTTTTTTTTTTTAAATCTAGACACAGCTTAAACTTCTTGGTTATTGAAGTTTAGTTTTATTGCTTATCAAAAGCAAGAAACAATTTGTTTGAGTTGAAACTACGGTAGTAAGATTCGATGTCTAGATGAAACTTATAGTGACTTAGAAACTTTTGACATGTAACTGAAACTTTTTTTGATTCATTTGTCATTGACTTTTCAACTTTCGATTATAATTCATGTAAATCATAATGTTAATGCAAATGCTATTTAACAGAAATTAAGCCATAGATTATTAGGCCATAGATTTGTCATTGACTTTTCAACTTTCGATTATAATTCATGTAAATCATAATGTTAATGCAAATGCTATTTAACAGAAATTAAACCATAGATTAAGCCCTAGATTTGTCATTGACTTTTCAACTTTCGATTATAATTTATGTAATCATAATGTTAATGCAAATGCTATTTAACAGAAATTAAGCCATAGATTAAGGCTAAGTAGAATCGTTTTTTGTAGATAATGAAATGGCTTACAAGAATTCTACATCATCATATGTAAGAAACTATCATGAATCTTTCCGTATTTCAAGAAATGAAATAGTAATCAATACTATTAGCTTTTTATAATACTTGTGGAAGGCAAGATAAGTGGAATAACGACAAAGGACTCCCTGTTCTATTGCGTAGAATGGTTTCTTTATTGTTACTATAAATTACATAAAAAATAATACTGATGCTAAGAAAAAATTTGTTTGTATTGATTAAATTTAAAAGATAGAGATTCACAGAAGTTGGTGGATTTAGTTTAGAATTAGAAAACAATTCCAGGGATAATATAATATCCCAATTGAATAATTTATCATGCTGTAGTTACAGGAATATGGTTGGTTGGATGGATGGATGGACGGACAGACAGACAGACTGATACTAATCTACAGTTTGGATTGGTATCAAGAAATATATATGGATTAGTATCAATTATAGTTTGTAAAGGCAAGACATCAAAATTCATCAAACTCGTTCTGTTTTTTGAGATGTGTTTCAGATGCATGATTCTAAAAACATTTTTTGTAACTCATAGAGGTCTAAAACATAAATATTCATCAAATTCATAAAGTCTATTTTTTACGATTCCAATTTCTCTCTCTTTAAATGAAATCTGTATTAATTTTTGTGCACCTATAAAGCCTACATTGAAGGTGTAAGGCACTGAATAAAAATTGCATAGATATTTTGCAATTTTTTAGCTGGGAATTCCAAAGACGGTAAAATCAATCAATAAATATTCGTTGTTTATATAAACGAGAGGTCATGCCATAATCTTTTTCAAGCGCCCATTTTTTAATGAAATTCTTCCACTTTTGTGAAGTATAGCAACGGCTGTTGATAAGAAAGTGTTGGTAAACATCTGCTTAGAAGAAAGTGAATATCTTATCAACAATTTACCAAATGGACCTTTTGGTAAAAAAATAATATTCAGAATTTTGAAATAAAATTTCGAAATGACTGAATAAAATAAAATAAAAAGTTGATAGCATTAAAAATTGGATATCTCTATTTCCAATTTCTGATCTCAATCCTTTTCATACCACAATCCAATTTCTAATTTCTGATCTTAATCTTTTTTATACCATATTCCATTCATCCTTATAAAAGCAATGATCTGAGTTCTGTATATGTCTCACTGTGGAACTCTGTCTCTTTTGTGTTTTAAACTGTGATTTGGTCTTAAAAATGGGAGGGGTGGTGGATATCGGAAATATCTTTGAAATATTTTATTATATAAGGGGAATGTGGTGCATAATAATTGCCTAATCAACAGAACTAAATATAATGAAATCTATAATTTATTGAAAGGTTATTACTTACTTCAGTCAAAACTTTTCACTGACTATCCTACCGCAAGCCATTTCAAATTTATTACTTTAGGGCGTGAGAAATATAGATGAATATATTTTTTTTCCAAACTTTAGCTGCCTGTTTTCAGTTTATGAGAGAATAAATTTTGATATTGCATATTCTGCAAAAACTTTCCCAAACTATTTTCGATTCAGTTAGTAAAGCAATGAAATTTTTGTTGATTGAAGAGTTTACTTTTTCGCTGAATTTTATGCTGCTGTATCAATCACGTGATGTCCGGTTTATGTCTCGTAAACTCTTGCTTATATTTTAAGAAATAACCCTTTTGTTTGCTATATAATGTTTATTTTGTGTTTTTTGATAAGTGATAAAAAATTTATGGAGATATAGAAATGGTTCACTTTTTTCACGACCGTTGTTTGCATAACTTTGTGCATAAATGTATCTATCATCTTGGAGAAGATTCAGGGAAATGTGTTTCCTCGATGTTATTTGGATAAAGTTTTCTAGATAAAGTAGATTTATCATTGTAATTATTTATAAGAGATGAACGAATTCATGTGACGCTTATAAACACGGATATCACTTATTTTAAAAATTTACTTATATTCTTAAGAAACTGGATAAAGGCATGAAATGTATTTAAAGTCCATATGGTATGCACGATTTAGAAAACCCTTATTTAGAATAATTCACGAAATTTTTTTGAATATATTTTGAAAAGTTAATTTTATTTAAATTTGTGTCTATTTTGGAATTAATGGCTTATAGTATAAAAAATGGCTGCCGTTTAGAAATTTTTTAGAAAAACATTCTTCGGTTATCATATATGCCCTATTTAACCAATTCAGTTCAAAGAATAACTACACTGCAATAATTCAGATTTCAAAGTGATTCATATGGAGATAGTTTAATTTTGGCAACGTTCCAGATTCGATGAGGGGAATTCGAAATGGAAGTTCGAAACCCAAATCCACTAAAATTGTAATGTGTATTTGGGTCTGGTACAAGATAAATCTTATGTCGATGTGTGAACATTCTCACTCTGGTGTGGTACGGAAGTTTGGAGATTGAAGGGTGCCAACACAAGCGTCATCCTTGTTCTTTGATAGCCGCTCGAAAGAAGGAAGTTCTTCCCTAAATGGCCACACGTTTCTTAAAAAGTCTAACTCATCTCATTTAAATCGAATTTCTCACGCATAATTCGTTCCAAACTAATTAAATATATTTAATTTCACCTATTTTATTATATTTTTAAAAAGTTTCATCCTAGAAATGATAAGTTTTTTTTCCCCAACAGAAACGCGTTTACTATTCGTATGAGTGTTACATTATACTTTCGTAATATAGGGCAACTTCAAAAAAAAAAAAAGAAGAAAGTTATTCTTTTGAATGATAAATATAACTGGCCGCGTTTATTTTTAGTATTTAATCATTTTCCATCGTTTTGAGTTAGTTGGATTAGCGACCTGTTTTGAAAGTATAGAAATCCTATGCATAATTTTTAATGCCTGATTAAATGAGAGCGATATTTGGACTAGCAAAGCCTCTTTGCTATTGTGACGCTTACTTGTCGTGGTATTTGTGTGCAGGTTATTAATATCCGGCCAATCAATCAATCACCTGTACAACATCGACAAGATAGGTTTGATAGTGATTAGTGTTGATTTTTTATAATTCATAACTATTTATAAGAATATTGTGGAGCGGATCTAAAAATAAAAAAAAATTGTTTATCTATATAATTCAAACTCTATAAAGTTAGATAAATTTATATCTCACGTCAGAGGATTAACTCCATGGATTTGTCGTTCTCTACGTGATTATTTAAATATCTTGAAAGTTTATATTAATTCTATATGCAGTAACCCAACATATGTATTTTTGTATTATATTTTACTATTATTCTATTTAAATTTCAGCAACTTCTGCTTCCTGTCAGACGATAAGCTAAATTTACATAAAACAATCAAAATGCTTTATCTTTAAAGAAAGTAAAAAGGATTTTAACAACTGATTTAAAAAATAAGTAATTTTAATACTAATACAAAGAAGAAATTCATCAAAAGTTTTTACTAATTATGATTATTAAAAATTTAATTAACACAAAGAATTCTTAATATCAGTTACTTTTAGAAACAAATTTGATAGCTTTTGGTCTGACGTTAGACCAAATGCTTTATAGAGCGTTTTGAACAAATTTTATAAAATGCATATTGCTTCGCGCAGTTTACAGATTGAAGTATTCAGCTATATGCAAAATCATGTTAAAAATGTTTTACATTTCCAATTGTATTCGTACAGGACTTCTGTTTTAGTACATGATATTCATTTATATACACGATTCTCCTTATTACATGATTTCTTATTTTACCCGGAATAATTAGATTAATCCGTATTTTTTGCCCTTGATCAGATATTTTGGGAGCACACTTCGGTTGTAACGGCAGCAAAAGCGCCAAAAAAATTTCGCCAAGTTATAAAAATATACTACATTATTATTCATCATGAAAAATTTTAAATATACGAATCATGTTCTGTATAGTTTGACGATTGAAGTCGCCAAATTGGCGAAATTTTTTCTTTACCACTTTTGGTCGCCGTTACAACCGACAAGTACCTATTTTGGAACTGCATGCACCTAATAACGTAAACTGCAGGTATTGATCCACTGATCCTGTAATAGTGGTCTGGATTAAAATTACAATCATTACCACTTGCTAACTTCACCCATGATTGAATACTTTAAAATATGGATTGTTCTTTTAGTTCTCCGGAACCACGACTTTTTTAGACTAAATGGTTCACTCATGTTAACGGTCGATTGTCACAACGATTAGGCGTCTCGGGTCAAACTCGAATCTTTGTATTTAGGTTTTCCACCTACAACTCAATGAGTCATTACTCAACGAGGAGTAATTCGGAGTAATCTAGATTCATTTCCCCCTTTCCTTTCCATGAAGTTTAAATCACCTGCTGATCAGATTAAGACTAGATTCAAAGCAATTCATTGTTCTGTTTTAACGTTTATAATGATACTATTGTTTCGAAAGCATGTTATATCTGACAATGGTCTCGGATCGCGTCAAATTCAAAAAAGGTGAACACCATGTTTCCTCGCATATATTTTACGACTGTGTGCTCATATAGAGAGAAATGAAACTGTTTTAGTAAGAGTTTATGATGGCTTAGTGATATACATGTAATCTTTCAAGCACAATCCTATAAATTACTATATTAGTATAAGTAATTAATAAAATAAAACAAAACGTATTTGCCACTACTCCTTATAATTAAAATTTTTATTAATATAAAATTTTGGTTGGAGTACTGAAATAGATTTAGCATTTCCTCTTATCACAAATATTTCCATAGTTGGAATGTATGCAAATAGGCACACTGAATGTAAAATTAATGTAAAACGCATTCAGTGTGCTTACTAAGTTGCCACTTGTGTTCTTTCTATTTTGTTAAAACATAATTTAGTTTTTAAAAATCCTAGATAATGCTTATTTAACTGTAAAAGAAACATTCTGAAAATGGGAAGCTACTGATGGGTAGATTTAATTATTTATTGGAAATTAAAAATCACAATACAATAACTTACGAAATCATAGTATTAGTGTACAGCTTTATTTAAATGGTACCCAGGTAGAATGAAATTAATATATCTACTCTAATTCGCCATTGAACTGTTTAATTGATATTTTTCTTCAAAAATATTTCAAAATATAGTTAACAAGGGTAATTGAATTTTATAATCTTTTCATATTTATCTGCTATATTTCAATTCATTTGTTAAAATTTTTTTCTTTTGTGTTTTATGGTATATTTTATAATTAGTAATAATTACATTTAGTGCAATAAATTTACATTTTGTTATAGATATCTGCTGAATAGCTTTCAGAATGTTTTCCATTTAAAAAAGTTTCTTTCTAGAAATGATACGTTTATCAGAATGTTTCCATTTTTTTTCAAAAACAGGAAAAGAAATCTCCCGTAAGTTTCAGTGATTTCTTTTGAGCTTAAAATGCATCCTTCGATGTGAAATCAATTGCAAAAATACTATTTCCATAAGATCTTATATTTTAAAAAAAGGCTCATCAAATTTTATGTGTTCTCCAATCAATAATTTTATTAATTTGGATTTTTACTGTTTCATTCGACGATATATTTCTAAATATGGTTCGATTTAACAATTTTATTTCAAAGCATCTGTTTCCAGCTTTCTCATAAGGAACAATTAATAGGAAGTTTCTTTAACTTCATATTTAATTTCTCAAAGTATAAAGCTCCAAAGTAAAACTTATTCATATTTTACAAACCAAACGTGAGTGAAATTGAAATCCATGAAATACTTTGAGTTAAAAAAGTTGACCAAAGAAAGATCTGATGATATTTAAAAATATATTCAAATAAAAGAATCATGTTTTCATATATTTTTTTCTTTATTGATAAATTCTATTTCTGTTATTTGAAATTTGAACAGCGTTTTCGCAAACAAAGTAAAAACCATGATTTTTATAAATAGAAAAAAAAATTATACTTCTCATAATATACACCGGTGATATATAAGTCATTAATTATTATTTGTGTATTTTTTATAAATACAAGAAACAAAGTCAAGTGTGCCGTATAAAAATATATAAATTCTCATTAATATCATCAAAAAATGTTTATGATTTATTATTTTAGTCTTAGCAAATATTTATTTCACATTTATTTTCAAAACCGATCTATGAAAAAAAAATTGGCATTTATAATAGGATTTCAAGGATTCTCATGTATTTAAAGCATGTGGCCGATAAAACACAGAGGTGTGGAACTAATCAATATTTCAACTGGAAGTCATTGCAACATTCCTTATTGATCATATTTCAAATATTAAGATGGGCGAAGCAATCATTCTTTTTATATCATTTAAAGTTTTAAAAAAATGTCAGGCATTTCTTCCTCAATTGCAACCGAAAAATAATCCTTTATTTATTACATCAGCGTTTCTTAATTACACAAACCTATCTTCATATTATCAAAAGAGCAAGGAATATTATCCCAACTGACTTTTTTCGCTTTTATCTAAACAACAAGGTGACATTACATTCTTCATTTTTTATATCTATTTATGAGCACATGAAAATTGATAGTTTCTCTTAAACAAACGCAGTTTTGTAATTGTTGATCTTCGCTTACTATTGTCAGTCCCAGTCAATGAAGGAGGAGATATTTTTTTCTCATCTATTGTTTTGCGCATTTTGTAAACAGAGATGTAGTAATAATAGATGTAAATGCAGATGTCTGTCGCGTGCTGAACACGTACCTCAAAAAATGTTGGACAAACTACAGCTAGCAAATTACACACGAAAATACTTTATATAGTATTGTTAAATGCATAAATGTTGTTGCATTTTTTTATTTGAACTATCTGGTGATGTTTGATTATTTTTTTGAACCATTTGAACCATCTCTAATGATGTTTTGATTATTTTTTGTAATGACATTATATATCAAACTAATTTTTGCATCATTTAAACAAAAATTTTGATTTTTCTACTTATACACCACACTATTTTACGGACTAATCATTATCATAAGCACGTGATTCGTATGAAGAAAAAATTGCATCACAGAAATTTTAAGAATAATTATTATAAAAAGAAATGGGAAAAAAAATCTATGTGTCAATTTTTTTTACAAATCATGGGTCACACAATATCATTTTGTCATTAAGATTGGTAAGTATTTTCAATTACAATAAATAATTACCAGGAGACTTCAACAGTAATTTCTCTGCTGAATTCCAGCATTTCATTTATATGGGAACAAACATTTATTCATTTAAACAAAAAATTTACAAACAAAATTTAGCCATACCGTAATACAGAATAATTCTAGAAGATAATATTAAGTGTAATTCGAAAATTAGTTGGGCGAAATATAATTATAAAATTCATCAATAAATACATTTTACATGGCAAGAACAAATACTTCAATGGATTTCGAAAAGCGGTTTTATTTTTTAAATGAATATTCGAAGTTTTTCGAAGAATTAATAAAGTTCTTTTTATTAATTCTGAAAACGATATAATACTGAAGCGTTTTCACACCATTTTAAAATTTAGGAACTAAATTTTTCTTTATTATTTTCACATTTACGTATTTATTGCACAGGCGAAGTTCTGTCATTCGTATCCCATAAGAACACATTGCTCTTCGTATACTTCCAAATTCACCAAAAGTGTATTTTTTCATTTTTTTTCTTTCTGTATCATTTCTAAATAGAGTAATAAAATTGGAAATTCTTGAATTTGAGCTTCTTCTTAAATTGAATATTTTCCTACAACATGTAGAATCTGAAAAAAAAAATCATAAAACCGTTTATTTTGAATGCAACTTCAATTTTGTTTTAATACAAAACTGGATTAAGCATATTTTTGTGATAATAATATTTAACTAATTAATTTTGCTTTTGTATTGCGACATTTGTAACATGTATGTATTTCAAAAGAATATAAAGGAAATTCTAAATTAGACTGAACACACAAAGAGAGAGACAAGGTAAAATGAGATTTAAAAAACACATCAGCGGATGTTGAATTGCTAGGGCAGTTGTGTCGAAGAAAGTCACTCGCAAGATTGATTAAAAATTCTATTAGTTTCCAAATCAAATATTGCTAAAAAAATGAATTGAATAAATTATAAATAATCATAAATGATAATTCTTAAATCACTTTTGATTTATTAAGAATTCTTACAAAAAATTTATCTTACTTCAAGAGAATGTAAGCAAGCAAAAAATTATACTTTATTCCTCAAAAATTAAAAAAATAAATCAATTAATAAAGCTTGAATTTTTCATATCAACAAGGGGGAAGTCGTTAATCGCTATATTTATAATATTTTTTTAAAAATTTAATTTTTGTTTTTAATATACATTATCAGTGCCATCCCGCATATAAGCGATTTTCTAATGAGTTAATATAATGCGTAAAAATTAAACATAGATAATAATAAAATTATAAATGAAAATGAAAACTTCCAAATCATATGGTGCCAATATTTAAATTTCAACAATTATAAATTTATTATCTAATTTTAAACAAAAAAAAAGCGAGTTAAACCACATTTCTATCTTGGAAAGCAGACCTTTGCTCTAAACAAGGAAAAAAAATCCTTCAAAAAGAAAAAATCCCCTTATGCTAATAATTATGATTTTTTTTAACGATTTTTAGTAAATATACATCTGAGAATATTTTCAAAATTTTTTTACTTAATTTACAGTTGACTTAAAGTTAATTTGTTATTAATAATTATAAAATAAAGAATAGTTATTTATATAATAATATATAATTTCTTAATCTATAGCAGATTTCGTGCTTCAAGCGCTGAAACATGAAAAAAACTAGATTTGTTTTTAAAATCCCCCAATTCCTTTTTATAGCTGATTTTTTTTTTAAATAATTATATCTTATCTCAATGGTCAACGAACGGCAACCAAAGTTGCGGGAGCTTATAATCCAAATTTAACTTCGATTACATGGTATTTCCTCTGACATTATTTGCAGATGGCACGAAACAAAAATAAGAAGAACAAAAAAAAGCAAGAGGTTCTATAGACAATCTCACTCCCTACTCTTGCTTATCGCATTTTCGCTTGACATCAACGTTTTTCTGCCAGAGTATATTTTGCATCTCGTGATAAGGCTCTTCATTATCTCACAGCTCTTCAGGTACCTTGGAAGATCATTCGAAACTCCTCTTGAGAAGTCACGTGACAAGACGGTCAGAGGTTTACAACTTCCGAACCTCTTCAGTTGTTTTTTTCTTTGTCGATCGCTTCGAACATCGGGAGTCTTTAGGACCTTTTTGTGGCTCTCAGCTGACCCCAACCCCTTCAGCGATTGTCAATCAACATATCGAGCGCTTGGTTGTTGGACTTATATATATATATATATATATATATATATTTTCACTGTGATGCTCCTTCAATCCTTGAAGAACAAGTTCCACTGGTCAACGACTGATCCTAAGGATGAAAAGAGAAGACACACGTTTAAGGATAGAACGGGTAACTCGACAAAGGAGACGGAGTAAGTTGTCATTTCCAATCTTTTCCACATCTCTGTTGTCATTTGCCATAATCTTGGCAGCCCTTCATGAAAATCAACATTCTTGTAAATGTTAGTAACTCGAACTGTTGGTTCTCCGAAATCTAAGTGCCTGATATTCCTTATGGGATTGTATATTTTTTTGCCGGTGGGAATTTATTTTTGTACCATCCATCTAGAAATCTTTGCGAACTCATATTCAATGATTAAGAGCAATCAATAAAATTTCTTGTCTTCTGTATTATTTGCTCTTATCAAATTGCATTTGTTAGCCTCGAAAGTTTTAAAGTCAAAAGCATATCTAAACTCAATCATCAAGTATATTTTATCCATATGAAAATCGCTTGCTGTAAAGGAAAGTGTTATTATAAATTTCGGACAGTCCTAAGTATTCATAATAAAGCTTAGGTTCATACTAAGCTCATTGCATACGAATGGATTGGACAGACTTCAAATGCTAAAAGCAGCTCAGAAAAGATCTCAAATAACGATTCGTATTCTTACAAATCTAATGAAGTGAATAATGAATACATAGAGAAAAATTAGAATATTTGTGAAATATTTTATTCTAAATATTTTACTTCAAATTTGATTTAATTAAAAGAAAGGATATCATCTGAAAGACATTATTTGGAAATTTGGAATTAATTTTAAAATGCTGTAATAATTTGTCAATAATAATGATTAGTAATTATATATATATGAATAATTTATGACAGATATTAGATTTATTACTTATCCTTCATTATTATTAGTATTACAATAATTTAATGATTATAATGAACAAATAAATAATTTTCGTGACAGCGATGAGATACCCAATAAAAAATTATCTATTAATCATTCATTTTATTAAAAAAATTATTATTGTTATTAATAGTAGTCTAGTAAAAAATTAGATCACTATCATGAAAATAAGGAATGAAGTATTTAATATTACAATACTTCGATTTTTTTTTCAAATTAATTTATAAACTTAAATTATAGGTAGTTTTTTAATGTTTTAAAAGTATCATACTTGTCAAATATCATATTTTCATCATAATTCATATATTTATTCTTATTTCATACATTTTTCTCTCTGCTTTAACTTTTACTAAAAAATTTTCACTATGGGCTGGAATTCGTTGTCTCAATGAGAATAAAGTGCTTTAAGGATCAATATTAGATAAGTAAACCGTTTTCAAGTAAAGAACTTTAAATATTTCTTCGGAATAGTGATTCTTATAATTATCTTTATAAAATGTGTATGATTTTCTAAAACTCAGTATCCACCCACCTCTTTTGTAATAGTTTATTTAAGTCATGGTCACCTCATAATACGAAATTTTACTTATATATTCACCCAAGCATCCATCCGTGACTTCCCCTTGATATTTCGTATTATCCTTGGATTATCCTATTTTTTCTCGTATCTGAAATACACTCATCCTACAGTGACCTAGATACTGTTTTGCACACAAATAGCATGGATTGTTGATACACTCTTGTTGAAGCACCTTTATTTAAATTCAAACAAATACATACAAGTTTGTAAATTATAATAAAACTGTTCATTTTCTTTCCATTTATTGGTATGACATATCGTCTGTCACGATGTTGGAACTGGTAATCAAATGCGATGTCGGGAAAATGTTTTGGACATATCTTATATGCGTTATCGATTTTTAAGAAATGTTTTATGCTCAGTACCTTTAAAGAATGAAAAAAACATTACTGAAATTTATAGAAATATGTAATTTATGCCTTTTATATTACAATAGAAAGACTTTAATGATAGTTTTGAATTTCATGCATACATTCTTTTAAAACTCAACCCAAAATATGCAAAACATAAGATTTTATTGTGTTAAACAATTTGTAATTCTTATTTGAGGTATTAGTACTGAAAAAAATTGTAAAGACTAAAGTATTGCATAGTTACATATGCCATCAATATACAATCAGTATTTATTTAGGAGGCGAAATCATTATTGTAAGATGAAAGTAGTTTATTATTCAAAACGGAAATGTCTTCAATCCGTTAAATTATTTGCAATACAATAAATAAGTCTGTAAAAAAATAACTTTCGAATATTTAATGATATTTTTCAGTTGCAGTAAAATCCTAAACCACATATTTTGGAGTTAAGTTCCTGTGGGTAATGAGTCCAACTGCTTTTCTTTTTGCATGATTGGGCTTAAAGTTCTCGCATCAAACACTAACAAAAATGTTTTTGTTTAGAAGTAAATATGAAATAAAAGAAGCCAAAAACCAAACCCAAAAAATTTTTGAGACTAAATATTTGGCAACTGGAATTTGCTCTTATATTTTAAAGAATTATAAAATTCCCGTCTCCTAAATACGGTTAGAACAGACGACAAAATGTTTTAACATGAATAAGAATGTTTCCACCCTTTCTCTTCTTTTTTTTCTCGTCAAATAAATAAATACTTTAAAACCCTTTTAATCTGCTACTGAGAATGCAAAAGATAAAATGCTGGTATGCTCACCAATTGAGACTTCTGTTTATTAATTAGAGTAAAATGTATTCTACTTATTTATTATATTGGTGCAATGTTTAAGATGTTATTTATTTTCAATATTGCTAGGATTTTGTTCTGAATGCTACTTATCTACAAAGGTAGCCCAAAATAACCCTAGTGTTGCTTTAAAACGGGACGTTAATATAATTAAACTTTAAGGCTTTGAAGAGACTTCTTGTCACTCAAAACACACTTTTCATTTTTTTTAACCATAAGTTAAAATTAATGCTTTAGAGACAAAGAAAGACCATTGTTGTTAAAAAATACATTTCCTCCCTTACTAAACAGAAATTTATTTAATTACCAACGAAAAGAAATTTTATGGTTAAAGATAATTCATTTTTACAGCGTAAAATAAGATATTCGTAATTCCATTATTTCTTTGAATTTTTTATGTGAGGTACTGAGTTTAATTTGCATGAAATTTTAAAGTAAATATATTTAATTATGTAACTTATGCAATTGTATTTCCTTATACATACAGATAAACCTTTGCCTGTGAAAAGAATATATTAAATCTGCAATATATTATGTATACTGCACAATATTTTCATTTTATCACCCCCTTCTAAACATCAAGAAAATAAATCGCTACACGGCATAATATTTCATTCTATGACTATATTTAAATCAGAAAAAAGTAGAAGTAAAGTAATAAGTTGTGGCAAACTCCAGCCGTAAAAATCAAATTCAATTGTACATTATCCGTAATACAAACAACACCAGCTTTATATAAAGCAAAGATAAAAGAAATGAGAATTTAATAATCTTATTTCTTCTTAGAGATAGTGATGTTTGTTTGTGTTATTTGAAAAATCTGAAATGGGTTTACAGTTAAAACGCATTTGTCTAGATCTTTGAACTTTGTTGCATTTTAGTTTATTGTTGTAAGCTCAAATGGTGCGAAACGTGATCTGATTGTGTTGTAAGCTTATTACAGTGTTTGATTTGCTTCCTTTTAATTCACAAGAAGGTTTGCATTAATTTGATGTTAACATTTTGCATTAAAATAACATTCAGATGCCTGACAATATTCAATTTAAGTGATGTCATAGTCACTGGCAAACATAGCCCCTAGGGTCGGATTAACCCTTCTAGGACTCTTTATCCCTCCAAATTTTAACTCTCTATATTTTTTTTTTATCTATTTTAATATAATTTTTATGCTAGTAGCTCTAATTAGGAAATTTTGACTAAGTGAAGTAGAAGATGCAGATGACTTTTTTAAAGGTTAATTTCGGTATGCTGCGTATAAAATGCATTATTGAAATTTTAATTAATTTTTAAAACAAAGTAATAAATAAGCTGAATTTTACTTTTAACCATTGAAACTTAATAATATTTAAGACAGAATCGGATATTTTTTTAAACTATAAAGTACCATTTTTTAGAATTGTAAGTTAATATAAGATTGCAAATGGTAATTAACTAGAAATATTACTAGATTACTATTACAAAATTAATTTAAGCAATACATGATTTTAATTTGAATAAATTCAATTACACGGTCTTTACAATTAAATGAAAGCGTAAAATTAAATAGCTTTAAAAGATATCCTGAGGGCTCAAAGTCCCATAAAGAATGGGATTCCTTAACAAATTGTTTACTTCCCCACTTGTCTAGGGCACTGACAGTTGCGTATATCATCCAATGCTGAACAACTTGTTTTCGATACATTGTCTTATGTGACAACATGCAGTTGAGCGTTAGATGACATGTTTTGTGAGATCACATCATTTTTTCACTCCTGCAATGTGATTAATAGTTTACGAAATCAAAGTGATGTCATGCATACGACATCTGACCACGAATTAATTTTATTAAAATGTGGAAGCAAGAATTAAACCCACATTTTTTTTCCTTTATTGGGTAAGAGTTTTGCTAATTCCACCTTTTGATATATCGCTTGAACTGAAAAAGAGCTCATAATATCAAATATCTTATCAAAAGGAACACTTACTAGTTTGTTTCAAAATTTACATTTACTAATGTGAACTCCTTTCCATTATACTGTTTGTTTTTTTCTTTCTCGTTTACGTAGTATCGAGAAAGTATAATAATCGTCAAAAAATTCAAACTTGAGATTTTTTCGAATCTCCACTTTTTAGACCTCCCTGAGTTCGAAAAACACATTTTTTAAAAGGTCTGTCTGTCTGTGACAAAGATGATTCAAAAACACTTTGAGCTAGATGGTTGAAATTTGGTATACACCAAATTTGCATATTTCTATCAAATTTTGAGAAAAATCTGTTCAGATGTTTGTCTGTCCGTCTGCTCGAATATAAGTTAGTACGCTAATTGCAAAACGAAGAGAGCTAGACATATAAGTTACATACATCAGAGAGAAACTTTGATGAGCATCTATACTATAGATACTCATCAAAGTTTGAGCCAAATACAACAACGGGTTTACTCTCTGTCGGTCTGTATTTTCAGAAACATGTAAACGAACGATAATTCAAATACGCAGTGACTTAAATATGCCAATTTTGATGCGGGATTTTGTGAGTATAAGTGCAGTTTTGTGTCAAATTTTTATTTCAATCGATCGAGAAAAGCGTATATAAAACGCAAATTCAATTTTGGAATACTATTAATGCAATTATGGGATTATCGCCAAAATAACTCGCCAATGATGACACTATAGATTCAATAAAAATGCTAAATTCATGCCAAAAGTTAAAATTTCGGAAATACTGTAGGCCATTGTATGCGAGAAAGTTTTGGGGAGACTACTCCCGCTGGCTTTCTGTATCATTTTTCATGATGAAGATGTAAACAACTTGAATGCAGAAAAAAAAGAGGTGTTTCACCATTATTATGGAATAATGCGCTATATTTTATTACAATTCTAATATTCTTCCAATCTTATAACAATCACTTAACCATTTCAAAATACAACGAGATTTAATTATGAAGAATCATTTCTCTAAAAAAGTATCGTTCTATATCTTTTCAAAACTAACTGATACAGTTCAGAAGAGAAACCTTGCGAATAAATTAGCAGAGATCTTAGCAAATTTGTTTAAACTTAGTTTTAATATGCGAAATACATTTCGCAAGAATCGGTCATATCTGGGCCACTATCAGTCACGTGGCTCCTAGCAGCAACCTCAAGTGGACGATTAGAATTACTAACGTAACGTGGTCACTCCATCATGTAAAGGTTGAGCCGAGATTCATTTCAGCAGTTGTCCTTCGCACGTGAATAGTGATAGAAACTGACACTCAAACTCTGCAGTAACTCGTTGAGAAAATCTTGATTAACAAAAGATACGTGACTGCCTCATCTTCTGTAAGTTTGTTTTATTGTTGAACTGCAGAGGAAATTTAGGTGAGATTTCGCTGCTTGTCGATGCATAAATCTGTCTTTTCAAAATTAATGATGATTGTTCGGATTTTATTATGGATTGATATAAATTAGAGGATTTGTCCACCTAACTGGATTTAATTTTTTTTTCGGATTTTTATGGTCTTTTAAACTGAATTTGCAATCCATCAATAAATTTTATTATAATCTTAATTCGATTAGATACTGGTGACATTTTACCGAGTGTTCATAAATTTTATTGGGGCCTTCAGAAGTGATTTTAAATGCGTACTTTTATTTTCTTCAAATTTTAAAATATGTGCAGTTCAAGGTTTACTAAACGATGTTTGGCGTAACTTGAATCTTGTGCCAAAAATACGAAAATCACTTGGAACTTTCTTGATGCTATTGTGATAAAGGGCTTGTTGATGCTTATTTTCATAGTAAAAAATGGAAATTACCATTTTATATCTATTAAACAGAAGTTGCAATCCATCAATAAATTTGATCAAAATTTTAATTCCATTCCATATTAATACTTCTCGTGGCATTTTTCCAAGTATTCTTTAATTTTATTGAGGCATTTATCATGGATTCAGAACTGGTTTCGAATGCACATTTTTATTTTCTTCAAATTTTAAGATGTAGGTAAATCAAGGTTTACTAAACAATGCTTGGCGTAACATGGAACTTGAATCTTGTGCCAAAAATACGGAAATCACTTGGAACTTCCTTAGACATCGTGTTTGTGTAATAAAAAGTTTGTTAATGTTTATTTTCGTACAAAATGTAAATTTCTATTTAAAAAATCCTTTGCTACATAAGAAATAATTTGGAACAATAATTTCTTAAGAAATTAGGATTTTCAAATATAATGCAGTAAAATTTTTTCTTTTTATTTTAAATCAAAAAGAATTAAACTGGAAAAAAATAATCTCCCCTGACTAATTCAGGATACAAACAATTAAATTTGACTTCAAAGATATCACATCTCGATGAACAATCACGTAATATTTAATTTATTTTGATGAAGTTAAATTACGTCAAATGACAATAATAAAAATTGCGTTCGTAATTTCTTTTTTTCCTTTCAAATGCTCCTAATTTAAAGAGCTTTATTAGGTTTTATAATTTATTTTTTCATCAAAGTTCTATGGTTCCTGCATATTTTGTACAGAACTCTTTTGTTCTACAAAACTAATTTATGAAATTCATAATATAAGTAATTATATAAAATGACGTCAACATCTTACGCAAAATACCTTGCAATTCATTTTACGTGAAGTTATTTCGTTTTCGTCTTTACTGCAAAAAATAAATAAATAAATCTAGATTTGTTTTATGAAACACTTGGGTCCATAAAGAAAACATTTCCTGATTAATAAAATGGGTTTTCTGAGAGGAAAATTTTCTGCTAAACCTATTTTCACCCTTCACAAATGGAGGAAATTAAGAATTTAACAATCATATAAAAGCAGATTGAGTTTCGTGCTCATGGGCGAATTCAATTTTTCTCTAATTTTACCTAAATGTTTTTTCCCGTTTGTTTTTCACTTTAGACCTGAGTAGGGGATTCCAGCTCATTGTTTATAAGCTCATAATCCGCAAATATTCCAAACAAACTTCCACAGATGCTAAAATTAACTTATGAGGACAAATAAAAGATTCACCTCAAATTGTCTCACTTTCGCTGGATCTAGTGTTGCCAAAAATGCCTGTCGAAAAAAGAGTCTCGGCAAACGAGGTCACGTGCAACCCACAATATCTATGAGAGGAATGAAATAATAAAAATAAAATGTCGTTACCTGTGACTGGAATAACCCATGTTTGAATACCCTTTTTACCGTGTTTTTCCTTTCTTTTTTTCAAAAAAAAAATGCCATTTTTACAGTGTTACTTTTCGTTGTTGGTTTTCCTTTTAAAATCTGGATTCTGTGTAAGCAAGTAGATAATTTTTTGGCAAATAGTTGCCCTCGTTTTCACTGTTTTCAAAACAGATGCGAAACCGCAATATTTCTCTTCCTTGAAACCAGGATGCACCAATTCTTGCACAATAAAATATGAAATAAAGTTGCCTACTCGTGTAACGATATTTTCTTACTATATTATCTTCATATTTCCACCGAAAAAAATGTGTTAGTGCGGCGCATTTGTGACATATCACGCTAATTTGATTTTTTAATCCACTGCGCATCCTGCATGAGTAGAAAAAAAATACGATGCCATTATACAGGATAAAATATAACAGATACGACAGATGACATGCGCAGTTTTGTGCACGTGACAGCAACGTCACGTGAATTAGTTCCACCGCTTTGGATCATCTGCTATTTAAAAAAAAATAATGAACTTGCACTAGAAACAATTGACAAGTTCTGACCTTATCTAGAAAAGAGTGTTGAAAAAAATATGAATTATCTGTAAAACTTTAAAAAAAATCTGTACTTATAGTATAGTTATTGACTTTTAAAAGTGAGATAATACATAATTTGTATTATTTAAATTAAATTTTTGAATGTTTTCTTAAAATGTTTTAATCCTAACATGTTTCTTAAATTCTCTCTTAATTTGTTCTAAGAAATTGGCTTTGGGATATGGTTTTCAATCTAAACGATTGAACCGAATCGTATTTCATTGTTAAATTGTCTCTTTTCCTCAATTTTTGACAAAAAAAAAAAAAACTAAGGTCGCTCTAATGGAGTAAAATGAAGAATGAAATTCGAATACATTTTTAACTAGTATCATTTAGAAATTTAATAGACTAAAAATGCTCAATCATTGTAAGGTTACTTGGCTATGTGTGAAATTGTCATTTTCAACAGCATTACACAATTAATTATATAAAAGCGGAACGATTTTTTTTTAAATTTAAATGATAGCAACCATGAGGTGAAAGATAATCTTTCTCATTGGTAAATTTTTAATCTGTCCTCTATCCCTTTAGTGCTCTAATCATGCATGAATCAGCATGTTTTTTCCTTTCTTTCGATTAGCATTTGATCAATCTATCAATTTGACTTAATCAACATTGAATACACATTAATTAAATAAAAATACTAGAAACAATAATGAATCTTTTTTTTTTGCTGCGCATGAGAATTTATTTAATAAAGGGCAAATAATTAACCTAATAAAGGACGAATAACTTATCTAGTTCAGAGTTAACGCACCAATGATTGACACAAACAAATTTCACTTCACTGAAAGAGGGGTAAAATTTGCTTCATCAAGATTCGTCTCGGCATCCTGTTCGAATGCCAAAAGAAACACATTTCACAACACACACATTTTGTTATTTGAAATCGGTTGCGGTGGATGTCGCGTCTTATATCCGTGAAATATTACTTCTTACCAAAAAAGGTTGGAGAAATATTTTGACATCGTAATGCTTTTTTCTTTCGTAACAGAAACGTTTTGAAAATACACTAGATAGGATGATTTATCTTTAGCTGATGGGCCAACTCGAAATATAAAATAAAGTGTACTGGGATGTTTTTAAGAAAACAAAATTTTTGAATTCTTCAGTGTTAGTGTCGTAACCCACAAAATGTTTTCGTTGAAATTTTATAGCAGTGATGGTATGATTTTTTTCCATTAATTTCTCGTATACGAAGTATAGTGAAAGTGTAATAATCGTCAAAAGATTCGAACTTCAAAGTTTGACGAATCTTCGCGTTTTAGACCTACCTGAGTTCGAAAAACACAGTTTTAGAAAATGTCCTTCTGTCTGTGACAATGATAATTCAAAAGCGTTTTGAGCTAGACGGAAGAAATTTGATATACGGTCTTTACACCAAATTTGAAGATTTTTATCAAATTTTGAGCAAATACCGTTCAGAAGAAATCTGTCTGTCCGGCTGCAAAAATTTAAATTAGCAAGATAAATTCGGGACGATCAACAAAGGATTTATCGTCTGCCGGCCTGAACTTTCAAAAATATGTAAACGCGATAGCTCAAAATGCATTGACTTAAATATAACGTTTGGTACGTGATTTTGAGACTAAGTGTAGTTTTATGTTAAATTTTTGTTTCAATCTGTTAAAAAGAAAGCATCTGAAACCCAATTTGAGTTTTAGATACTTTTGACTGCATGCCAGGAATTAATGGTCAAAACACTCGCCAAGAATCACACGATAGATTCAGTAAAAATATTAAATCCATGCCGAAGTTAATATTTCCTAACTATTGTACGCCAATGCCATGAATGTGTTCAGCAGGATAATATTTTTATTAGAAAGTATGCGAGACAGTTTTGGGGAAACCACTCCCGCTTATTTACTCTAATATATCATAGTTATGCATGCTGGAAATAAAAGCAAAACATTTACTTTTCTTTGATTCTTAAATTAATATTCTGTGGTTTAAAAGCTCTATAGCAAATCTAAAATTTAAATTTGTTCTTTAAAAGAACAGTCAGTTTAAAATATATTTTCGTTTGGAGTAAACTGTTGCCATTAACCATTCTCAAGTAAAATGCTTATAATAATCCTTCGATGATTGCAGAAATAATAAAGTACGATTTTCCTTATAATATTGACAGAAAAATTTCAAATATATTCAAATTAATATGGAATTATTTATTTTTTGCAATAATAGAGGATAAAACCTATATTGTAGCAGTTGCATTACTCTTATCTTCTCTTTTGGATATTAGATGGCGATGCCTGATTAGACCATCCTATATGTCATCCCATAGTGCATTGCGATTGTAATTAGAATGAGATGTGATGCTGAACTGTGAAGCCGCGCGCGTGAATGTCTTGTCTTTGTGTCTGTGCTTATTTAGTGTGTGAATCTGATTATTAAAAGAAATGTTCCTAAAAACATTCGTCCTGTTGCTTCCTGCATGGATCATAATAATCTACATTCCACCACAATATTTATTATTTCAAAAACGAATAGAAGTTATCAAAGAATGTCTTCTGTGTTATTAAAAGAAATTACATTTCTATCTTAACTATTAAAATCTTAATTATTCAGCCTCTAATCTATTCACTAAAGTTGCTATAATGGCTGTAAGGAAAAATTCACGGTTGAAAATTTCAGTACCGAAATCTCTATTTCGATGAGAATCGGTCATATATATATATATATATGTGAACTGAAACGTTATTAATTAGTCATAAATCAAACCAACTTTATGAGTGATTAAGTTATAAGTGGCTATATCTACCTAGGAATATCAAAAGAGGTGTCTTAAACTGCTTGCTCTGTAAATGTAAGTGCATAAACCCCCTCAATGCTTGCTGTTATTAAAGAAATTTGGAGAAGTGAATCATTAGTTTAGTTGGATTTCCTAGAAAAATCTGCTCTGAAGGTTCAGTTCATACTTGTACTCTTACTTAGAAAGAATTTTTCTCTATTGCGAGTATTGTAGATCACTATCTTCCCATGCACTACAAGGTTCTTTTCTGTTGCGGTTTTTCTTATTATGAACTTGTTACCAAAAGTTCTATATTTATTCTTTTTTATTGCGGTCAGTTCAAGTTTCATCTATTGTGCTTTCTGCAAGTTCTTGTCCCACGGGGAGCACTTCATAATTGTGGATAAAAAGCTTACGGCATGGTGGTTGGTTCTCGCCACCCTTGTGAGTACACGAAAAGGTGAAACGTACTTCCCGAAGGATGGGTTGTACCGCGGCCGGTGATGGCCCTTAGGATTCAACTACAGTTCCCGCCAGTGTTGCTGTTGCGGCGTGCCGGTCATTCAAATTTTTTCGTGTGCCTTCCGGCGGGTCGGAGTAGTTGGTGATTGTGATTACTGAATCAAGAATTTGATTGAAAACAATATATTTATTCTTTTGTGTGCGTTTTTTATAAATTTTTGTAAATACTACATATAATAATGTTTGAATACATGTGGAACGAGAACAATCAATAAAATTAAAAGAATGTTCTGTATTATCTACAAAATAGCTATAATTATTTTAAATATTACTTTTTAAATATATTTTTCTTGATATTCATTACAAAATGCTTGTTCATTGACCATTATTAAAAGCCAGTTAGTTGGTTGGATGTGAGTTTTAAAGCTGCAAGAGCCAACCTTGGCTAAACTGCGCCAGACGTATGGTTAAAATATTGGAAATCATGTTAAAAATAATTGTATCAAATGATATTTCGAAAAGATTACATTGAAAAGCTGAATTTTCCTTGATAAAAAGGTGAAAAATGTTATGAAAAAAATAAGGTAAAATTAAATATATCCGTAAAAATCAATGGCCTTTAAAAACTGAAAAATATTTTGATGGGGTTGCACTCCCACTGATGGAGATTTAAAGAAACAAATACGCTGATTATTGAAATTTGGACACTCAATCAATATATAATTGACACTAAAAACAATAATGCAAGTAGGACCTGTAGGTGTCCTTTCTTTGTTTGCCCGTAAAACGCGTGTGCCCCACACTGAGACCAGTCAACTTTACATCAAGTCATATTAAAATTCAGAATGGCTGTTATATGTCTTCACAAAACGGAGCGGTTGTCAATGGAGAAAATTAAAATCCATCATTTCATTCGTCTCAAAATGGGCAGGCCTTTTAGTCATCATGCGTTACTCACTTTCAAGTCTATTATGCACTGTATTGTTTAATAGTCGCCCTCCCCCCGGACTGGAGAGTTTTCCTGTGAGCTGGCGGCTTTCCCGTTCAGACGAATCATAGACAATCTCACTAAAGGAGCCCGTTGTCTCTTATCTGAAAGAGCCACCGGCTGCGCTTTTGTTTCTGACCGGTCGTGTGAGTAATGGATTTTCTGGCAAGAAGTTATTGAAAAAGGGAAAATAATTACCTGCTGGACTGGAGGAAATTAAGCGTCTGAATGCATAATGTCAATCTAATTGTATACTTCGAATGGCCACCGAAACAAATTATCTCAAAGAATGATGAATAACC
Source organism: Argiope aurantia (assembly GCA_026543865.1). Taxonomy (NCBI): domain Eukaryota; kingdom Metazoa; phylum Arthropoda; class Arachnida; order Araneae; family Araneidae; genus Argiope; species Argiope aurantia. The sequence goes on along the minus strand of JAPMOR010052242.1, from coordinate 697,240 downwards.
TATTGCTCAATAGTGCATGCATTAGTTTCTTTTTTTTTTTTCCTCCATGTTAGCTTTCCATTATAAAATCGACCTTTCTAATAAAGGACGAAAATACCTTTTATGTGCCGATCAATAGATTGGTTTGGCCTTTATTTTGTCAAAACTACCACAAGAAGACTAGCAAAGAGTGTTTCAATCGCAATTTGTTTAATGGATAAAAATAAAATGAAAAGATTCGTTTGCAAATTAATTCTTTCCGCTGGGTTGACTACTCACACAATGCATTAGTTTATGAATGGATACAATCGAGTTAGTTTCAAGAGTGAAATAATGAATGTTTTTGGAGAAATGATTTCTACATTTTAAAATGGTTTGGCCATAACTCTGTATTATATTGGGCTCCGGTGGCTTGGTGATAAGTTCCGAGTTGCGAAACTGGAGGGTTTCAGGTTCCAAACCCAATTCCACCGAAAAGCCGTCGTGTAAGCGGGTTCTAGTGCACGTTAAATCCGTCGGGACCAATCATCTTTCCGCTGGTGTGGTATAAGAGTTTGGAGTGGGGGTGCCAGCTCAAGTGTCGTCCTGAATTACTATAGGACATCGTTCTTGTATTGAGTTATCTGAACGTTTATTGAATAGTATCCCTGACCGAGTTATATGAGTTGTTCAAAATTACGAGGTCAGTCCCAAAATAGCCCTGGTGTTTCTTTAAAATGGGGCGTTAATATAACTAAACAAAAACTGTAATTACATTATATCTTCAATTGAAGACGCATATTCTTGTAACATTCAATTATCAGAAATTTTAATATGTGGAATCATAATCAAAATGGGCTGTATAAGATTTCAAATTCGTTATTCAATTTCCAGATTAGAAATCCAATTCAAAGAAAAATTCTGTTTTTGTAATTCTGGTATAAGTTAAATTTGACTTCGGATGTGAAATATCTTCCCGTTGGTATGCTGTAAAAGTTTAGAAAAAGAAAGCTGACTCAAGGGTAGTTCTTTATCCCCTTCATAATTGAGGATGAGAAGCCTCCAACATGGTGGTTGGTTCTCGCCACTCTGGTGGGTACAGAAAAAGGTGGAGGTCTGGTACTTATCATCGATGACGGGACATACTTTCCAAAGGGAGGTTGTGGTACAGTGGCCGGTGATGGCCGTTAGGATTCAACCACAGTTCCCGCCAGTGTTGCTATTGCGGCGGTCCGGTCATTCAGATTTTTCTGTGTGTCTTCGGAAGGGGCGGAGTAGCCAGTTTAAGGTCAAAAATAGTTTTTTTTAATCTAATCATGATTTGAATTTTCGAGATTCGTCCTAAAATAGCATTCATCTTGCCTCAAAACGGGGCTTTAATATAACTAAAACCCTTTTCACGCCCTTTGCAGTAATGTGTTATTTGGTTAGTTTCTCAGACATTGCTCTTTACATGAAGAATGATTGAACGAAAATGAACATTATTATTCTAAAAAGTTAGAATGCGTGTTCTTGCCTAAATTTGTATCGATTATTTCTACTACTGAATTTTTCACATCGTTTTTGTTTGAAACCAATTTCGAAATGCATTTCCGCAGATAAATCTCTGTGGTTAATGTAATAATAATAATAATAAAGAGAAAGAGGAGCGAACCAGAAGTAATCGATGTCTGCTCTGCGATGGGAAAATGCGATGAGTTGGCCCCGTGTCAAATGGGGAAAGACCCAGCCAGAAGGACGCTTCCGTTGGTTGCCATGGAAACGAATCAACCTCGTGCTCCTCTGACTTCCAAACATTCGAAGTAGGTCCGGAATCTGATAGTTTGAGACGGAGAGCGTGGAAAAACAGTTCCGCTATCCGCTTTTTACGACGTGACCGCTCATCCCGCACTCTGAGAAAGGGATGAGGTCAAGAGATAAGGACAATGGTTTTTTTGCACCCCTTTTCTTCACTTTCTAGATGGAAATGCTTTTATCTCTTTCACTTTTGGGATGCCTTAAAGTTGAGAATATACTTGAAATTTTCCCCGGTTATAGTTAAGAGTTATAAAAAGAGGACTAGAGGAAAGCATCTATAAATTAAAAAGAATAAAGAAGTTACTTATGACACTCATATCGCTGAGGCCATGACCGATTTTCTCAAATGTTTACGCTTTGAAATTGTGACTTCCGTTGGCTTGGGGTTTTTACTTTTGTTGCTGTTGAGCAATCAAATTTTGAATCTGGAAGCCAAAGTTTTGAAAATTGGATTTTTGTTACAATTTCAACAAATTTGTGATGAAATGAGTCAAAAATCTTTTTATTCTGACAAATGAGTTGAACATGTAAGAAATAATGATGATGAAAGTGTTTTCTTTCATGTTTTTGCATATGAAAAAATCCTTTGTACATAGTTGCAGTTTTTCTCGAATTTTAATTTTCTGATATGTTAAACTCTCCACTTTAAAAAAACACAAACAAATTTTTGTATCACCTTTGTTTATTTAATTTTATACATTATTTCTTATCTCGAATGTTAAAAATACAAATGATTCATATTTTCGAATTTATCAATAAAAATGTAATTTATTACCGCTGAAGGTTTATTGCAAATGCGAACAATTGGTTTAAACATTAAAACCAATTGTTCGCTGAATTCAGGCGCTATTAGACCTTCAAAACAATAATGTCGTTTATAATAATAATTATTTTTAATTGAATACTGTTTACAAATGGAAAAATCGTTCAAATTTCTCTAGGATAGTAGAACATGTTCACCAAGAAAAGATTTTAAGAAAATTTAATTGCATTTTTAAAATATATTTGAAATTATTAAATTTTTTCAATAACTCTAGAGTGAGCATATTACTGCATAAAATTAATTTTTTACCGCTATAAAATGTATAAATTAGCTTTACATTGATATTGCCTTTATCACCATTAAAATGGTTTTCTTATTAATTCTTTCTGGCATTTAAATGTTTGTTTATTGTTAAAATGTTTCTAAATATTTTTTACAGAAGTTTTTTTAGTTGTTTCAATTACCACACTAATACACTTTTATGTACGATGATATTAAACATGTTCCTTTTTCTTTTTCTTTTTTTTTTTTTTTTTTGGACTCAAGAAACTGTCTAATTTTATACTTCGTAGCGCTTTATCATTTTTCCTCCCTATTTCAAATATAAAACAATTTCTTTTTCCCCTACTGGCAACGTTTCAGTTCCCAATTCAACGCATGTTCACATTAAAAACTCTTCGATTCTCTGTAACATTCATTAATTATTTTTATTTTATTGTATTTTAGTTTCATGTCGTTTTTTCCATAATTTGTCTTGAAATAAATTCTTCTTATTATTATTTCTTGTAAGAAATTTTTAAAAATCCATGTTACCGAGAGAGTTATTTATGTTTACCAACATCTTGTGTACACATCTTGTGTACACCAACATCTTGTGTACGCTTCCTTTAATTGACAGTAAATCTTATTATTATTATTATTATTGGCATGGTAAATTGGAATCGTTTGCAACAAAGGCTGTAATCCCTAAATACCAAAGCCAGAAGTTCGGTTTTTTGTTGTTGTTGTTATTCAAAACGATTTTCTTAAAAATTTTGTTTTCCCTTTAGAGTTATGCTCACTAAATACTGCTTGTAGTTATTTTCTATCTGTTTTATTTGATTAGTTATGTTTTGGCTTGAGAAATTATTCTTCTTACAGATAAAAGTCATTTTAAGATTAGTTTATTTATGTTATTCAATACAAAAAAAAATGAATCGTGGTGACTTGAAGTAAGATATTGTCATCTGGAACCGGGGGTTCCAGATTCGACACAAATTTCACCGACGAACCGTCGTGTAAGTGGGTCTGGTACGCGTTAAATCCATTGGAATCAAATGTCCTCCTGCTGATGTGTTGTGATGTTTCCAGAAAGGGATGCCAGCTGAGGTGTAGTCCTCTTTATTTGACCGCCGTTCAAAATTACGAGATCTGTCACAAAATAGCGCTAATGTTGCTTTAAAACGAAACATTAATACATCTAAAATTAAACTAATTAATACAATAAATTTTTTATTGCAAAATTTGAAATAATTTATGAACATTTTATTGATTTTTTTTTCTTTTTGCATGTACAAAGATAAATAATTAACATGTTTTCATATAGTGCTTTCTAATTTACAACTAGTCATTTGATTCGTAAATTGTGCACTATACAATTTTTTTCTTTCTAATTAAGTATTTAAAACATGCCAAATTCTGGCATCCGTTCACTTTTTTTTCATGTCTGGGGCCGCTTCTCCATCTTGAGATCCCGGACACTGTGGAGTCACTTAATTTTTCTTGTTGCGCAGATTATTTTATCTGCAGCAATTGTTAGGATTGAGTAGAGGGTGCACGAATGTCACAATGTAAAAAAAGAAGGAAAAAAAAACTGGCACATTCCTGATTTTCAGCCAGTTACTTCGGCATTCCTCCCTAATCAAATCTTTGAAATACGCCGCACTTTTTGAGTTACATCTCAAGATAATGCTTTTAAGATAAAATTCAAGGATTCAATAAATTACTAGCAACCTGAAATTAATACTTCTGTGCATCTCGAACTTCATAACTGATAACGCATGTTGTGTGGACTTTATAATCTTTCTGTTCTTTCTTTATTATTGATACACATATAAATAATCCATAGCACTAAATCCATTCAAACTTGTTGGGAATAGTTTCAGATTCGAGAGAAAAACTATAGTTCAAGTTCCTTCACTTTAAGATCTTAGAAACCTAAATTGAAATTGGAACTTGAACAATGATAATTCTCATTCAAATCTGAGATTATTCTCAAAGAGAATGAATAAATGTATTGCCGCGTATCATTTATATGTGCGTTAATAACAAAAGAAGAGCAGAGAAAACCCAATTCCAATATAAACTTGATCTTTAAGACTTGATGTTCTTCAAATATTCCATAAGTAAAATATTCTCCAATTAATGAGTCTAAAAGCATAGAAAAGATAGCTACGATTTAGGCGCCATCCTCGTCAACCGACCATAGCCGAAAATTAATTATTTAATGTTTGTTATAGTGTCTTTATATAATATTGACAATCAATCAACATTTTGACATACCATGTTTGATACAGATATACAATTTTTCTGATAATATCATTTACTAAATTTCATTTATTTCGTTTATTGTGCTTTTGAACATATACATATTTATTTGGATGAACAGACTGGCTTGAAAAAGATCAGAACAGATAAAAAATTTAGCTTAAATTTCTGACAGTTGAACGATGTTTTAGTAAAGAGCCTATAATAAATTTCATTTGTTTATCTTTTTCCAAAAGTTAAAATTCCAATGCTTTCTAAGAAATTAAAGTTATGAATATTTATATAAAAATTTATCCTTACTTTCGGGCATAGGTAGGTCTAAAACATGGAGATTTATTCCAATCAGCGATCAAATGAAAATTACCATGCTACTTTCTTAAACTACATACAAATTTAAATAAACTCTATATCTTTTTGATCCAGAAACTGTTTTTCTAGCAATGATAAATTGAAAAGTTATTTGACATTGAAACTGAATTCAGGAAAATTTGCTACTGTAATGAGAGGCCTAATCTTTAAATAAATATTCATCCGTCTCAAGAACCGACAATTAATTGGAATCGATTCTATTTCCAATATCGGAGTCTTATGATAGTATAAAGCCTACAAAAATGAAACTACAATAAAGCAATCGATAACAAATAAGAAAAAAAAACTCGTCTCCCAAGTGGCAACACAACAGAAATTGTTCCGTTTATTTGATAAGCAAGATAAAATGGCTTCGGTCATTTTTTGATAAATCTACCATCAGTGTATCGTCATCGTATTGCCTTTGTGTTTGAGGAACTTCGCCTGACGGGTAAATAAATGTAATTGATATTGCTCCTGTATCCAGGCAACTGTCACATGACTTTATTATTATTATTACAAGGATAAGAGCAATACAACCCTTCTATTCACGTGTTCAAGAATAATGAATCATTTTGCGATTTCCATAAAAAAGATGATTCAGTTATTGAGATTTTTTTTTTTTCATGCAGTTGTATATCAAATGAAGATCGGATTTTAGAATCGAGAAAAATCTTCCTCTGTTGTCTTTGTGTGGATATTTTTAAACCATTTGCAAAGGGAAAAACCACAAGCAGCACGTGATTCAATTTCATTGTCTAGCAAATGCTTAAAATAATTCAGTTGGTGTATTATTTTAAATATTCAACGTGAAGCATTTTTATATCTTCATGTTAATGAAATAAGCAGTTTATGACAAATTTTTTAAAAGAGAGTTTGTCATTCAAAATTAGACAAACATTATTTCATAAAAAAATAAGTTCAATTTATTTTATTTCATTTACTGCTGATTTTAAAACTGTAAAAAGCGGTGGAACGGAAATGACATAATTTCTCTTACTTAAAAAATATTCATTTCTCAAAGAAGAATTTAAAAAAAAATTAATCACGTATTACTGCGACAAGTAGGTAAAACTCTTGACAACATGATCAGAATATTGTTGATTTGAATCCTGATTTTTCGATAATATGTGCATGCATGTCTTGAATACGTTCTGTGTTCTCACACTGGTATAGTGTAAAAACTTGGAAAGTTAGATACCGACTCGAATATACAGAAATCTCGAAAACAAATCAGATTGTTTTCTATAAAAACTTATTATTTCAGCTGGAAAAAGATTCTTAACTTAAATGATGAATGATTTAATTTTTCATAAAGTCATGAATAATTCAAATTGATTAACCTTTGGTGATTTTTAATGTAAATAATTATAAGTTAAAGTTTAATTTTTTAATAAATAATGGGCTAGTAATATTAGTAAATAAATTCATATTTGAACTAAATATCTGTTTTAATAATTGTAAATATAATTGTTATCGTTTGTCTTAGAAATGAAAGTTATTAACAAAACAGAAAATAGGAATATTTATTCTAACGAAAATTTGCTTCCAAAATCTTCATTAAATATTAGAAATGAAATTGTCGAATATTTTTTAGTAAAAAAAAAAACAATATTCGGTTTTCTTATATTAGTGCTAATACACAGCAACTTTACAGTATCATAGAAAAGCAGAGAGAGGAAATTAAACATAATCACAGTACAGAAATCTTATTGATTATTTTTTTATATTCTTCTTATCATTCGGATAACATCTGAACTCACTTCAGATGAAATGTGACTTCTCCCCGAGAATGACTATTCTTCTGATATTTTCTGAAGTTTCTGGCAAAATTGAATCCTTTATTGAATTGAAATTTGAATACAAAATTGAATCGTTTACCTTTCGTAGGTCACTTTTTTCCCGTACTGTTCTTTTACAGGTACTAAGCTGTAATTTTGACCAATACCTTGTTATGAGTTGGTAATAAGGTTTTATCTTATGAATCGGGCAATTTCAGAATCACAATGTATTGAGGACCTTTGCACATTAATTCTGATATCAAGGATAAAATTTTCTCCCATTAATGTGGTGTAGTGTGGAAGACTTGAAAGGAGATGTTCACTCAAGAGTCTTCCACTCCATCTCATGACAATCTGAAGATTTAGAAGATTCAATAGAAAATCCTCCTCGACCACCCTCTTCCAAACGAAAGGATAAAAGTAAATACATTATCCCTAGAAAATATAAGAACATGTAATATTTTGCCATTTTTCTTTATTTAACATCGTTTCCTATTTATATGAAGCTTTGGTTTGTAACTTTAAGCAAATTGTTATACAGATACGTTTCAAAATTAAAACTTGTTTACCGTGTTTTAACATTTTATCTATTTTTTTATGTCTATGTTAGTGTAATTATTCTTAGTTTACTAGTTTAAATTTTGACATACTTTCCATGCAACATTTTACATTTTGAGTTTGCAGTTTTCTCTTAACGGTTTATTCTAATCAATCAATTTAGAGAGTACATTTTTAGATTTTGTTTTGTGTAGCTCTTATGTTTTTAGAGTTTTAACTCCTTTTACAACACATCAACAAATGTTTTAGCGCCTTGATCTTGTTGATCTATCATATGCTTGGCGCAGAATGATCAAGCATGGTTCTTGCGCCAAAAACCCTAACTAACTCATGACACTTCAAAATAATGAAGTTCATTCCCAAAACGAATCGTTGAAACTTCGAAGTGGTGGCGTGAATTTAACTAAACCTAACCCTTCTTAACTAGTGCCTTTTTGGAACACTAAACAATAGGGAATTAATTAGATCATCCCGTTTCTTCGATAAATTCACTGTTTACTTCATTTTATATTACATTTATCAAAGCAATTTTCAAAATTATCATTATGTATGTCAGATACCTGACTGCTTCAGTGAATATTTATCACAAACTCTGTTTTCTAAGGCTGTTGTTTATTTATTAGACTATTCTGTCGAATGTTTGTTTCTACAGTGAATTCGAAATTTGAATAAAATATGCTATGAATGCGCATTAAGTGATAAACAATAATACATTGTGTGCATAATAAAATATCAGGTTTCTGAACTGGTTCGTTGCTTTTGGCGAATACAAATTACTGAAACGAAAAAGCTATTCCCTCATTTTTAGACGCGTGTGCTGCATACTTACACTACAATGTTGCTAGGGTTGAATAAGAAGCTTTTCGGAAGAATCTTTCACATTTAAAACCTAGAATTATACATTTTGGTATTTTCCAGTTTGATTTCTCTCGGCAGCTCAAAACTACATTCTACTTCCTCTTTTACGAAGTATATAAAGACACAAAGATTGTAATCGTCAAAAAAAAAAATCAAGATTTCCATGAATCTCCATGTTTCAGATTTCTCCAACCCCCTCCCCACCCCCAAAAAAACACTTTTGTAGTTACGTCTCTGTGTCTGCTTCTCTATGAACACGATAACTTAAAAACACTTTGAGCTAGACGGATGAAATTTGATCTTTAACCAAATGTGTAGATTTATATCAAAATTAAAATGAGATCTATTCAAAGAAAATCTATTTATTCAGCTGTCCGAATTAAAGTTAACACAATAACTACAAAACGAAGGAAGCTGGGCGGATAAAATTTCTTATTCAAATTTAACATCTAGTGTGTTAATATGTAGATATTTTATACTAAATCCTTTAAGGGGTTGACCGTCTATTGGTCTTTACTTTCAGAAGCATGTAAACGCGATAACTCAAAAACGGAATGACTTAAATATTTGAAATTTATTATGTGATTTTGCGATTACAATTGTATTTTAGGTCTAATTTTAGAATTCAGTCGGTTGGAAAAAAATGCGTCAAAAATGCATATACGGTTTTCCGGTATTTTTATATTAACTGCACCCCATTTGTTAGCCGACGGAGATCGCACTCTAAGAAGCAGTTCCGTAACTATTGTTCACCAATGCCATGTAATTAATAATACACTGATACGTTTATCAAAGAGACTGTGTATTTAGGAAGACCACCTCCGCTTATTACGTCGAATACGAAGTATACACAGAGAGAGAAAAGAAAAGAAAATATTGTTAACGGTTAATTAATTTTTAACTAAAGTTATCAATTAATTAATTTAATATCCACTTCAACCTCAAGATCATAATGATTCTTAACATTTTAGACCCCCCTGAATTTAAAAGAAATGTTTGTGTAATTTTGTCTATAGTCTGTCTATATGAGAACAAACTAACTTTTAAACGCAGCATGCTAGATAGATGAAATTTATTAAGCAGTCTGTTCACAGAAATTATGGATATATTTCACTTTTTTGCTGAAATATATGTGTAGCATGCTTTTTAATTTGACCACTCCGAATACCTGAACACTAAAAAAATATTTAGATAAAGGAAATTTGGGTTTCGTTTGGTACATTTTAGTTTATATACCTAAATTGAAGATGTTTGTCAAATCTTGGGCGAAACCCATTCTGTGTTAGTTGTCTATCGGTCTATCTATTCGTAGATAAGTGAGTGAAAGAAAATATCTGTGTAACATTAAATGTAATTTGGAATGAGGGCTTGCCACCAAAATTGTGGAGCTTTGTCAAATTTTCGATTCAATCTATCAAATATAAGAAATTCAAAATGTATCTTTTATTCCTTTCACTATATAAAAAATTATAATTATTGATTATTCACTTTACAAACATAAAACGTGCCAAATTAAGAAAATATCAGAGAAAGTCGAAGGCCGAATTCTTTCATATTTTATACTAAGAATGCCATTATTATTGCATAAAGCGGAGAATCATTTTTTCTAATTATTATTTTAAGAGGACAATAAAATTCATAAATTAGCGATAAATCTATAGACTTTTAACAATAATTTATTGAAATTTTAGGAATAATTCTTTACAATTATAATTTTGGGGAATGACTTCATCTTTAAAAAAATTTGTTCACTTAAACGTAATTTATTACTTAACGTATAACCATTACTTAATAAACCGAACCGATCTTGTACAAATAATAAATTTAATACAGCCTTGATACTCACTGAAATAATTTTTTAAGATTAAATGTGGTGTATGCCCTAACTTTTAAAATAACATCATTTGGGGGCAATTATGATACTTTCCTGATTCTCCATCATTAATCTTTAACCCATTTATACCTCAAGGTCACTGATAATGCTCATAAATTACTCTTTTTAAAAACAGTAGTTTCAATATTAGTACCTTAACCTTGAAATCGTTTTTTCACCTTCAAAAAAACACTTCATCAATCTTTCCCTATTTGATAATACAAAAAGGAAAGCCATCAAGATTTTATCTGCGTTGCCTATGCAACTGTTTTGTCAACCGGTTGCTTCCCAATAAATGTTTTTTTTTCTTTCTTTTTATCGGCGACAATGATTTCGCAGGATCTTCATATAAATCCGAAAGTCTTTCTACCAAGAGTGAATTGCGCCTTCTTTAGCTTCAATTCGAATTTTTTATACCGTGTTTCGTAGGAAAAGACGTCATTGTCTCGGTTCGGGAAACACATTCTGAAGAGGAAAGCGCCAGCAGGGTACATCTTGGAGTTAAATAATTATTATATGCATTTACGTTGAGAACATCCCATTGCGATTTTGTGGATAATTATTAGTTTGTTATGACATATAAAATATTTCCTGAAAAATATCCGTTATTTTCCTCATCGAATGTCTCTTAGTTTCCGTTTGCGCATTCAAAGCAATTAAAAACAACTAGCAAAGGCTTTCAGTTCCTTATCATTAAGTGTGCTTTCCCCCCCCCCTCAATTGCCCTGCGAAAATCAACAACTTGTTCGGTTAATTATTAAAACTCGATATATTGTTTGCCAACGGATTCTAAAACCCTCCGCGTCTTTGCGTGTGCGTTAGGATGAGTTTAATTCGTCAAAATAGGGGTGAGAAGAAAGTTGGAAAGCGGAGATGCTTACATTTAGCAATAAAATAAAGTTAATTCCGGAAATACGCACAAACTTCTGCGTCTCACCCCTTAGCGAGAAGAATCGTCGGAAAGTTGTCGTCTCAGGATATTGAAACGGACAGTACTTAAACAGTTTTCATAATTGTAACAAAGCCCTCTATGATCCAATGCTAATTCCTTAAAAAATTGTGATCCTCGGATCCCTTTTAAAATAGAACTCGAACCTATTAATCTTAAATATTGTAACATGATAATGTATTAGAATTGATTCTTTTATCTTTATATATTTTTTTAGAATTGCCCCTTAATTACAGCAACGACACATGCATTTAAAGTGCATGTTTCATACAATAAGATTGCGCGTGCAGTGATGCAATAATTAAAGAAAAGAAAAGTGCTGTTATAAAATATGCTTAAGACATTCTTTAAAATGTATTGAAATTTGAAAAAAGATCTGTACCGAAATAAAATCAATATTTTTAATTTTAGTAAAAAAAAAATGCTATCGAATTAAATGGCTGAGAAAACGAATCCGTTTAAAGGCTCAACTTCAAAAAGTTCGGCAACTATTGAAAATCCGATTGTTCAAAACCCTAGTGGCTTAGAAACAAAGTAAGATTCCATCAAAATGTAAGAAATCTAAATAGTTGTAAAATGGATTTTTTTTCCAAAATTGGCATCTCTGAGCTAGATAATTTCTCTTATGGATCTTTTATAAGCAGCTTTTCTTTAACGGCAAATATTGACTTGTTTTAAAGGTAAAAGAAATCTATTTATCGGATTTCATCTTAATACGTTTTCATTTTATTGCGTTTGTTTATGTTTGTGGAATTTTAAATGATTGCGTTTTATCACATTGTATACATATTATGTGCCTTTTTATAACATTCAGTATGATTTTCAATTTTTAGTTTCATCTTTTCCTTCTTCTAGTATCGGATAATTTGTCATAATGCTGATACCAGCATCAAAGTAAATTTTTCTTCCAATTTGCTACGTAATAAATTTTAAATTTAATTATAATTCTACATATTGTGGCCCTTATGAAGAATTCTTATCAATAAAATCGAGTAAAAAAGCTTGTTTCCTAACCGGCATTCAACTCTTGGCCGTTTCAAATTGGCCAGTGGAGAATTTAAAAAAAAAAAAAAACGATTTTCAATTAAACTAAGTCGTTTAAAGAAAGAAAATTTCTAATTTCTGAACGACTCAGAATCTATTTATGTTTCTGAATTTTAAAAAATACAAACAAATTTTATTAGAGAATTTATATATAATTTTTAATTGCGATTGTTTTTATCAAAAAACACACTGAAATGTCTCTTTCCTCACATTTCTGGTATAATCCCTCAATATATACTTTTTAATGTTTCTTTGTACAAAGTAAAGAATTCAGTATGAATTTTGGACACTTCCCGATCAGATACCAAATCTTATTTAGCTAGTTAGCTAATAGCCAAATCATATTTGAATTATCATGTGAACATTAATATAGACTAACAAATATTTTACCCTGGAAGGGTTTGGATCGAAATTTGCTATATGTACATAACTATGATGGAAAAATCGCATACTAAAATTTCGCTAGTAAACTTACAATTTTTATGTATAGTGAATGCTGTAAAAAGGACCGACAGATAGTCAACCAGTTGATGGGCTGGATCCCAGATTTGATATAAAACTGCAGTTCTAGTAATAAAACCAAATGCAAATTTGATTTATCTGGCTACTTACAATTCTTAAAATTATCATGTTCTTAAGAATCGTACAGACAATCTTGCCCTTGATAGATTCTGATAGAAATATACAATTTTATTATAAATACGCCGAATTACCTGTTTAATTTGCTACATTTTTTAAATTTTATTGCTGAAGTCTGACAAAAGTTACATTTTTTATTCAGAAAAGTTAAAAGCGTAAAGATTCTTCAAATCTTTATTGTATTTTTTTATTGTAACTGTTAAAGAAAATCGAATTTTTTAACAATTACAATACATTCGCTATACCTTTCTTATATAATAAATAATATTAAGAAAAAAGTTATATAAATTGTATTATCGTTTTAAAAATATCTGCTTTCTTTCTTTCTTTCAATCTGTAAAAGCATCACCAGACAGTGGTGTGGTCTCTTTGAACGCCACTGCAATGAAGCTTCTCAATAGAATTATTTTTATCATTTTGAAACTTTTTTGTTTTTCAAAAATTTATTTTCTCTTTGTGCGTGTGCAATGCGAGTGTCAAATATCTAATTATACCAGCCACGCCATCATTACTTCAAAATGAATTTTTTTAACTATTATGACTATTCCACGTTTCATCCAAAAATAGCATTTTTACCCATGACGTATACATCTTTCCATTTACTTCCTCCAAAATCGTGACCACGGTATGGAAAAATATCTATTTAATACAGAAAAACGCACAGAAGTCACGGAGAAAAATGCCTTGCTTTCAGAAATTATTCAATAAAAGCTTAAACATTGGAAATGCCCGCAAAAGTCATCTGCTCGACTCAGTGAAGCGTAAATAGTGCCCCAGCCGTCACGGCTACGATGAAGATGCATCGTACATTATGCACGATGATAGTCGAAACTAGGTTCGAGATATAAATTGAATATATTTAACAAAGGATGAGTGTTCATCTACATTCTCATTAGCTATTTTAGTATCTCAAGAAAGTCACCTTCGTTGTTTTTTGTTGACGATGAAACAATAGAGGCCGAGGGACTGGCATATGTTATTCAATTTGCTCAGGCCGTGAGCATTCCAGCTTTGAGTGTGTTGTTTGCGTCGTGCGTATTGGGTCGCGTGGAACATTTCAGCGAGAAATATGAAAGAATATCTTCCAATAAAAACTTCATTTGGCAAGCTCTAATTATTTATGGAGCAATAAAACTTGAAAGATGTGGTTTTATTTTTTTCATTTGATAGACACTTTTTGATTTAATGATTGCACTTTCTCTATAGGGAAAATGTTTTGCTAGGAATATCTAATTTATGATATTGGAGCAATTCGCGAATTTATTCTTCCACGCAAGTTTCTCAGCAATTGATAGCTTTGGAGTATTTGTGGTGTCGTATGATTACTTTTTCTACTGATAATAAAGCAAAAATTTTAATTATTTTTAAACTGAAATGAATGTATCAATGAAAGTAGATTGGTAGAAATCAATAAATTAAATATTTTTTTAAAAAAAACGAATAAAGCCTAATAATTTCAATCTAAGTTCTAAGTAAATATTAATTTGACTGTAAGCTTGCTATCAAATTTTAAAACAAAGCTGGGGTTATTTTGAGACAGACCTCATAATTTTAGTAACGGTCAGATAACGAGGATGGCACAATTTTCACTAAACTTGAAGCGATGGATTTTTTACTGAATATTTAATAATAGCTAAATTCATAAGCAATAATAATGTTGAAGCTTGTCTCAAAGCTGCATTCTTCCATTCTGAAAGCGAAATTTTACTAAAATACCATCTTATTTCAAATATATCATAAAACTTTTATTTTCTGATTTAATTTGGAGCAGACCTGATCCGCATAATTGTACAATTGCTGGAAAAAAAAGATTTATTTTTTAAGGGGGGGGGGAGGACATGAAATTTTCTTATAGCGTTTTAATTGAATGAATGCAAAAATAATATAGTTCATGTTTTGTATAATTATATACTGCATTAAGAACTTGAACATATTAGACAAAATAGTTTGTTTAGTTTTCTGTATTGCAGAAGATTTTGCCTGCGAATTTTTTCACCTCAAACTTATCCGGATAATTAAAATAATGTAAAAAAAGTAAAAGAACAGTTAACTCTCGATTAAACGGATTAATTAGGTGAAAGAATGTTTATGAAATCGGAAGTTATAAAGAGCATTTGAAACTGGATATTACATTTGAAATTGTGCGACATAATATAAATGCAAGTAAACAATTTAGAATTTATTGGGTTGTTCGGAAAGTAATTTCTTTTTTTCGTTCTTTTCTTTTTTTTTTTTTTTTGTGGAAATGAAAGACAGTTTTCGTATAATAAAGAAATACTTTATTAAATTATATATTGGCCGTTCTGGTCCAACACCTTTTGCCATCTTTCTGGTAGTAGCATCATTCCACGCTCATAAAATTTTTGGTCTTTGCTGCCAAAAAACGGATCGAGGTGGGTTTTTGATCTCCTCATTTGAGGTGAAGGTTTTACCGTTTAAAAAATTTAGCGAACCAGTTCTGGCACTGGCGTACTGTCAACACACCTTCTCCATCCATACACATCGGTCCATTTCTTTCTGGCTTGAACAGCATTTTTACCCTTTCTGTAGTAAAACAGTAAGATATGTCGAAAATGCTGCTTATCGCTCTCCATATTTAAAAGGGCACCAACCAAAAACTACTGCGTAGAATTAATTGGAATTTTTCACACACAAGCCTTTCTATATGAGCTCTCAAAGCATATAAAAATGATACGACTTAAATGTGAAGTTGGGTGCAAAAAAATACAATTAAATCCTCTGTCGGGAAAAAACGAAATTACTTTCCGAACAACCCAATATATTGTGTTTCTATTTGGAAACGATGCAACAGTATGATTGAAAGAAAGGTGAGAGGGGAGGGGGAGGGGGGAGGAGTTACCCTTGTCAGAAGAGTAAAGAAAGCTCACGAATGGTACCCAAATTTTTTAGGTCGAATATGACTATTCAAAAAATTTGAACATTCGACATTAATTAATTCGAAGTTTTAAAATAGTATTTTTAGTGAGTATCATTTGCGCTTTACCATTTAAGAGTTACTATTACTACGACTACAGAGTGCTGAAGTTTTGAAATAAGAATATTTCGATCTCAAAACTTTCTATCAGCTCTTTTACTTAGTATATTATTTGTGGGAAAAAACAGACGCGGCGCATCTCACTGAAGAAGAACTCAAAAGAATTTTTCGCTCTTACTTTCCCTAACTTGCCATAATTATGCACATGTATTGTTCCAAAACAATAACTTTTACATGAACTCGCCCTGATCATGTGATCAATATCAAGGAATATTGGGAAGAAATTATCATTATGAGCAATATTCACATGTCTTTGAAGATGAATCATATTATCTTATCGCATTTCTTTTGGTAATTCAAGACTGTTCCATGTAGAAGTACAAAATAGCATCTCAGACATTTGAGTTAACACAGTGTATGAAGATACTGGTTTTTGAGTACCTTCCATAAAGTATTTACGAATGGAATTTATTAACATTAAAACTAACAGAAATTATAATTTTAACCCTTTCGCCGCCTCTCCTGTCCGAGAAAATTAATGTTTTTCGCCGCATTGGAACAAACAAAAATAAAAACTCACACATGTAAACATTTAAAAAGCGTTTTAAACGTTTAAAAGTTTTAAAATGTAGAAGGACGCTTGAAGCGCGTTACGGCAGCCGCCCTGCAGAAGTTTCACTTAAACGCGTTAGACGCATCACGGACGACGAAGAGGTTAATAGATTTTGTTCAAAAACTGGCCAGATCTATAATCTTGGCTTAAAGACCACATGCCAAATTTGAGCATCTAACTTAGGGATATGCAAACTTTTTATGGGGAGAAAAAACAACTTTTCGGGGCCAATATATTAAAGAATTCGTCTCATTAATTTTTTTTAAATATTATTTTTGTCTCAAAAAAAAACTACAAGTATTATTTAATTTTTTTTTTAATATTAATGAGATGAATGAAGCTACGATTACTTGATGTACTAGTTATAATATTGTACTATTATTTTAATTTATTAAAATATTAGTCTGCTTTGGTTATCAATTGATTCACTAACAGTATCGATTATATTTAATTTGATTTAAATCATATAGACATCAGGAACATGAATCTTCAAAATTTTCAGACATTAAAGCCGTGTAATTTTAATTGGCATATGTTGTGTTTATTATATACGTGTCCCTTTCTAATGAACATCAATCCCATAATATCGTTGTGCTATTAAAAACGTAAAAACCCGATTCATCTATCTTCTAAATTTCAGTTCTATTTATCCGCCCCGTAAGCAACAAAATCCTTCTTGTTTAGCTTTCAACAATGGAAGAAAATCATGCGATCAGATAGCTGATGAAACAATGAAAAAGGTTTGAACTTCTGAACAACAATGTAATCTATTGTTGGAAAATCCAATTTTTAAAAAAGTATCATTAAGTATCGATTTTTTTTTAATTTTGAAACTGTGTAAAAAAAAAATGTTTTGTGCAATAATCTTTTCGGAAGTTAATGTGGGGAAACGCCAAAATTCAACTTAATTGGAATTTTAATCAATTAAAAACTAACATTTCAAAAAACTCTCTCTGAGGTACATGTTCATGCATTCCGAGATATACAAATTTGGTAGCTATTGGCGGAAGGGTTTGATCTGTACAACATCAACACAAGCATGCACACATTCATTTATATTAGCAGTATAGATTAGTATAAAATCTGTGGTGGATTTAATAGAATCTGTAAGTGGACCTTAATTTGGTCCTCAGTCCTCATTGATCTGACTCACTGCGTTTTTGAATTGGCGTGCAGATCTTATTCCTAAACATTTTTATTGAACTCGTGATGGTTTGAAACGAGAATATTCATCAAAACGTCAAGTTCATTTTCTCTGACAATTACAGTACTATCTCTCCCTCTCTCTTTTCATTTTCTTCTTTTTCATACACGAGAAAGTAAGTACAGTATTTTATAGTTGGTAGGAGAATAGTTTTACTATCAGAGTATGCTTCGAATCCACTGAAGGTTTAGTTATTTTTAACTGCTCGTTAAATCTATTTAATATCAAACGCGGCATTTTGACAAGGGAGTTTGAAGAACAAGATGGCGACTGATATAACGACACTGTCGTCGCAACAAAAAATTGAAAATTATGAAGTTTATCCGTTAAAAGCCCACCTGTGGCTTGCTTCGAAACGTGATATGTAGTCCAATTTTTAACAAAGTTTTATTATAATGTTTTAAGAAGACCTCTATTGATCTAATAATTTCGAAAAATATCGATTCTTTATTCAATTTTTGTAAACCGCATTGTTTATTGATAGCTTAAATATAATGAGTTTTACTATACCGGCGGTTCAGCATCTTTTTAAATGAGTTAAGAGTTTATAAATTTGATTAGAGAAAAAAGAGAGTGGTGGTTAAAATGGTGGTTTTGTTCTATCATTATCAGTTGAAGTAATTTTTAAACATTTATTTACTTGAATAATTTCATGTTTTTAAAAATAATTTTTGAACCCATCTTTCATTCCCTTTCTGCCAGAGGTTTAACATTCTGTACACTTGTGTATTCTCGATATGAAAGTCCTGTTTAAATATTTTTGATCTTAACTATCAATTAATCATTAATTGGATTAGTTTTTATTTAATACAGTTGTGGCACAGAAAACTTAAAGCTTCTAAAAGTTATTCAAAACTAAATTTACTAAACAATAGTTTCCAGAAATCATAATATTAAGTCCTTAAATTTCTACTATGAGTTTATTTATATCTTTATAAAGCGATCGATTTTTCTCTTGGTATTTACATGAATGAGATATTCACCGGAAAAATGTAGTCTCAACAGCAAGGAATAGACAGACATCAAAGAAGAAATTAATAATTTTTAATTAATTAAATTTATTGAAAAATTTTCTCTTCCCTAAAGCTGTTCTGTACCCAGACTTACATGAGGAGATAAAATTACAATCAAACAATTGTTATTAAAATTCATTTGAGATATAAATTACTAAATCCCCCAATTCCAATCTTGGTTCCACCGACAATTCTTATATCATTGATCCAACTGAAAAGTCTTTTAAGCAAATATACTTAAACAAACGTAAGTGGATGCTACATTTAACGGCCTTGAGGCTTCTGCAAAGACGATGTAGATTCCGAGATAATTGTATAATTACTTAATTACTCGAAGGTTAAAGAACTGCAGTTGACCCGGGGAGACACCACACATGGAGATAAAGGGGTAAGATGTCCAATTGCGTAATGTAGTCGTAAAAAGGGGAAAACTCTTGGTTCCGGCCCATTAGCTCTCGAACGAGGAAATATTCCTTTTGAATTCTGTGACGTCGATGGTGTCCATTTTCCTAACAAGACATATTGTCACATATTTCTGTAGTTAGCCTCGTCCATCACGGAGGCGGGTCGCTCCGTCCGCTGGATAATGGGCAACGATGTGCTTGCTGATTTGGTGTCAGACATTATTTCCAAAGCTTTCGGGAAGGCGTTAAATATTTTCGTAAGGTATTATTTGAGTTTTGTAAGAACTTTTTTGTCATTTTTTTTGCATTGAACTTGATTTAGTTAGCATATTAATTGTCATGTTATTTTTAGCAAAAGGGCTTTGTGAAACGTATTCCATTCACACCTCTTTGTCTTCCCTTCAATACAAAAAACAGTGCTCTAAATCTTAACGGTTTCTGATGCGGCGTTTAATGAGTTGATGATATAAGAGTTAGAAATAAATTTATCTTGATATTTATTATATTTATTTATTTATTATTAATATTTAACTTTCTCGCATTCTACCGATTACACAAGTCAAGTTCAGATTAGTCTTAGTGTCGAAAAGGGAGATCCTCTTCGAGTGATAAAAGATTTGAGCGTATTTGTAATGATAAAGGGACTTAAACATAATAACATGCCTTTGGGGTCGTTTGTGCTATCTCGCTATTATTGGGGGAGGAACAGTTATATTCTGTCCCCAGGGGTACTTGCTGCTTTTACCAAACTTCATTGGAATACAATATGAACATGCTTCTTTTGCATTTAATATTCTTTTTTTGAAGTATGTAACTTTCAAATTATGTATATGGAATATAGCTTCTGTATTTCTGGCTAATGAAAAACAATGCATGTATATGTATAATTAGCTTATTCGAGAAACAAATGGATATTGTATATTTTACCTCCGAAATACAAATATAATATTTGTTATTCAAATCATTGTTTAAATGAAACTTCATTAGAAAACAGTATAATTTATTTTTAATTATTTTTTATTACCTAAATAAGATTTGAAGAATGCTCAATTTTTAAATAATCAACAAGTTTTCACTACAAGGAATGAAATAAATAATTATAATTTTATAAAGCTAGAATTAAATGTAGTGTTCTAATCATTTTATTTCCCTAGTTCATTTAAACTCTTTTTTATGTAATATTATTCTTACTTCAGGGAGGATTTTCTTATACGCTTCATAAAATGTTTACATGCTGTTTGTGCTAAATGTTGCCATTTTTTATGCCAGTTAGTTGAATATGTTTATTTCTGTTACTCTTACTTATAAATAAATTTTCAATAAATAAGTTTGAAATCCATTTTGATAACCTAGTGATGATTGTTTTCTTTTAATAATTTTATTGTTTATATTTGCTATCATATAATTCACCTGAAATTAAACGGTGGATTAAATTGAAATTAATTCAAGGTAGAAAACAGTTGTCGTATGAAAATCGTGTCTCTTATTTTCTTAAAATCCCTTTAAGCAATAACACATTTAAGTTAATTTTTGTATAATTTCAAAATGTTGGTGCATACAGAAGACGTGAGAAGTAATGATCAGAAGAAAGTTGATAGATTACACTGAATAAATTTATTTCTAAGAACTATTTAAACATCTGCTAGCCATTTTCACCCTTTTTAAGATGAAAAAAAAAGAAGTTTATAACCCTAGTATGACAGCTTCAAAATTGGAAAATAAATATCAAAATGCAGGACTACTTAAATATAAATTTTAGAAAATTCTATATTGAGTAAATTTCAATGAGATTTTTCATATTAGGCTAATTTTTAAACTATTTTTTATTCAAATATTGAAAAATGTAGAACAATAAAGACTTTACAACAATAAAGACTTCTGGAACAATAAAGACTTTCTTTAAAGACTCTACAGACTTTTATCCCGTCCAACATTGTGCTCTTTCTCAGCCAGTTGCATCGTTTAAGAAATTCTTAATATTTTATTTTTCAATTTTATTTATAAGTTTTTAAATGTCTTTTATTTGTATTATTGTCATTTAGTAGTATACTATTAAAATGTAATTCTATGTCAATTAATTGTAGGTACTTTAGTTTAGATCATAATCAATGATTAAAAAAACAATTTGCAGTAATGAAAAGTAGATTGTATGAAAATGAAATTATTCTACTAATCAAATTTATTTATTTAAATAACGTTGAAAAACAATTTCACTATTGAATATTTATGAAATACACAAGAAATAGTATTATTTACTTTCCACTATAAAACGGATATTTTGCAATTTGTGTTTTCTTTTTACATCTTTTGAATTAAACGTTATATTCTTGACTTATTCGCATCACTAACTGGCCCAATAAATAATCTGGTGTAAGAATTTGTTTAAATTATTTAAAATAAGGCATTAAAATTAAAACGCATAGACTTTTTTCTCATAAAAAAATCAATGATTTCTGTATTATAACTCCATATACAAGTATTAACTTTGAAATTTGTTGAGCAAAATATTCAAATGATAATGCCACGTTCATATATGTATTATTCAAACTAAGCGCAATTATGCATTTCCCTTTCTGAAATCCCTGAAAGTGGCATAACCGCTCAGTGACCCATGAGTTTTTATTTCGAGTGATTAAACAGATGTTGATAAATTTGTCATGGTATTTGCATAACGTGGGTAGAAAACACGATGCATCAGCGAACGCCACTGACATTTCAAATTCTTTTCGATCCAAAGGATGTTTACCACCCATTCGATCTTCCATGGTTCGCCGGATAAATGATTGACTTCAGAAAGATCAACCAGAACTTTGCATGGAATATGTCACGATCCTGAGCACACACGGCAGACATTTTGAATGCAGACGAAATATTCCGTTTTAAGAACTATCATTTAAACTTTGTGGCTTATATTTTTCACGATAATTGTCCAAAGATACTAATATTTCTG
Source organism: Argiope aurantia (assembly GCA_026543865.1). NCBI lineage: Eukaryota > Metazoa > Arthropoda > Arachnida > Araneae > Araneidae > Argiope > Argiope aurantia. The sequence goes on along the minus strand of JAPMOR010052242.1, from coordinate 674,967 downwards.
TTCCTTGTAAAAATTAAAAAGCCATCTATTCGCCAACAAATTAATAGTGCTAATTTAGTCTTGTTAATCAACTTTGATTAACTATATCTTATCTTAAATAAGAAAGTACAATTTTAAATTATACATACGCAATAAACTTGGGGCATTCTGATTGGTTAACAATGCTTCCAAAATAGTTAAATTAATTGAAGAATAAAACTGGCTAAATCGGTTCAGTTATTGAACCTGAGAATACTGTTTAAATTTTATTTCGCAATATCTTTCGAATATGGATGGCGATGAAGATTAGGTAACCATTGATGACGCATTTAAAGGTCATAAACTTCCATATCAAATAAAAATTGACGAAATCTGTGCAATGATTGAGAGACTCTGACGAAATTTTTCATCATATAGAGTGTAGCATGAGATATTATTTTTAAAATTTCTTACGAAACTGATAGGCAATGGAAGAGGGGCAAGACTAACCTAGGTATCATGACCTTTCATATGAAATAGAAATTGTCGAAATCAGACAAGTAGTTAGGCTGGGAAATGCCTCTTTTGCTTTCTTAATTATAGTAAATGTATAGATACATTAAAAGTTTAATTGTAATGAATTTAAATTTAAAATATTTTGCGAGTTCCATGTAATATTAAATATATTAGAAATTCGATTAATAAATTTTGAAATTTTCCAAGCTGTAAAAATAAATTGATTCACGGGAATGGACGTAATTATGCATGTCGTTTATTATCCAATCTCTGATGTTTTAGTGTGTATCGTGACGATGTCCTTTTTCTTCCTACAAATTGCGTGACATATTTCAAAAATCGTAACTGATTCG
>JAPMOR010052242.1:570543-674130 GCA_026543865.1 Argiope aurantia | reverse complement strand
TCATTTTTAATTTGAACATTTTTGTTTTATCATATTGTTTTCAAATCAAATTGATGCACTCGTTTTGAAAAGTATTGTGTGATCATGAATTGATCTATCCTATTATACTTTATTTGCATTTCAAACCGCTAGCAAGTGAATTTTTAAATAAAGAACGCTTCTACTTCCTTTCTCGAAGCAGTAATAACTTTTAATAAAGTTAAATTTTTAATTGGAACTAATATTTGTTACTTAACGGATAACGTTGTATGAAATTTTTAACTACTTATATTGAATGATTTTTATAAATTTAACTAGAAATATAATGATTAAATAAAAAAAAAGCTAATAATTCTTTTTTGCAGAGTTCGTGTATTTTTGCTGTAATTTTAAACTCTTATTCATAACTTTAAAAGGACTGAAATAAATTTAAATTAAACCGGTTTATTTAATATTACTTTTACCTAAGATTTAGAAGAGATTTGATGCCACAATATAGAAAATAGAGCGGAAATATCTCTTATAACTTTCAAGTCGGGTTCTGATGACTTCTAATTTTAGGAACGGATGTGGAGTTTTTGGATTCTAGGACGGAATTAGTTTTGCACGCCAGTGAAGAAGTTGTTTAAAAACCCAATGAATGAAATCTAAAAATACCCTTCTTGCATTCATACGAGCCATACATTTTCCTTTTTTTTTTTAACCGTTTTGTCTCATTTTTTTTTTTTGAATGATAAGCGTTTTCACTTTATACGTCTTTATTTCAATTTATTTTAAATTTCGTCGTTTTATTTGAAAGCGTGGAAGAGGATTGTCCTCCATATCTAGTCTAATCTAAACTGATTCTCTCCATCCATTTGCCATTGTCTTTTCTTCTAAAGAGCGAAACCGGTCACTCCCCTTAAACTGCTATTCATCGACTTCATTGCTATCAGTCGCAAGGACACCACCCCGTTCTATCGCTGCTAACTTAACTAACTCGTTTTCTCTTTTCACTTTCTTTCAACTGCGATTAAATATTATGCCTCTTTATGTAATTTAGGCGTATGTTTATTTGTTCTGTATGATTATATTTAAATCAGTATCAGGTATGAAAAAATAAGTGTGTGAGGTAATAAATAATTACTTTATTGCTTCTGAATATTTTTTTTAACAAATTTATTTATTTATTTGATTTCCCCAACACATCCTTCGCCTCTTTGCAGTCAGTGTCTCGGACTGAGCAGGATTGAGATTGTAAACTGTTCGAAAGTGACTTGTTCGATGGTACGCTCTGAAAGGTCGTATGTTTGAGACCTAGTTCCCTGAAAGATCCACCCTGCCATATGCTTACGATCGGTATATTTATCGTTATATCTTAAACAACTTCAAGTTAACGAGGCTGGAAAATTGAATAGGATACCGGTTAAAATGCAGTTATCGACATTAGATTAATTTTCACGGTTACTTCTATCGCTCCAAAAGAGTCTTCGCATAACTTAAAAGAAATATTTTTTAACTAAATCAAATTAAACTAATTTATCCACGTTCAAATAAAGTTTAGTTTAGTTATATTAACGTTCCGTTGTAAAGCAACACCAGGGCTATTTTGGGACGGACTTCGTAATTTTGAACCGCGGTCAGATGACGAGGACGACACCTGAGCTGGCACCCCACTCTCCACACCACACCACATCACACCAGCGGGAGGACGTTTGGCATGACGGATTTAACGTGCAACAGACCCCCTTACACGACGGTTCTTCGGTGGAATCGGGTCTCGAACCTGAAACCCAACGGATCACAAGCCGAGATCTTACCACCAGGCCACCGCGGCCTTATTCAAATAAAGAGAAAAGGGGAAAACGTTTTATTATTATCATTAACGAAAACATAAAAGTTTTAAAAGTATATTTTATCATGCATCTATTTCTATCAACAACATTATTATGCAAACTAGAATATATTTTTGCATATGTTTCAGAAAAAGGATTTTATAAAGGTTTTGAACAATTAATGAAAATTTTAACAAGATCTTTGAAGGTGTGGTTGATTCTGATTAGAAGTTATTGAATCATAAATAGTGTTTTCATTTTTAAAAATAGCCCTCGCAATCACTTTTAATGCTTCATCAACCATCTCCTTCCAAAGAACATTCAGGTACCTGAGAATACTAAAAAGTCCAAATTTCTCTTTCGAAAATAAGAAAAAACCCTATACTCTCAAAAACCACAATGACAACCTTTCTTTAGGGCTGGATATACGAAAAGGAGCCAGCTTAGTTGATAGCTACTAACCAAATATCTGCCTAGGCATTCTTGCAGAGTTCTCAGAAAATTGCCCTGTCCCCCAAACCTATTTGGGTGAGCATTTCGAATATACAAAGCATGCCCCTTGGGTCTTAAAGCAATCACATTTAACGGAAGGAGGAAGACGTTTTCCAGTGATATCCAGGCATTTCGGGTGCCCACTATAGCATCTGCTATAGCACTATTGCATCTGCTTTCTTCGTTTTCAGTATTTACTGAGTTAAAGAACCCAGTTATTGATATATAAATCTAATCCTGCGTATAATAAACAATGGCTTTAAACGAAGTTTCCTGCAAGTTTCGTCTTCTGCAATGAGTCCAATTTAAGTATTTTGAGATAATCTATACAACTTCCAAATTCAGTCTTACTTTTTGATGTGCCTTTTGTTAACGCTTTAAAGGGCTTTTTCTAGTCATGGTACATTAAAATATTTTTAGGATTGGGATTGATTTAAGAAAAGCGATTCAATTAGCTCATTTGATAAATTTAATTTGATTAAATAATTAATTTAATTAATAATTAATTAAAAAATCAAGACACACAAGCTTACATGAGATAAGGAACTGAAGTATCTAAATTTTTGTCTTATTGAAGAATTTGTTTGAACTTAAGCCAGCCTATATAACTTCATACAAAGTTTGATGAATTTGGTGGGAAGCATACTTTCCATGGCTTTATTTATGACCCCTTTTCTGTTATTCATTATTTAGTTAACCCTAGAAAGGGCTGGCTAAATATTGAATAATAGAAATATAATTAAAATAAGAAACAATAGAATAAAACAGAATAGCATTAGAATTTTTAAAAAAACTCATATAACATATGTATTTACTCAATTAGCTGTATTGTCGCATTCAATAATACATTAATGCGAACAGAGCAATTCATTAACGGGCAGTTAGAAGATATATATGTTTATTAAATACTTGAGACTCAGAATCTTATTTTCGTCTCTCCCTAAGGTCAAATATATAAAAGTATATGAACATATATATAAAAATTTCAATTTTTCAAAAATCCGCATTTGAAAATTAACTCTGAAAAATTCTGCTTGCAACAATTCAATTTGAATAGTAATAATTATAAACTGCATAAGCTAATTTAGAATTGTTGCTTTTCCATATTAGATAAAGTCACTTTCGTTCTCAATATATGTATTAATTTAAAATCGTTTCTTACTGCCCATAAACAGGCTTTGACTAGATTGCCTGTTTATTTTCTCTTCAGTTTCTGAAATTTTCTTGTTAGTTTCTTTTCTTTCTTTTTTCCACCTTTTTTCTCCCGAAAATACAAAAATCGGAAGTAAGAAATCCTTGCTTTATTTGAAATTTTTGATGAACTGAGTAACTTATCTTCTGCACTGTTATTATTATTTTTGCAATAAAATCTTGTAAAAAAATTGCTTGATTGTAATTTAAAAAATCATAATCTTTCTCAGAAAAGAAAATATTAAACAAATAATGATTATTTGTACAACAGAAAGAAGATCTAATCAAAAAAGATTCTAATCCTAAAAATTCTTTTTTTTTTGTCTAAATTAAATCGTATTGCTTGCAGTCTAAAGGTTCATATACTTTCAATTAAAAATCATCGAATATATTGTAATTCATAGAAAATAAAAATAATGTTAACTTCTAAATTAATATATTCATGATTTTCATAAATTTATCACATAATTTAACTCAATAATTCAATACTATATCAATCATTTGTGAACTATAACCAGATCATAACAAGTCGAATTAGATATTTGAAGAGATATTATACAGAGATATATTTGAGTATGACAAGTCGAATTAGATATTTGAAGAGATATTATACAGAGATATATTTGAGCATGACAAGTCGAATTAGATATTCTTTATATAGGTTTTCAAGTGTATGAAGTATAACAAATAATGTTAACTCAGTTTTTCCAATCTAAAAAACTGAAATCACAAATTTTTCTTAACCACTTGATTGTTTCATTTTCTTTACTGTCTAATAAGATGGCACCTTCTATTTTGGGAATATTTTCTTATTTTGATTCAAAAGGAAATCCATTGAATACTTATCTATGTATTCGAAGTAATTTTAATATTGAATTATAATCGTTTTGAATGGTTTATTTTTTGCTTATAGCTATCAAAATTCGATAAATCGATGCACGTATGTCACTCGCGCAAAACAGTTAAGCTGTTAAGTATTTTAATGCTATTATATATAAATGATTCTATCTGAATATCTACATGCCTATCTTTTAAAATTATCCATTTCGAATTCCTCTTACTCTTCCGCGTATGTAACGGTTTTCTTCTGTCAATTATGAGATCTACGCTGATGGTCTTAATTATGTTACAAGAGTATTCTTTTTCCTTCTCATGGAGACATCAACAATAAACAAACAAACAACTTAACCTCATTTGATATTAAAAGGCCACTGAGGCCTCTTCATTCACCACAAAGCGGCAATAAATTAAAAAAAAAAAGGCAATACCCAGATGATTGAACAACAGTTGGGTGAGGGGGAGCATCTGCCTCGGTTTTCCAAGTTCTCCACCGTTAAGTTTTCCTCCCTTCCTCCACTGCGTTCCTTCAGCGCGACCAATGGGCGGCTGCCTTTCGAGCCACAACTCACTTTCACGGTAACCGTGTCGACTTTGGAGAGCAGACGATGCTCCAGCTTCCGAACGGAGTGGACACGGACGCATGGAATACCAAAAAGAGTGCTTTTTAAACACTAGAACGAAACTTGTTTTGACATCGCTCCTCCTTTCGTAGGACAACAGTAAGGTAACTGATCTTTTGCTTCGGATTCGAAAAAAAAAATTATTCAAATTCTAAACTGTTGCTTGTTTTTAATTAAATTAATAGAATTTATTATTATTTTTGAATCAATTGTTTATGTTGACTTGTTTTATGATGATTTGAATTAAATTTATAGGTATTCCTTGAATATTTATTTTCTTCTTTCAGTCTGTTGCAATGAAAGAAATCAAATTTGAAATTAATTTATTAAATTTAGCTGGGGGAAAATGAACAATAACACTAAGAATGAAGGGAAAATGTTGTTTGCATCTTTTTTCTTTACCCTTTGTATACAAATGAATGGCAGATGCTTGTGTTTACATTTAGAAAATGTAAACCCTATTTCAATAACTCAATTTCTGCTTTTTAAATTTATTTTTATAAAATCAATTTTTTTGTACAAATTTTAAGTGACATAATTGAAACTTAGAGGTATTAAGATTAATTGATGCTGCTTAATGTAAACGCTACATTAAGCATTAATGCAAAATGTTATTCGCCACAGAAAATTATGTCATTTTTTGATAACTTTATAGAAATGTGGTAGACAACAAAGGCAAAAAATTTGTATTGCAAATTCATTATTAACTTATTTATTATAAATGCATGGTTCTAGAAATATTGTTATTTAAATTTCTCTTTAAATATTTCTATAAACAAAATTCATTAGAAATGGTTACTTGCTTTCAGTTTTAATAAAATAATATAAGTTGTAAGAATGTAAAAGCAATGACAGTATGGTAATTAACCTGGTTATAAATTTCGCAGTTTATTTATTGTTTTTTTTTTCTTTCCTTTCCTTTTTTTTTTCGTATTTTAAGAATTAATTACTTTTAATTTTTTAAATCTTTTACTCACTTATACTTTATTAATTTATATACTTATTTAATCGAATTTACTTTTGTTCTGATTAAAGAAAATGTCTATATTTTCTTGCGAAATCTACTATAATTGCATAATTAAAAAATAAAATTTAGAATAGAAAGTTATCTTATTGAAAAAACATTCCTCTGTGCAGCGAATGGTAAATTTTTGATTAGGCATCTGCATTGGGCTACTGGATTGAGAGGAGACCTCAAGTATGTCGATTTAAAAACAAAAATGTTATTAATTTTTTTGCGAATAAATAAATTTCTAAAAATACAAATTCTATGAATTACGAAGATAAGATTACAATATATATTCACATTAATTTAATTAAAAGATAATTTTAATCATTCAGAATATAATCAATAGTTTTTATGACATATTGAAGTATTATTTATTCATTTATGTTGTAATATTATATTATATTATATATATTATATTGTATACCTTGTAAAATAATATTTATTTTTTTAATGCAGTAAATAATGCCTTGTAAAATAATATTTATTTTATTATTATTTTTATAATCTGTTATAATATTTAAATACTTTTATTTGTAGGTAAGTTATAATTAATTGACACTTTAGATTAATTTTTCAAGATTTTTTTTTATTTTAGTTATTATTTTCAAGGTGCATATATTTTTAAAAAAATAAATCATGAAGTTACAGAAATAAATCATTAATATGTTGATTAAATTCTAATTGTATTGAAATTTAACTGAACAGTTATTAAAATTAACACTTTGTAATTTACAATATCTAAGGTCATAAAATGCCTGAATGCGGTCCTGACTGCAGTTGCCGCCTAAAGTAATTAAGCACTGCTGTTACTTTTCAAAAAAAAAAGAAAAAACATTAATTGTGTCCAATATACCTTTTGATTTTTAAAACTAGAGTTTCTTTTTAAAAAAGACAGCATTTATCTTGCATAATTCGAACGTATTCGAACCAGAAGTTGTTTCATAATGACCTTACATGACACCTCACCTTCTCATAAAGATTTGAAACCGGTCTTCGGAGCGAAGCAGTGATGGAGTGTGTCAGGCTGAAAAAAATAGGAAGGTGGGTTAGCTACCCGAGCGGTGGAATCAAAGAATACGAACTGACCTTTTAAGTAATTGTGGGTATTCACACAAGGATCAAAATGAAATTTAATTACGGGTTTAATTTAATTACTCAGTTTTATGAGCATATATGATAGTTAAGGTGGAAAGACATGGGAATGCGATCTTAGTGTTTATTTACTTTTTTTTTCCTTTGAGCTACTTGAATGACATAAATATCTAGATCAGGTTTCTAGAACTTCTATTTAATACCCTTTTTTTTTAATAAAAATAAAATATTGCGCCTGTTTTTGTTTGAAAAATTTTGACGTGATTTTAAAACTAAAAAATAAATATTAAAAGTGAAACGCTAATTAAAGACCAAATTAAATTCAATTTAAAATAATTATGCAGCGAGATTCATATATCAGTCATATCCCGCGAGGTTCTGTTATAAACCACTGGGATTTTTTTCCTAACTTTTTATGACAAATTTTCTAGAATCCTGATAAAAATAAAAGTGCTATATAATTTTTCACTACTTAATGTTTTTCCTGCTGGGCATATCTTGCATTAGCGACCTGTAGTTTAAAGATGATGGACGATATTAGAATGTTTTGCAATGACATTTGTTTTAAAACTATAACATTTATTAAGGCTTCTTCGCACCTTCCCCCACCCCCAATATAGATATTACAATGTATTGTTCTCCTACAAAGAAGGTCACAATAGGAAAGAGTTGAAATATTCCTGACAAAGCTGTTTGTTTATTTTCTTAATAAATAATGAAACCATTATTTAAAAACTTAACGGTCATTCGTAAATAAAAGTTGGCCGTAAAAAATAATAGTAATTGATTAAATAGCGAATATACGCATCATTGTATAAATATCTTTTCATATAAAAGGTTTTTGAACAATTAGTTTATATTAGCTGCATTATTATTATTATAAAAAATCTTGCAGCAATACTTATCCACTTTTACTCAAAATTCTTATTCAGTACAAAATTAATGAAATAAAATTTCCTAATTTTTATATTTGCTAATTTTAAACCTTATATTGTCACCTATCGTTCCCAAATACTACTGTGAAGTTGACAACAGTTTCTCTAAAAGGAAAAATAAATTAAAATCATGTTCGTGACTGTCTTGTTCGAAAAACATCATTTACCATGTTATGGAGTTGTAACTTGAAGCAAACGACTTTCTCCAATGACGTCACGTTGAAGCGGAATCACAAATTTTCTTTTGTTAAGTATTGAAACTCACGATACAGTATTGAACTCATCACTTAGTCGGACGTCATGAAATGGATTTTTTTCCCCTTTGTCTCGGTTGTTGCCAAACAAGGTCGAATGAATTATTTTGCTACTTTGTAAATAGAAAAACACGCACGAGCCCTTATGTATACGAACACTAAAATAAACAATTACGGAATTAATTATATACAGTTTCACTGTGAAAAACCAGCCACTATTTTATTTATTTTTAGATTTATTATTGGAAATTATATTTAAGCTTGTGGGAATATGGAGTAATTCCTCCACTTAATTGTTCAGGGCTTCTATTTTCAACAAGAACAAGAATAGATTCATTTTATGCAAAAAGAACAAAATGAAACAAAAAAAAAAGATTAACAGAACAAGTAGAAGTTCTGTCGAGTTGGAAAGAAATATTAAGTTCTTATCGGCTAGATTACATATTGGGTAGTGATACAGTGATCCCATAAACGTGTATATAATTTTCTATATATAGATAAACTAATTCTAATTTTATACTCGTTATGGAAACAGATTACAACTCAACAATAAGCTTTGAGAAAATGCAGCATGAGAATTCTCTTTCCCTATAAATACAACTTATCAAAAGGATAGTTTATAGAGTTTTGCAGGATTTTTAATCAAAATATCATAAAAGAATTTTAGATATTCAATCCAATTACGTTTTGACAGTTAAATGATATTTTTAAATCGTAAGGACACATGACGTAAATGGTGAGGGAGGGGGTGATTATGTAGGATTTATGGTTTTTCCTAGTAGACATCTTAAAAGAATGTTATGCGTATTTCTTATCGTCTTGTAACTTCTTTTAGCATTTCAGCTGCGTTGCCATATCAACGCCATTAACATGATAGAATTGTTGATAGTTTTACTTAGTTTTCTCATTTGAGTTTTATCAACATCTGACCCATTTACAAACACATTCTATGTTCCAGTAGATATCTATCAAACGATATAAAGTAGACATTTAAAAATTTCTTAATAAAGAAAATAAAGATTTGGATTTCCTTTTTCACTGCTACAAATCTGAAGTTAAATTGCTTCGTTGAAATCATTTCTGCAGGTGTGCTAAGTTTAAACAATAGCATTTTACGAACGAATAGATCTGAATGTGACAATAAAAACTGAACCAACTTGGATGGTTTTATTTTCTTCTTGAGGTTTTTGTGGTATCATAGAATTAAAAAAAAAAAGGATAAATATTGATGCTATTTTCCTATCCTGTATCGATGTCATTCACTTCTTACTACCAATACAGTAAATAATCGACATTCCAATTCTGAAATTGGCTGCAGTAGAAGATTTTTCTGTTTAAAGATACTTTGACTTTGTTCTTAGATTTCTTATTGCTTTTACATCACGTTTTTTTAAAACGAAACTGCTCGTGAGAAGATCAATAAAAATTTCTAATCTGTTGGATTCAAAATATTAAAATGTTTTTCCATCGAAATTAATAAAAAAAAATTATAGTGATAAGTGGTGCTTTTGAAAATTCTGTGCTCTAAATTAAGAAATACCAAGTTTAATTTAAAAGAATAATTTTTTTTCTTCGTTTGAATGATTAGATTAGCGCCTACATCCCTAGCAAATATGGATTGTGTTGATGCGGAGTCCATATATTAGACAGTTGTTTAACGATGCGCCATTTCTTTCATTTGGTTTTGAGGTATTTTTGAGCTGTTATCAGACAATCCTTGGGCTAACTTCTCTTTCTAGAAACTTAGAGACAATATCATTTTATACTTATTCGGATTGGTTGAGTTAATGATAAATTCTTAGACAAATTTACTTTTCATTTCTTCTGTTTTGTATAGATTAAGGAATTCTTCCGGAATATTTTCAATAGTAGTATAAAATAAAAAAAAGAAAGAAAAGAAGAACTGATTTGGGGAATACTAAAAAATTATAATAAGAATTAGAAAGGAAATACTGTACTAATTCTTGCCATAATTTTCTCTTCTAAGTAAAAATTTAATTTTATTTTATTTTATTAAATTGTATTTAATCTTCTGTATCATAAGAATTCAATCTTATTTAAACTAATTGAAAACAGAGTAATCATGGCATGGCTAACAGAACATGAATATAGGGTTATGAGTTTTATCCCTTGTAAATTCCAGCGTTACTGATTGAATGTTAAACCGAAGAGTGCTGCAGCAAAGAATTGCTTCTTGTGGTAGAAATTAAATTTATAAGCGAAACAGAAAGTGTAGACCAATTTCTTTTAAATATATTTCAGAAAAACATCCTTCCTCCATACATTAAACCTAGATTTCTGCTACAGGTGCGACCTGTATACTCCAAATCGCTTTCAAGTACAAAAAAATCTGGCACCTCCTTTTTATTATAAGTCCATCAACTTAGCGAGATTAAGTTGACCTGAAAGCTATTTACCTTTGCTACGTCACAGTAGATTATAATCAGTGCTTTTGTTTGATTCAATGGTATATTATCAAGAAAAACATATAAATAAAATGCCGCTTTAATAATACAGGTTTTGTATACGAAAATATCACAAATCATTTTGAAGAATCTCCTCTTCGTATCTTTTAAAGTTCATCCCTCTTGAAAATAATAACTATTTTTTCCACAAAATATACATTATATTTCTATTGTTTTATTTAAATTATTCTTTTTTGTGCCTTATACAGACATCTTAACTTCAAACATTCATAGACAGCTAACAAAAGAATAAAAATACCCATGATAGATGCATATAGAATCATTCCTTTATCTAGTAGAGAAAACCCAAATAAATTCCCAAATCCTCTCTTATTGCGATCGCAAACTAACATATCTCACGAGACAGCAAGTCTTGCAACAGAATTAATGACCTCCGACGGAGATCTAGAGCCAAGGTCAAATCCCCGGGCGGAATATTTAAAGAGCAAATATTGAATTGAAAAAAGTACGTACTTCGCCAGAAAATTCGCCAACTCTCATTTTTTTTTTTTTCTGTGTATTCCCCATCGTTTCACGAGCCGATGACCACGCTCACTTGCTGCTTGATTGTTTGCTGCTTTTAAGTGCTGACAGATCCCGATTTCCTTCCGCTACAAATATGCCCTCTCGTAATTTCTTGTATGTCATCTCTTGACTGAAAGAACTGAGTTAATTTGAAATTCCAACATGTAGAATTTTTTTTTTTTTTTTTTTTATCCTGGAGTGTTGCTGAAGTATTGGGAATCAGACCGGAACGCACGAATGATTTTAAGAGAAGTAAGATTGGAGCATAAAATAATTTTCTTTATGAAATGGTTGTCCGGATAGTTAAAAACGGAAGATATTAACCGCCTAGGAAGTATAATTTCATGGAATAGAAGAAATGCATTTAGAAAATGACGCAAACGCTTGCAATTCTAGAATTTTAATTGAAGTAAACTACGATTTATTAATAATCATTAATTAAATTAATTTATTTATTATACAAATTATCATTCAGGTTTAAAGCAACTTGAAGTCCATTTTTAATCTTGCGTAATTCGTAGTCAGCTAAAGATACAAGAACTGCATTACCATTTCCTCTCTCCGCCATCGGAAAGAAGTCAGCATCGAGACAGAGTTAATTGATATAAGGTCTTAATGAACAGTGGACTTACCGAGGAATCGGGTATCGAACCCATATTCTCTTATTGCGAAACTAAAATTCTGACATGAGGCCATCGTGTCCCGCATGTCCAAAAACAATTGGGAAAATTATTCGGGGTATTTTGTCATATACTTTTAATACAAAAGTTTTGAAAAAGAAAAGGAGAATGCTTTCTTCTTTTTAACCATCTTTAGCATTATCTATTTTATCGCTCCATAATTTCTATGTGTAAGTATAAGTCTACTTATCACACTTGTAATAAAAAATTGTACAAGAAAATAAAATTATCTATTGGGTGATTAGAGAACCAAAAAATAGCCACGAATTGGCTGGTAAAAGATGAATAATTGAACGAAAGATACTATTGCTATTCCATTGTTCTGCACGCAGAAGGAAAAATATTAATTACTTCAATAGCATCCATATTGCCGGTATACAAAAGGTTAGAATACTTTAACTACTCTGTTGGCAATGGCTTTTAATATTTCGAATTTCGTTTCTATTTATCAGAAATTATTGTCAGATGCATTCCTTTACTAACTGCCATAATTACAAATAAAATTTATGGCACACCTTCGCATTACGGATATTATATGTTCTACATTTTAAAACAAATCAAACTAACAAAAACGTATCTTATAAACTTGCGTAGAAAAGCAATACGTACTAATTTAATTGTTTTTCTTTTTTGCAATAGTAGGAGTTTTAACACAATGAAAAATCCCATCTGCATTTCTAGATGGTACACAAATTGAAAATATAGAATTCATTGTATACTCAATGCATTACTAAAAACAAATAATTTTAAGTTATTCACTAATCTATAGTACAATATGATAATTTTTATGACAAAAACAGAATATGTTTATCTTGTTTTCCTCACAGCAGTTACAGTTTTTTTTAAAAAAAAAGTCTCTATTTTTATGAAAAAGATAGAAAAATATTAAAATCGTCAGTCAAAAATCAAACCACGAATTTAAAATACAGAAATAAATTTTTTCGCTTCAAAAGAATGTTATTTTTTTTAATTCAATTTTATTTGTTATTGCTACGTTTTCTCGAAAAATATTTTGAGTATGGAACCTAAGTAGGCCTTGATAGTAAATTATCCACTTGGCTTATCCCCTTCAATGTAAATAAATTCTTCTCTGTTCAATCTTCTTTCTCCTCAATTCCATTTTAATTGGAGAGACTCGGATAGCATTTATGCATCGGTTGCCGCACTTGCAAAGAACGATTTCAAAATACTTTTCTGAGTAAAAAGACAATTCGTGATGACATGAACGGTATTTGGTCACTTAATTTTGCTTGGTTTATCCTTTCGCAAGATTGTTTATTGTATTTTTACTAATGAACTTAAATTTCTTTTACGAGCTATAATATTAGAATAAAAATAAAACATATAAAATAGCTTTTTTCGACTATTAAAATGTTCCAGAATGCTTTAAGGGATTTTTTTTTTTAAATATTGTCCACCTGCGTAGTAATTTTTTCAGCTCTGCGCGTGCGACACAGTTGGCAGGTGGAATTTTCATTTAGTGGGTGTGTAAACAGAGATAGGAAAATTACTCTGACTCCATGACTGCAATTATGGAAATACTTTTGGGGTAAGGTATTAGGTCAAATTTAACTTTATTTCTTTTGTAAAATAAATAATTTTAATGAACTGTAGAAAAATTTAATAGCAAAACGTTTTGATATCAGTCTTTTACCGGAATTTTACTTTCATTTAGCTGTTAGCATTTTGTAAAATTCCTAGTATCAAAATCTATTTAAATTCTACTATTAATTTTTTTATTTAAATTTTTTTTTTCATATCGTTATTATGGCAAATTATATATATAATTTATTCTACTATGTAGAGTAAGCATTGCAATAATTTGAATTAAGATATCAGTTTATCATTTTCTTAGCATAATTGTTGAAACCGATTAAGGATTTTATTAATTGTACGGATTTAATTAATTACGGAATTATCAAATCATAAAAATTAAAGCGTAAGTCAAATAATAATGCTTTCAAAACAGAAAAAGTCTCGAAATTTTTTGCCAAATTAACAGCTTTTTATGTTTTTAATACTAGCCGGTACTGACAATGAATATTTCAGTGATTCGTTTTTGAGAGACAAATATAAAAAGATTATATTTTAAAGGTACGGATAAATTAAATTAACGGAAAAATAATAAGGATAGTAAAATTCTGGGAAAAATATATTATAAGTAAGTAAAGGCGTGAAATATATTATATAGCATTAATATGCGATATGATTTAATTTGAAAAATTAGTTCTCTATAAAGTTTTAAAAAAATCTTTTCTGTTTTATCCATTTCTTTTTTTTTAATATCAAATATTTTTTTTTCTTAGAGAGGTATTTTGTTTACTTTCAGGGGAGAGGGGACTTAATAGTTTTAAAGATACATTAGAATTCTTAATAATTTATTTCTCAGAATCATGAATTGTATAATTTTTTTTTAATTTGAAAATATTAGATCATTATTAAAGTATCTTAAGAAAAATAGTTTTATCGGATGTACTTTAGACTTTGTGTCTTAATCACGAACATATCAGTCGTATGAATGGATACTTTCTATCTTATTTTATCTTTTCGTTCCACTCTCGTTCGAGTACGACAGTGTGGCGAAAGTATCAAAGGAATTTAGACCATCGCACAGATCAGAATGCCTCTCGTATTTAGAGGACAATGGGGAAATGCTTGCGAATGAAATGAAAATAAGAAAGAAAAAGTAAATCTTCCACCGCACAATCGAACAATGGCAATCACGGCTTAGAATGCTGATGGGAGCTTTAGGGTGGAGGTGTGAAGACATTGTTTCTACCTCCGCCTCACTTCTACCTGGCCCGATTTTTATTTTCATAAAGCTCACAATGATTGCTTTATGAAATCGAATCGGCGGCAAAGAAATGTAACGTGAACTAGTTTCTGGTGTCGAATAACTTGTCTATTTTTATAGGTGCAAAGACTTATTTAGAGAACAACGTTCGCTTGTTATCTGCTGGGGTTTAAAAAAGAAAACATCCAGGGCATTTTTTCTCCTTTGCCTCTTCCTATCTACGATTGAGTTCCGCTTTGATTTACAAGATCGTTTAAACAGGAAATTCGTTGTTTCCCTGTTTAGCTTAAGATGCTTACATTAAAATGACTAGGTTTTTTTTTTCCCTTCTTTTTTTTTTTTCCTTATTTATTTGAAAGATCACAGGAAGACTCTATTGAGTGAGTTGTTAGTGACCAGTGAGTTATTTTAACTGTGGTAATTATTTTTGTGATAATGTATTAGTTAATCAAAATCGTGACATTTCTCAAGCCACTATCTTTCCCTTATCGCTTGTGTAATCCCACGAGGAAGAGGGGTGGGGGGGCAACTAGTAATTGAGGATGAAAAGCTTCCGGCATGGTGGTTGGTTCTCCCTACCCTTGTGAGTACACAAAAAGGTAAGGGTCTGGTTCCTCCCATCGATGACGGGACATACTTCCTTAGGGAAGAGGTGTACCGTGGTCGGTTATGACCTTTAGGACTCAACCGCAGTTCCCGCCAGTGTTGCTGTTGCGGCGGTTCGGTCTGTTTTTCGGTGTACCCTCGTAGGGAACTGAGTAATCAGTTGATGATGATTATCACTTATGCAGTTGTAATATTTCTTACTATATGCATCAATCTTGTCAATTTATCATTCAAGGCCTTGACGGATAAAATGAAACCATTGTCAACATCAAAACGTCTTACTAATCATACGGAAATGTCAAAATTTTGCAAGATGTATAGGGCTTCTCGAAGGTTCATTTCTAAGCTTTAAGAAAGGTCAAACATGTAGAAACTAGTAATTTCTTCAAAAGAACATGGGGTCGGAAATGCAGAGAAGAGAAAAGGGTAGTTTGTCGTTGAATTATAAAAGAGAATGACGTGTACTATAAAATGTACAGACACATTTAATGGAATACAAATTTTCAACAGCACAATAGCATGATTGAATGCATAACGATATTACAACTCGTATGCAATATCATAGATACAATAATGCTAGATAGAAAGCAGTATTAACAGTACCTTTGCAGTACTTAAATTAAGTTTTGAAAGATTCATCACCTGAATCAGTACATTCTTCGCATGTTCTTATTCGAGTAAATAGGCTATTGTGCCATTTTAATTTGCCTTACATTTAATTTGTGTTATACACTTTGCCCTGTATGTCCTCTTGTACTTAAGTCACTAACAATCAGCCACTTACGTTTCCGAACCTACTTTCTGTTTCAAAACTGCCTTTTGCCCTTGATTTACCTTAAAATTTGTATCCCGATATATATATATGGGGATTCCGATATATTTGTTACTTTTAAACTATATAATTCAATCATTTCATACAATTTCTCTTTATTTCATGAAATTACCGATCATGATTTATTAGCTATTTCGCAAAAAAAAAAATAAAAAAAAAAAATCATCTAGTTATTGAACGAAATAAATGAGATATCAGTTATTTCGTGTAATATCTAGTTATTTCATGAAATAACTGCTCAAAATCTATGAAACAGCATATTTCATACTTTGCCGATGACATATATATTAGCATGGCATTTCGCAGACCTTAAATAACCAAACACAAATTAAGATACCAAGGTATTGAAAAATCGAAAATATAAGAAAATTCTATAAAATAATGTAGGAAATGTTAATAAATATTTAATACATTTTTTGAGAGAATATATTTTTCGCTTTGTTAATGAAATTATTTAAAAGTATGTGTTGTATATGTCTGTATTTATCATAATATACATTATGACTGATATTAAACTATGTCATTCTTTTCTTGAAATAATTTTCCAAATTTTTGAAATAAAATCGTAGACAACTTTGTCAGTATCCATAGATGTTTTTATATACATCTGCATCATATTAATAATACCTAATGCACAGGTTTTCTTTAAAATTCGGCAATATCTACCTAATCAAGTTATTAAATCAATAAATATTTTTGTTAAGCATTATCAAATTTGAAAATAAATTTTAGTAAAATATAAAGATAATAGGATTAAGATTTATCAAATTTAATTCTAGCGTCTTTAGTTGAATAAGCAAGCGTAAAGGGATAGTTTTTAAGTGTGGGCTTGGAAAAGTCAGAGAGAAATTGCAATATTTTTATTCATAAAGTTTTCCAAAATCTATGATTTAAACACACATACAAAAATAAACTCGGAATTCGTTAATTCGTGCTCCTATGGAGTTAATTTAATGGTAATTCTTTTATTTTAAACACTTTTTGTTTTTAGGTCTTTTACAACTTTTGCAAGTGAATTAATATTAAATACGCAAATGACGAGTGAAATGTAAATGTTATTTTAAGACAACCTTGAAAGATCAAGTTCATGCAAGACTCGAGAACATTCTATTAACTAAGAAAGAAAATACTTCGAACTTAATTGATTTATTTCTGCGTGAGTTCTTTCCCATAAGAATCAATTATCAAATTTCGTGTAACCGTCGTCGGACATTTCATATTTTACGGATGGTATCATTTTCTTACCAATAAAACTGTGGTTTAAATCTCTCCGTTGCCATAGTGATTGGAAAAACAGAACCATTACATTATACATAATATTTCTGCCAAATTCTGATTGATTTTTTTTTTGTTTGCGTTTTCAGACGACATATCGTTTGGTTTTCTTACACGTTTTTCATCTCTTTTCTTACTTCTTTCGTGAACTCACTTATGTCAAAAACACAAAGTAATATGACTTCTTTTTATAGAAATGATGAAAAAAAAATAGTCTATTTTAAAACTTAATATCCTTCCTAATAGTTACTGAATAAAACTCGATTGCAAAAAATTTATCTGTTGTCCAAAAATAAAAAGTTTCAGTTTTATGAAGTTTTGTAAAATCCTTCTATAACTTATTGAAATTTAACGAAAATTTCAGTGTTTTTATTTGCTTTTTTCCTTTATAATTTATTTTAATATAAAATTGTAAATGTCGGGGTTTTTTCTTTTCATATTTTTTTGTGCTTTACAACATTGATTATTTTGTTTTTTAGAAAAATTATTTCACTTTGCTTTTGATATCTTTATGCTGGAATATGAAATTAACACCAACTATTTAAGAACAAAACAGCAGTAAACTATTTTGGTTATTTTATCTTTAATGCAAGAAAATTAAATCTGTATTTCCTCTAAACAAGAAACAATTTCGGTTCTCACAGGATTTTCTATATTTATAGGCTATATACTATCTGTAAATTATAGGATGGTGATGTGGACGCTCTACAAAGCAAGAAAATCTGACTCGTAATTTCTTCTTGGATAGTTGGAGCTCATTAAGTGGGGGATTTTCAAAATTGTTTTTCGATATTTTAATTAAAAATTAATCGAAATATTAGAGTTTTCTCCCAACAATTTCGAAGCATATTATTGTTTAAAAAAAAAACAATTTTACTTTATGCTAAAATTTAAAAAAAAACAACTTAGTAATGATTTTTTCTCTAATTTTACTAATTTTTTTCAAAATATTTTAATGTACTGTATAGCAATAATTTGTCTTTTTATTTCATTTATATCCAACCGCTATGTTATGATATTCAATACATTTTTTTAGCAAGTTATTGCTATAAAATTTAGAGTAAAATTTTAAATATGATATATCTATAAACGAATCGAATCTAAAACATTATCATTAACCGAAACATTATCGATGTTAAATAGATGTTAAAATCAAGTTAAAACTTCTTTATTCAGTTTTTAATTAAATGTTATATATATATCTTAATTATTTATCTTGACATTTATCCTTGTATCAATCTTAAACTTTTTTTTTTCCTCGCTTTTATGACATAAGCCACTCTGGCCAAGAATGTACACAAGATTTGATGATTCGCAGCTGTGTAACAAATAAAGCGCATCCGTTGATAAAAATTTTTGTTTCTATTTTACTCCTGGCATATCCTCATCCTGCAGCGCGTAGCGATGTTGATTAAACAGAACCCCCTCCCTCTCATCCCAGTCCTTTCCCCCCGACTATCTTGGTGGCTCGCATAACAGACCGCTGACCTTTCTCTGGTCAAGGGCTAATGCATATTTAGTAGCCACCAAAGGAGAGACAATGAGTTCCTTTCAACAATGGGCGCAATTTGCTAAATGAGTCGAGTCGGAAATGCTCGCTTTGTTTTTCTTTGGTGGTATTGGCTTTTGTCATTCTACTTAATCATATTATGTTATGCAGCAGATTTGCCCACTTTTTCTTTGTATCTGAAGAGTGGAAAACTTCGTTTCATCAGGCCATCAGGTTTCGTTTTTTTTTTTTAATTTTTTTTTAGAAAGGGTTTAGGGAACTAGCTAATGTAGTTGATGGAAGTTAGCAATGTGTTCTATTGTGGTATACTTAATATTTATTAGAATTGCTTGGCTACTTTCTGTTATGGATTTAGCGTGCACCAGAACTGCTAACAGCAAGGCAGTTCTTTGGTGTAATCGGGTTTCAAACCTGTAGACCTTTGGTTCCAAAGCGGATACGTTCCGTTTGTGTGATCTTAAAATATCACAAAGCAGAGATCTTACCACCAGGCTACCGCTTCCCTGGATCAAGGACTTAATGTGATCGCTACTATTGACCAAAGCAGCCTTAATGCACCTAGGTACAGTCTAAAGTAGGAATCTCACTTTAGCTCCAGTGAATGGGAGTAAATTCTTTTCAAAGGAAACTGGCCTACATTTATGTTCTTATCGTTACACTTTTAAAAAAACATGCACCAGCCACCCGACGACAGGGATCAATTCGTTACTGAAACACTGGTCGCTCTACCAATTTTTGAGTAATATTGGTAAAGAGAATAGGCAGGATAGAACCATGACCTTCTTTCGATTCTGATTCTCCAGTATGCGTGTTTTAACCCTGTAGTCCACTTGTAAGTCAACAAGCAGTAACTTTGTTTATTTTGTTAAGTATTAATCCTTCAGGCAAAATTTATTATCCAGTTTGTTTTCTGTCTGAACTGTTTAGGAACTAAACACGGAGCGACATGTATATTATAGAAAGCAGAAAATAACTTCAGAAGTGTTGTTATTTTTATAGAAATTATATGTTGTTTAAGCATATTATTTAAATATATTGTAATATTTCAAAAACATACGTTCCGTTTGTGTGATCTTAAAATGTCACACAAACGGAATTAACGGGGGAAAAAAATCTGAAATATTTTATCTTCAATTCGAACAAAATCTGGGACGGAACATGTATTGTTAAGTAAAATAAACGATTTTCCAAAAAAAATAAATTTAATTATCAGTTTTTTTTTTTTTTTTTTTTTTAATATTTGAGTGAACTTAACTTTTTTGCTAGTTTCGGAAAGTTGAAATTTTTATCGAAAAATGCTTCAGATGCATCAAGTTTGTTTTCATATCAAACACTTATTAAAATAACATTCAAAATGAAATTTTTTGAGAATTTTACTTGTAGAATCGGCTGTTCAAGTTTTAAAATGAGACATTTATTTAATTTATAATATGTAAAGTAAGAACAATAAATAATCGAATCAAAAACTTATAATTCTTGTGATATATGATTTCATTTATCTTTTCAATATTTTTGAGTTATTCTCTTGAAAGTATTGCCAAAAGTAATTTTAGTTGAATATATTTTTTTTTGACTTTTTTAAGTTTTAATTTTGTCTCAATTCTGTTTTGAAGCACAAAGTGGGCAGGATATGGTTTTACTGGCTGGAGCAATTAAGGGCTGGATCCCCCCAAGCGGAACAGTCATATCCGTAAGTTGTGAATCGGTTCGTTGCCATGGCAACCGCCTCTCTACAATTGACAACTAAACTATAGACACTCTGTCTATACATTTCCAATTATAATTTTACTCACTAGCAACGATATGAGTAACATTATTATAATAAGAATTTTTTTAATCAAAATTCAAAGATAATTTGACGACAGTTTCTTCTCACATGTTTTTTCGGAAAAAAAATTGTAGAAAATTTATATTTTTAAAGTGGCAATTATAAGTCACGTGTCATTTTTAATATGTTCATTGATGTAGTTCATTTTTACATGCTTTTACGTAACTTGACTTGTTTCATAATTGTAAGAATGGAATTTATAATCTATTTTTAACTGACTTCTTGTTGTATTAGAATTCTGAAATGTTGCACAATTATCTATTACACAATTATCTATTTTAATAGTTTCAAAATTAATTTTTATTTAATCAATGAATTTAATTCATTCAATTCTCTAAATTTTGAGATTAAGGCACCATCTGATGGGAAATTTGATAAAAAATTCATTTTAAGATTTTGTAATTCTAATAATGATATATTGTGCAATCTATTAAAGATTGAAAAATAAAAATAATAATGTTTCTGAAAGCATTCTTTTATTAGAATATAAAAAAGTAGAAATTACTTTTTTAATTAAAATTTAGAATATTAAACTGTCATATGAAAGGAAGATGAAAGCACTACCATAAGAAAATTAAGCCTCAAGGAATATCCTAAAAAAAGAAAATATTTAAATATTCATCAGAAATTTAAATAAATATTTTACAAATTCTGGTAAAATTTCAGTTTGCTTCGAATATTTCTGTAAACATATCGATCTTTTATGATTTCATTTTAACATCGGTAATTTTGATTTCGCTTCTCCAAATTTTCATTGATGCTATAATTTGACGTTTTTTTTTTCTGTAATTATTATTATTATTTTACTTTCTAATATATGAAATGCAGCGAAAATATAGAAATCGTCAAAAAATTCAAATTCGAGATTTTGACGAATCTCCACGTTTTAGACCACCATGAGTTCGAAGAACACATTTTTAGAAAACACATTGCTAGACGGTTGAAATTTGGTATACAGTCTTTACACTATATTTGCAGATTTCTATTAAATATTGAGTAGGAAATTTGTCTGTCCGGCTGTTCAAATATAAGTTAACACGATAACTACAAAAAGAAGAGAGCTAGATAGATAAGACTTGGTACACAGTTTTAACATCTATAGTGCAGATACCTGTCAAATTTTGAGCCAAATTCAACAAGGGGTTGATTGTCTGTCGGTCTGTACATCCACAAGTATGTAAACGCGATAAATTAAAAATGGAACGATTTAAATATATAAAGCTTTTTTCCCTTTTGTGACTGCATTTAATTAGTATTTTGCTTTTAACATTGTTAGATTCAGAGATTAAGAACTTCCAAGTACTCTGCAATCAATCTCTGAAATCGGCAAATAATTTTGATTAAAAAATATTCTCTACTTTTCAATACAGTAATGAAATCGTGCCTTTTAATAAACTTTTTTCATCTTTTGTCTTAAAATACATATTCTCTGTTCTATTGACTGCTATGATTTCATCATCATCATTCAATGATGATGATGATGATGAGATTCAGATTGAAACCTCCTGAATCTAGCACGAAAATCATGTCTTCTTCTTCCGCAATCGAAGCAATTATTCCTAACTTCTCTAGTGATAGAGGAAGAAGGATGAACCTTGTTATGTCCTCACGCAACACTTGCATCCGCAGAAAATTTGCTCCTTCAGATCATTATTTATTTATCTGTAGTAGGACATAAAAAAATGAAGTAGCGTGTGTTTATCAATACAACAACTGTTTTTTCTTATTCAAAGTATGTAATTTGATAATAAGGTATGTTTTGTTTACGAAAAAAGAAAGGCCCCTTTCATCGTCTTAATGTAAATAATTTATTTTGGAAAAATTTCTGTGCTGAATTTAACATAAAACTGGGAAAACTATATTTCCTTGTCTTTTTTTTTTAAGAGTTGCTGTTTAAAACTGTGAAAGTATATATTGTATACTTTATTACAATTTATCAAAACGAAAATATGTACGTAAAGATATTATTCCTTTAAATTTTGAAATTAAATTTACTCATCTTCGTATGATATAATATTGACTCAAGATTTTATGTTCTAACAAAAATGAGGATTGTATTCTCAAAAATATAAAATATTTTTTTTTCTTCCATTGATAATTGGGGAGGGAAGAATCTTAAATATATTTAAAATAAATGGGCACAATGTATAAGAGCTTGCTTGTAATGGCTTAGCGAAGATAAGCACCGCCAAGGACATAATCTGATTAATTTTCACTCTTAATCATTGTCAGTAGCTTTCCACGTGCAAACGGCGTCCCGGACAGGGGTCTTATTTGTTGTTGTTGTTGCCTTTTTCTATTATTCTTCTTTAAAAAAAGCATATGTATCCTCCTTGCACCCCGCTCGCTATAACTGGTTACATGCCTTATCAGCTTTAGTTTATTTATTCTTATGAGTGCTGGATTAACATCATGATCGTCATCACCGCGAAGCACGCTGCTCATGGAATGCTTATTTTGAACCATAGTCAGATAACAAGGATAACTACTAACGAGAGGGCATTTGTCTATTCAGTCTAATTTGATTATTTAATATTTATAACTTTTTATATTTATTTGTTTTTAAAGGGTGGAAAAGAAGTTAGATTCGATCCAAAGATCTATCGTTTCTCTGTGAAAAGGTTTCAAGGCAAAGATCAAACTTACGGAATGCGTAAAAATTCTTGAATTTACTAACTTACTTTCCTTAAAGCTGTTTGCAAAGTGCTTTTAATAAAAAGTACTTGTTGAAGTCCTGGTTATGGACCTATGCAGATAATGTAAATCAATTTAATTGGTAAAGAAAGTTAGATAGCAATGGCAATGCAATACTGCATGGCAATGATCAAAGGATTATAATATAAAGATTACCCAATAGAAGGATTGTCTTATCCCTAATGGCAAATTTAATTTACATTAACTCTACATCCAAGGATGGTTAAACGGAATCTCAGAATCTAGATATAATAATCCTGAAGATCAGATTTTGCATCCAAACCACCATCTTTTTGCAACAAAGGAATATATTTAATCCTAACAGACGGAGAGAACGATTCCTTAGAGTACTCTGAAGAGAAATTTACCGCATTCGTGTTATTCTCTGTCGGCAACACAATTCTTTCCATGACGTACTTTAATTTTCTTTCTAAGAACACTAAACTATTTCCTTTAATCTAATCAGAACTTATTTTACACTTGAAATCTCTAGTTTGGCATTATAATGTATCTTTTAATCATAAAACTGTGTCCATCCCCTTATATGAATCGAATTACCGAATTTTCAGACTTAAGTAAAGTCTTTAGACGATACAAAGGTTACTTGGGCATCAATATCTCAATTTTTTTTTATAAACTTTGAATTATATCGACAATATACATATTAAATATTGGGATCACAGAAAAAACAAAGAAGTCAAGTGGTTAAAGAGGTTTTAGTCTAGTCTTTTGCTATTTTATCCTTAAGCAACTGAAATCACAAAAATGAATTGATTTTAAGATTTTTAAAACCTTATTTACATTTCAAAAAACTTTTTACTTATTTGATGTTGTTGTTGCTGCTTATCCCCCTTGGATTGAACACCAATTCAAACCAAGACAAGAGATCGGAGGAAGAGGGGTGCAGTAGCTCCTGAGGGTAAGGACCCCTGAGCACCCGAGGGCAGAAGTCTGAATTCTTGCTCAAATGAAGATGACACACACATTCGCTTGCACAAACTCTTTTTACAGGGGGGGGGGGGGACTCTTTCACACTCATCACAGATAGAACACAGGGGAAGAGCAACCATGTCCGAACCAGGATTCGAACTCGTGACTCCCAGATCACGGGGAAGACGCACTAACCCTAAGCCTGGCCACAATTGCCTAAGCCTACACCGTCTAAGAATAAAAGGAATTGATTTTATGATTTTTAAAATGTTATTTACATTTCACAAAACTTTCTACTTCCTATTTTATGCAACAATAAATCACATGTATCATTGCTTGAATTTCTGAAAGTAATATATACAAATCGAAATGACAGAATACATCAGTTTGCTCGATCCATGTTCCTAAATCAATATCATAATTATTTTTTTTAAATCTTTGACTGAATCACATTCTGATTCCCTTGAAACTTATTGAGGGCGACAATTAAGAAATTTGTGCCAGTTATTAGTTCATTAAGTATAAAAAACGCTTCATTGCGCGTACGGATAGTAACCTACTCTAGTGAAATCGAACTTCCTCTTTTCGCGCGTAAATCCTTTCCTCTAATGCTGTAACGCCGCGAATTTACAGGTGGTTTTGCACAACAGTCCGTAGGCAACGATAGAAACGTTGTGCAAATCGATACTGAACCAACCCCTCTCCAACAAATTGGCCTGTTTACATTCCCTTCTTGCGTGTCCACTTTCGTTCTCGGTGAAGTGCCGGAAAATTATATCTCACTTCTTGTCACACATCGTCTTGTTGACTTGGAGGGTGAGGAAGGGATTGTCGCCGAGATCTCGTCTGCTGAAGTTCGTTGACCCGCCTCTCAATGAGTCGCTCGAGGCTCCCCCTGTAGATCAGTCTCGCAACTTACCTGGCAAGATTTTTTTTTTTTACTTCCCCTTTTGGCAACAGCAGGAGAATTAAGAAAAGCAATAAAAAAATAAAGTATTCTTAAATCCATAAGGGTGATGTGTAAAAAATTGATACAGTACGTTTACCTTAGTTTTTTTTGTTGTTGTTGCTACTTCTTTATTCGGTTTATTTTACTTGCATGTGTCTTTTGGATAAATTGTTTTGCTGTTGTGGAATTAAAAAATTTTTTTATTATTATTTTATGTTCATGTGAATAAGTAACTTCCTTTTAATTTAAGTATGGTACCTTTTGAAGAAATTAGATAAATTTTCAAATTTAACGTTATTTGTTTTTTGATTTTTTAATATTCTTTCCTGAGGTTTTTAAAACAGTAAATAAACTAAAAAGTTTTTCAGAGAATTGTTGACATCGTTTATCCTTTGGTGTACTGTATTTTAAAAACCTATAATTTAACTTTTTTTAGAAAAATTTTTTATTAATAAAACTTATCTTAACAATATTTCACTGCATAAAATCTTTAAATCTGAAAAATGTTTAACCAGGTATCAAGAAGTATTCACTCTTTGCTATTGTAACTATTGCTGAAAATACATTCCATCACGATTTACTTCAGAATAAACTTTAAAATCCGCCAATTAAAAGAATTTAATTTGCTATCTGTTCCTCAACAGATAACAGTATTTGCTAATGCACTGTTATGTTTCAGGGGGGGAATAGCATTGTGTTTTAGTTGTTGTTGTTGTTGCTTTTATGCTTTGTAAAAACAGTTTTATCTCATAAGTATGATTTTCTTCTGCATATCTTCTTCGATATCTCGGCATAATCTTCCAATTTTCTTAATTAGAAATTTGCTTGCTTTTCCTCTTATATAACATATGGCATTAAACGAATGAATATGCAGTGAAGCTTGATTGATTCGAATATTTTTAATTTAAATTCATTGGTAATTCAACTTTTCTTATCCTTGGAATTTTTAACGTAATATTTAACGATTATAATCCGAATTTATTTGAATTAATTCGTAGTCAAAATTAAAAAATTAGAAAAAGAACGGTTTGTACTTTTAAATTCTTTTTTCTAGTTAAATACATAATACCATATGTCTTTGCTATCGAAAATAAATAATATTTTTATCTGAAATTTTTCATTCCTTCTAGGTCATCATTATTGTACAATATATTCACTCAAAAAGCAATAAAAAATTGCTAATTCTTTGTTTAGAAAAACTTAACATATTAGTTATGATTTTTTTAAAGTCTTTTTGTACATTTTTTTTCATTAAAAGTGCTGATATACAATTTGATTATTAAAATTTCTTATTTATTGAAGTTAAAATTTTAAAATTTACTTCCAGTGAATCATATGCAGTTTATTAAAACAATTACACTTGAAACATCATTATTGCCACTTTTAGTTCAAAAAAATTAATTTTTAAACTCGTTTTTACTTGATTCGAATTTGTGGATAAATCGTATTTTTATTGTAATTCCGAGGGAGGATAATGGTGAGGAACATTAGGACTCAACCGTAGTTCTTATCAGAGTGCGATTGCGATGATAATGGTGATTCAGTTCACGCCGGATACTACAGCAAGGAGGGGGTAGTTCTTTTTTGGTTTCATTAGCTTCGAACTAATCAAGTTTCACTGTAATAAATTTTTGTATTGGTATTTTGTTTTTTAAGCAGATGAGTGTGATTTGTTATTGAGATTCAGACGATTCAATTTCTTCTTCCCCAGGTGCCTCCAAGAGAAGCGATGTGTGAGTATGCCCAGTGTCTCTCTGACATCGTCCACCACCCACACCATCACCCACAGATCCAGGCTCCTTCGTCTGCAGGACAGACGATTCCGCCACAGGTTTTCACAGCTGCCGGAAGATGAGAAACTCCTCAACTGTGAGTGGCATCCCTTCTCATTTTTCAATTCGCGTTCCCGTTGGTCGCTTGCCATGCGTGAACGAAACTGGAGCGCGAGTTTGTGACGTTCATTCTGAACTCTTTCTTAGTAGGAGTCAACTGCATTTTCTTCGCCTTGAAAAGCATTTGATTGCTTCGTTAGAGCTATCGTCGTCAGATAGCCGAAAAATTTAATGTTATATCTAAACAAAGATTTTCTCATTGATTTAAATTGGTAACTGAAATGTTTTAATAGTAATGTGTGGAATTTTGGAGAAAATGCATCTTATAATTAATATTATATAACCATAATTAACAGGTGAAAATAATGAAAATGAAAAATTCTTAAACGTCCCTTTGGATTAGAAAGTTGTAAAGTAGAATGTAATTTTTATCAAAAATAAAGAGACTAAAATCATATCATAAAAGAGAAAAGTGGGTGTCTCAAATAAAGGGTGTCTCAAAATTAACGCAAGATTTGAATTTACCACCTTTCGTGGCAACCCTATTTTTTAAAAAACCCATTTTACCACTGATAGTTTAGGGTAGTAAAAATGGAACTTTACACGATAGAGCAACTTATTTTCATTGTTCAACAATATTGCAAAAATAATGAAAGTCTGGCAGCCACAGTTTGAAAATTTGAGAATTGGCCCTCTAGATCGTGTGATTTAACACCATTGGATTTCTTTTTATGGGGCTATTTCAAGTCAAAGTCTATGCCAATAAACCCACAAACTGGCATGCATTGAAGGAGGAAATGCAACCCAGCATCAACAAAATTCAGTCACTTTTATGCAAAGTGGTCTTGAAAAATTTCTACAACTAGTGCTATGTGCCAGCAAAGTCGTGGAGGCCATTTGTCTTATGCGTTATTCCATACATAATCCTATCCTGTGGATTCGATGATTCAATAAAAATATAACAATTTAAAGGAAAAAAAACTATGTTTTTTTATTTAATTCAATTCTTTCGTTAACACATTGTTCTTTTGTATAATGCTCCATTTTTTTCTAACCCTAAACTCTCAACTGTCAAATGTTTTTCAATAGGGTTGGCAAATTCAAATCTTGCGTTAATTTTACTACACCCTTTAGAAATACTCTTTAGTAGATTGGAATTTTAATCATTTTAATGAATTATTTTTAATGAATTTTTAAGAAATTTGATTTCTTGTAATGTTTATTGCGATTTAATGTCCTTGTGAGATAGAACGGATATTCAGATTAATCAGGAAACATTCGGATAATTGACAGAAAAAACATGTTAGGAGGAAAAAAAGAAATGTCTTTTATAACTCATTAATTTAAAGATTCTAAAATTTTTTTGTTTACATTTTGTATACCTACATATTATATTAAAATAATACTGCTTGAACATATCAGTTAACGTTAGTGTTTTTGTTATTTTCATTTTTTTTTTTTTGGAAAATATTATTTGGGAATTTTTTTTTATGTCCCCAGAACGATCAAAATAATTGGAAATCCGAATAATTAGAGTTTGGATAACTATTGTATATTGTAGTGTTGGTTTCCGCGCCTCACACATTTTTTTATAAGTATCAGCCTTATCATTTTGTGTGCACTTTTTGGCATCTGCATTTTTTATTTTTAAAAGAAGGATAATTTTCTACTATTTAATGCTATAATAAAAGTGTAATTTTAAAATCTATTTGTTTTTATTATTTTTTACTTTTTAAATTTTTAAGTTTTAAGTTTTTTTTCTACTTTTTTTTACCGATTAAAAAATTGGCAATCTATTGTTATAAATACGATAAAATCTTAAAATCGTTTTTTTTTTCTTCTTAAATTTTGTATCGTATTCAACTACTCATATGCAAACAAAATTTCATTAAAATGGATCGATTAATGAATAATTAAATTCAGAAAATATTCAACTATAATATAATCACCAGGAACATATAAATCGTACAAAATTTTAGAACGATAGCTCAATAATAAGTGATTAATATTCGATTGCAAAATTCCATTTTTAGAATCATGAAACAAGTCGAGTGAATTAAAATTATAAAATAAAAGTTTTCACTTCTTCTCTATTCTGTAGCTAGAAAAAATACTATGAATTGTACATGATTTAATTTTAAATAATGTCAAAAAAGGCAAAATCATGGCATATTCATTTCAAAATATTTATATTTGTATTTGATAAATTGACTTTAATATTGGGATAAAATTGTTGTTATGATTAATTAGGAATCATAATGAAATATATTCATGAATGTAATGATTTAAAATATGCAATTTTCCGCTTTTAAAATTTTCGAATTTTCTGCTTTTAAAAACTTTGAAATTTCTCTATTGCTTCGTGTTGTGTAGAAACATACAAGTTATAATATTATAAATTAATCAAAATGTGAAATATTGTTCTCATACAGTTAATTATGTTCCAGATATTGCTTATCATTTTAAAGTATTTTGTCCTACACTCGACTAAAAAGCAATTAAAATTAACTTTTAATTTGAGGATTAATTAAGAAACGTTAGATTAAGATTTTAAAACAATAAAAAACGGAAGAAATCTTGAATAAAAAAGGGTTCAAATTCTTATCTGGAATCGACTGTTTTTCTATTATGAATACCAGTCTTCAAAAGTGAGAGAAACCGAAAATACGAATCATTTTCACTTCCGGAAACTGTTGACGTGCCGTAGAATTCCAAGTAGTTATTTATTCTGAGTTTTCACAAAGAAAATGCACACATTCTCTGTCACAAGCATTGTTTTGCATTGTTGTCTGGATATAATAGAGGGGTGAGCTAGACCGTGAATTATTTCCTCACCGTAAAAATTCGAATTTTATTTTCTTTCTTTGAAGAAAAGAAAGTAAGAAAAAATGCAACGATTTGTATAACAATATAGTTGTATAAAATATTTTGTGATAAAAAAAAACGTTTGCTAGTAGAAAAAAAATCGTCTGAAAAATTAATTTCGATGTAGAAGTAGCATAAGTTTCTTTGATTAGTATAAGTTTTAACTCATTTTAATTGTGACACGCATTGAATGTGTTGCGTCTGCTTAGTTTTATAATTAACTGAACAGCTTTCTTGTACTTAAAACGAATGTGATATCAGTAACGTAATGACATTTTAGTGACTGTTTTTAACATGTGAATTGACTGAATTGCTATTCTGATATATGTATTCAGTTGCTTTATACAAAAAGTAATTTCAATTCCAAAATAAAAAACCCACAACAGAAAATATTTTCTTTAAATTCTTCAGTTATATACATTAAAATGCTTTTAGCAATAATATGTCGGATTTTTGTCATTGCGTTACATTTTATTCTAATGAAAAACCATAAAACTTTATTCATGGTTTAGAATACTCACTTCTTCGTGAGAAAAATTTTCTTTCAGGTAAAACTTTAAAATTACATTTATGCTCCATTAATAAAATAGTTTTCCGTATTGGAGATATATAAAGACTGAAACCAGCGAACCGCGTCAGTTTAAGCAATGTCTTATATCTCGGAATGCCTCCCCCCCCACACACACTTTTTTTAAAGAATTTTTTCATTTCTGTGAATGTTCGTAACTTCTGTGTGTAAATCGATGATTTTTTGTTTGCTTTCAGATTTTTCATGTGCCCTTGTCTCTGACATTCTTCTTCAAGGTCACTTATTCATCACTAAAAACCACTTTGCCTTTTACTCCAATATTTTCGGACATAAAACACAGGTAAGGATCTCATAAACTATTTGCTGTTTTTTTTACTACAAAATTATTCCCGAATAAGTGCCACAGTAACGATGTCGTTGAATGGACGTGCTTTTTTACGTAAGCTCTTCTTGAAAAAAAAGACGTGTAATTTAATGTGTTTTACGTCTTTTCAAAAACTACGACTTAATCAATCTATTAAAAATCTCATCTTCTCAGATATTTAGCAATGCCTTTTCCATTTATAAATCATTCGTTCTCCATTCAACTTTCTGGTAAAGTTTTACAAACAATCAAATATAGCGTTTACATACCCGGTTTTCATTTAACGTATTCGCGTAATGAGAAGAATAGGGTATGCA
Source organism: Argiope aurantia (assembly GCA_026543865.1). Taxonomy (NCBI): domain Eukaryota; kingdom Metazoa; phylum Arthropoda; class Arachnida; order Araneae; family Araneidae; genus Argiope; species Argiope aurantia. The sequence continues at coordinate 642,909 of JAPMOR010052242.1, read as the reverse complement.
TTATCTGAAATTTCATCTTCTCCTTATTTGACTGGATCCATATAATTGCATAATTAGGAGAAGGGAAATGTTCTTTTCTAAAATTTCATATTCTCATCATTTGACTGGATCCATATAATTGCATAATGAGGAGAAGGGAAATGCTTTTTTCTAAAATTTCATATTCTCCTCGACCGATTGGATCAAAAAATCTCATAATGAGGAGAATAGTTTTTTTCATTTTCTGAAATTCCTTCTTCTCCTCGATTGATTGTCTTCATAATTTGACGCAATTTCTGATTTGGTGACAAAACGATAGGCCAAAATTCAGCCATCTATCCCCATGCATTTTTCAATTATAAGACAGGGAGATTTCTTCCATCTGATACAAATCGATTAAACAATGAGATATAATTTTAAAAATTCAGGGATGTTCAGAAATGTGGAAATTTATCAAAATATTGTGATCAAATCTTTTTGATGCTAACAGTCGCAAAAAATGTAAGTTCAAACAGCTGCATAGATGTAAATTTTCATAAAAGTTTCCTTATGTTTTAGTTCCTAAAATAAGAACTGATTTTAGGTGAAAATATTTTGCAATGTAAAAAATATTCAGTTTTCAACCTACCATGAATTTTAGATTTAAAAATTTCGCCTTCTTTTTAAAATTTATACAAATAATTGAATTTTCGTTCAATCTAACTTTAAGCAATACTAATCCAATATGCATTTTCTCAATTGATGTACTAAACTTATTCATCAAATTTCAAAATCCATAGGCATTGTGTGTATATATACTTTAATTATTTACAAAACGAGAGGCATTCTTAGCAGTTTGTATTGTTTACATGATTTTTGGATAAATTGACTAGAATTTCTCAGCAAAATGCTTTGATCCAATGAATGTTTAAACATTTTCAATTTTCTTTTCTGTTGTTTCAGATCCTGATACCTGTTGCGGATGTGGTGAAAGTAACCAAAGAAAAAATCGCCAAAATCATTCCAAATGCAGTTGGAGTGTACACAGAATCTGATAAAGTAAGTCGTTATTCTTATTTGCTTTTCTTTCCTTGCGCGTTTTTATATCTAGGCACGTTTATCTCGACATTCATTGTTTAAGGCTATTCAGAGAAAAAAAATAATCGTGACATTTTACTCAACGATTGTTTTTTTTTCGGAGCTTTATGCTGATTGTGATCAGAGGTACTATATTATGAGTCCTGATTTAGTTTTTCTCCTATTTATGTAAGCAGAAACGCATTTTTAAAAGTTAAAAAAATCGTTTTGATATCGTTTGCTCTATTCTTATAAGTTGTTCTACGTGGATATTGAAAAACATTGATAATAAACTTGTTTTCTTTGGTTTCTTTTGCATGCATTTAATCTGTATATAATTTGGAATAAAAAGAGTTTTATATCATGAGAAGTCACATATAAACGAATGTTATTTAAGAAATTTCAATTACCCCCAAAAAAATCAGACTTGGTTGCTAATTATTCTCATGGAAAATAAAAGATCGTTATACTATTTTCTCTGAACAAAGAAAAAAAAATCATAAAATTAACTTGTAATAATAATATAAATACGTGTTCAGTGAATTTATTAATGGTGTTACTCTTTCTTACTAAGTTTGTTTTCAACAATTTTGCATCTAATTTATTCGATTTGATAGTTTGCCATTTAAAGACAATACATTTTTTATCACAAAGTACAGCTAGACAGTTTCTAGCAAAATGAGTATTAAAATGTTTAAGCAGAATTTTATTGAACCTGTAAATTTTGCAACAAATATTAGATCAATTGCTGAGACGGAAGTTGACATAACCATTGTAATCTGTCTACAAAAAGAATTTTATATGTAAGAAAATAATACTCCTTCGAAGCATAAATTTGTATCGTGGCTTTGCTTCAATCATTACATGGAAAATTCTGGATTTTTTTCCCCCCTTCCTTTATTTCAAATATTGCAGTCTTGGAATTTTATATTACTGTAAATCACACCAGGGAACTGAAATATGGGAATGAGATGTTTCAGATTAAGTAAACCGATTCTCGATTTCCCCTGAGGATTCAATAGTGAAGGTTGTGTTTGCAGCATTTCCAATGACGGGTCGTGCCTACTTCAGCAGGGATTGATTCATCGGCCGGTGTTTGCTATTTTGTATATAACCACAGTGCTCGTGTTATTGTCGCAGTATCTTGATCATTCAGGACCAGATAATTAAGTAGGATTATCGCTTATATAACTGTGTTACTTACCAGCAGTTGTATTACTATGACAACTGTGTTACATGCTTCATTGTTAATGTATTTAGCCAAAAGTCCCATCCTTATAATGACATAGTGACAAAAGTAGGGGAAAGAAATTATATTTGTTCCTTAGACCAGTCTTGAAGGTATATAACTTTCATTAATACATTAAGTAGGCATGGTTTTGAGTTTAATTCATGCTTTTAAAATAGAAAGAACGACACCGAGGAGGGGAAGAAAATAAATTTTCACACCTTTACACTGCTTGTCATTACTGTCCAACTAGTTCAAAGTGCTATGAAAACAAAATAGGATTAAATTCATTTCAGTTTTTAGAATAGAATGTGACAAATATTCTAGCCCTCCGAGCATCATTTATCCCCCCTTTACGCCACTGCTTCTATAAAACCTATTCTATGTTGACAGTCATTCATTAAAAATAATCCTATAAAATTATGGTGGAGAAATAGCTTTAATTTTGTCTCTAAGCACGACCACTCATTTGGAAGCGTCACTACTGTTATCATTATAAAAAACAACTTGCAAACTACAAGACTGAAACTCTTTTAATTTCTGAATAGTAATTTCGCTGCCACGCATTCACTGTCACGGCCAGGACTCGGGTGTTTTTGTTTTTTGCTGAAGCCTTTTTTGCACAAAAAGTAAACTAAATGGTGTTGCTCAGCAACTAACAATAACCAGAGCCTATTTTTGTGCAAAAATAATTATCTGGCGGAGCGGGAAAAGAAAACCGCAGCCCACATTGAGTGAATCCGATTGATATCACGAAAGGCTTTGTTGAAGCCGAAACAATCGAGGAAAGAAATGAGCTCTGCAAGATGTGGAAAGTATTTAGTAAAAATAAATTTAATTTCGACCTTTCGTGCAAAATTTCTCTATTCCAAGATCTAGCAAGTGAGAACTGATTTTAGTCGATATTCTTCTGCCAGCGGTTCTGTTCTGATTAGTATTGTGTAAAGAATTATTAGATTTATATAAAGAATTATAAGTTAGTCTTTGATCTTTTTAAAAAAATTTTTTTACTCATAAGTACCAAAAAAATTTTATTTTATATACAGCGTGGTTATTATTAAACATCTAACTTAAACAACATCCTACAACGCAAACGGATGAACTGATTGCAATGAAATTGGGTATACAGACTGTACATGAGATACCCTCACAGAATTTTGGAAAAAAAAAAAATCTAAAATGTTTATTAGAGGGAAAACATTTTTCCGGAAAAACATTAAATTTAATACAGGAACAGTTTTAACATTTATTGACTCGTTTCTGATCATCTTATCATTGAGCCACATTAAGTAAAAGTAAGGAAAAAATAACAGTACGCTGTTTGGGGGGGGGGGACCAGTTCAGTTTGCAGAAACAAGAACAAATTAGGATGGAATTGTGCAAGAGGAGCAGTTGTTAATCGTGTCCAGGACGATGTAGGGAAAGGTGCTGCTCCATGTGACTACTCTCATTCACCTGTAAAAATTCAAGTCGATGGACTGTGTATTCAACAGCAGATCGTAACTGATCAGTTGTGATGCTTCGCACATGAAGCATTATGGAGTTCTTTAAGTCATTCAACAACTGCAACAAGTCACAACACCTGCACGATAAACCAGACTTTTTAAGTGGCCGCATAACCAGAAATCGCAAGCACATAAAACATGATAACGTATGCAAACGTTTCATACCCTGTTTTGCATAAAGCTTTCTCCTCTTCTTCGCAAGCATGCAAATCTCGACCTTTTTTCCTAGAATTGACTGCTGTTTCCGGTTTTACATTTTGTTATTCATAATTATTTTTCTTGATTATTAATATTGTTTCTATATTCCGTTTTGGTCATTTATTGTGCTAAATTTAATGTTTTCCCGTAAAAAACGCCCTTTGGTGGAAATTTTGGAACTTTTTGTTCACACTCTGTATACCAAATTTCGGTGTAATCTGTTTGCCGTTTTCGTTTTAGGATGCTATTTATAGGGGAAGTTTAACTATAAGCACCCTGTTTATATATATACATACATATATATATATATAAGTACCAAAGTACTAAAAGATACTGTTCGTTTCAGTATCTCGTGACTACCACTTTTCGACGATTCTATCTCACTAAGGGGTGGGACCCGGAATGATGAGCGCATTTCAGGAATTCGTCATTCTTTGACCTTGATTTCCGCCCTATTAGAAACTCTTTCGTTCAATTTTTTTTTTTTTTTCACGTGTATGTGAGTGTTGTTTCGTTTTTGACCGCATTATTTTATTTAAATTTTTTTCCCACTAGTAATCCAATTTTACTTTGTTGTTAAATGTAAAAATCTCTTCCTTTCATCTTTCCTCTCACCCCTATTTTGTCGAATTAAACCCATCCTAACGCACGCACTTAAGAGTGGAGGGTTTTAGAATCCGTTGACAAACAATACTTGTAAATTACTCGTAAGACAAGTACATTATTGTGAAAAAAAAATTAACTTGAATTGTTGTACGTATGAAATAATTTTTTAAAAAAATTATTAAATATTTAGAATTTCTAAACTCTGTTATGCTTGGTATTTATCCGTGTTTCAATTATCCAATTTTATTAGAAATTTTATGAATTTCTTTCTTTTTTTTCTGTCAAAGAACATACCAGAATCAATAAACTGTTAATTTTTTTCGATGTCGATCTTTTTGATTCGCCGGTAGCAAGTTAAAGACTAGGTTCTATCGAAAATTTGCATTACACTCATTGCATTTGTATATAGTTCCACTCGTACCATAGCAAGAGCAATCGAAATCTGGGATATATTGTGATTTTTGTATTTTAATCATCATTAGTAGCTTAGCTAGTGCTAATGGCTCCCAGGACGAGGTTATTTTTCCCCCTTATCAGAATTGAGAAAACTGTAATAAAGTTTTGCCTCAGTAATTTGGGGTATATACTTTCCTTGCCCCCATTACTATGCCACTCCTTCCAGCTACTGTGATGTAGAAGGCTAAAGAAGAGATGCCACTTCGGGTGTCGTATTCATCATATGATTACCGTTCAGGACCATACTGAAAAACTCATCGCATAGCTTCAAAACAGGACAAATTTCTGTATAGTAACAAGCAGAGAACATATAATTTGCAGTCATTTGTTAATTATTTCGTATCAGTTAAAAATTTGGATTGTACCCAAAGTTTGTCAATTAATAAATAAAAAAATGCAATTAAATGTCATATACGATCGCCAATTCCAATTGAATATGAATTCTAGATATTTTAAAAGACCCACATATTCAGAATCAGATTAGTTTAGATTATTTCGATTAACGTCCCGTTAGAAAACAACACGAAGACTATTTAGGGACAGACCGCATAATTTTCAACCACCTTCAGAGGACGAGGGAAGAAACCTGAGCTGGCGCTCCCCTTTCCGAACTTCCATTCCACTCTAGGGGAAATGAGTTTAGCCCACGATATCAGATTTAATGTGCGCAAGGCTCGCATGCACGACGGATTTTGAACAGAATCGGGTCACGAACTTGGAGCCTTCCGGCCCAGAGATCGATACCACTCTTACAAGTCATGTAAGAGTGCTGAGGTGTTGTAAGTTTCTAGCTACTCTTTCCTCCCTCGATTCCTCGGATTCTTTTTTAATCATTTTAGTCTCCATAAGAGCTGTTTTTAAGCAAATAATTCGTCAAACTAAAATAACAGTACTTTAATCTCGAGTCACCTTCAAAAAAATCGATTTCATTGTTTAGTCTATAAAATAATTTCATGTAATTAAATAAAATTGTAAAAAAAAATTCAGAATTTTTGTAATTTATTCTAATTATTCTAATATAAAGTTTTCTATGGCTGTTGATATGTGAATCAGTCAGACAACTAATTCACACACACAAAAAAAAAAAAAGAATTACACGGATCTGCAATCGAATTTTGAAAACATGAAAATATTTTTAAATGTGGGCTCCCTCATTAGTTATATATTTGATAATCTACCCTTAAAAGCATGAGGCGATATGGGATGCGTGAAGGATAGAACCCGGGATCTTTTGGTTAACAGTCCAGTAACTTAACAATTTTACCAAAACGATCGTTCGGGTAGAAGAGTTGTTAACTGGCTTCAACACAGTACTCTCCCTCCAGTGAGTCTGAGGTGAGACGAACGATATGGATGTTGAGTGGTGATGTAATATTAGCTGTTGTCTTAATGGGCCGGTACCCAGTTGAATAGCACCAAGCGTTATGGCGTGCGTGTGTGGGTGCTAATGCGCCAAGTGTGTCTGGCGACTTTGGGTTGCTGCGTCAAGTGAGTCTGGCGACTTTAGGTGCGGGTAGATGGCGCCACAACAGCTGTACGAAGGTTGAAGGTTCATCGTTCGAGGTCACCAATGAGGCGATATCGGATGCGCGAAGGATAGAACCCGGGACCTTTTGGTTAACAGTCCAGTAACTTAACAATTTTACCAAAACGATCGTTCGGGTAGAAGAGTTGTTAATGGCTTCACCACAAGCATTTTCAGATTTAAACTAGGGCGAAAGTAAAGTCGCTCCAGAAGCGGATGTTATTATAATGGCTTGTTTAGAAAATCAAGCTGTTTCAGTTTAAAATATTATGAACACACTAAATCAAAACTTTTGCACTAAGCTATTCTACGTAATGTATTTTGATGCATGAAGGCACTAATCTAGTTTTTAAGACCCCCAACAAAAAACTCAAGGTCATGCAATCTAATTTCTATTATGTTTCTTTCCTTTAGCACGCGCTGAAACACCCTCATCGCGACGCGATTCTATGAGTAATCTCGTTCTGTACAAATAGTGCTTCATCGTGACGCAGCTAGTCCCGTGATATTGAATCAAATTCGAGGGATTTTCCTTTACATATATACATATATGATGATAGAAATCAACAGGAAACAGTGACATAAAATCTTTGTTGCTTAATTATAGTTGATGAGGTTATCTAACAATCTTAGATTCTGATTTCCACCTTTCCTCCTCTTTAAACCATTTTTGAAAATTATCCTCAGTGACATAGTAAGAATATATGGTCCCCTGGGCCTAATATTTTCTTTCACATATATGGAAGAAAATATAGTGTTATATATATTATTATCATCTTTCATATAGTGTTTAGAAGTATTTAGGGAATTGAGATGCCCGAGAATAGAACCTGGGACCTTGTGGTTCGCAGTCCAGTAACATAACCAGTATACAAAGGCATATGCTCGTGTAGCGTAGTTGTTAACTGGCTTATATGCTATTCACCACAAGTACAAGATGAAAAAAAAAATCTACTTAATACCTTCATGTTCATGCCTGTCCATGGGAGGGGGGAGGAGAGATAAAAAATCCCTATGATCTGCCGATGAGGGATAAGGGAGGGGCTAAGCCGAGCTAGTCCTGATCTGCCCTGATCGTGGTGTTCTTTTAAACTGGTTCCTAGAGGGGTGGCGGTAGGTTATACCCCTTTTATCACCTTTCCTTCCTTGAATTCACCAAATTTTTCAATGCCGTTTGCAAGCTTGAGGGCTGTTTTTATGTGCTTCATGTTTACATGAAAACATTAAACCTCATGTTTACATTATTGAAGAAAAATTAAGTAGACATTTTAGAAAAAAAAACTTTGAAAAGGTATGTTTAACCGTTCCATAGTTTCGTGTGTAAAGATAAAAAAATTTTTTAACAAATTTAATACATTGATGATATAAATAATGATATCTATGTATAGATCATTCGCTTATTTTTTTTTTTTACCAGAGAAACCCTGACATATGTTATATGTGATGTATCATTGTTTTTGAATAAAATTTCAATCTTATTAGAGTTTAGTTTATTTTCTGTTTTAATATACATAATTTGCCGAGTACCACAGAATAATGTAGTTATTTTTGAAATTAATGTATCAGCATTTTTCATTGTGCATTATAGATTTTGTTCCGTATTCATTTCATTAATCAAAATATTATATTTTACACTTGATTATCCTGCTTTAAGTAAGTTTTAAATATTGCAAAATTACTTTTGCTGCCAATAAAATATATCATCTGTAATCTTTGTTATCAACTTTCATCATCAGTTGCTTCACATTCTGTAACCCATCTTATCATTTTACAGTTTGTTGTTGAGTGGTTATATCTTTAGGGGAAAAAAATATAATGTAATGTGAGTCTCTTTTAAATCTAGGGAAAGGTATGTTGAAGTATGAAACTTCATGTGATTTTTTTTTCGATAGGAAAATAACCATATTGATTTCTTATCCGTTTTTATTTATTTATTTATTTACTTTTTGCAGTATGTCTTCGGGTCTATGTTGTCGAGAGATACCGCTTTCCGTGTCATACAACAGACCTGGATTCTTTCCACGGATCCGGTAAGTGTTATAAACTGTTTACCTTCTTCATTCTACTCTACTAATTTTCATTGTTTTCTTTAAAATAATAATTTTGTGTTTACTATGAGAAAATATTGTCTATTTAAAGCTTAACGTAGCTTTACAACCAATGGTAAAAAATGTATATCGTGAACTTCCGGATGCCTACAAAATCGAGCAGCTGTGGACAATACAGGTCTGCAACTTAAAAAAAAAAACTACATAGGATTTTCATATTGCTTTTTATATTCTTATAGTTCTTTTATTCTTTTTTATTTATTTCTTTATATATTTCTCGAAGAAAATATTTAACCATTTCCATTATCAGGGATTCTTGCAAAACATGTTTTTAGTTTAATTAAGCATAAATTTTGTCTTTTTGACATGGAATCTGGTATCTTATTCTTGAGTCAAAAAACATATCCAATAATGATTTCATAAATTAATTATATATTTCTAAAAGTGGTCACAACATAATTTCTACAAATACAATTATGACTTAATAAATAGATTTTTGTATTTATAAGGTAAGTGACATAATTTCTTCAAATTTCTTTCTTTTTTTAGTATCTAAAAGCTATTTTATGATTGAAGTTTTCTTTTTTATTTGAGATTTGAATTTTTTATCAAGTTTCTAACTAAAAAAAACTGTAGATCTCCAAAAGTTTAACTGTTGCATAGAAAGCTTTTAGTATCCCTGAATATATTTCGAATGTATATTAATGCTTTGTTTTCACTTCATAGGGTTTAGGCCTACCCGATGACAGTGATAGTGAGGTATCTCCTGCTATCATGCTGGTAAGTAAATCTATTACTTATGTGCATTTTAAAAGTGTAAAAATGCTCCTTCCTCGTTTGCATACAATCGCGCTCTTGTATGATTTCTTAACAAAAGCATAAAATCTATATGCATGTGTTACTGTATTTACACATATTGTTAGTATCGTAGCTTTGGGATAAAACCCATTTCTATAGCAACCGTCATAACATAAACTTCAGGAACTGCCCCTTCTCGCGATCGACAGACTATGTATCACATCACTAATTAACTTTGGAATGTATTTCTTAAAATTTACTTATGGAGACGGAATTAAAAGAGCTTAGTGGCGAATATGTTACATCAGGAACAAAAATATATTACAACACGGTATGAAACTTGCTACATTCTTTTAAAACAAAATTAGCATTTTCTCACTAACTCGAATATGATATAAATGTGTGCAATATGAGTAATTTAAATAGGATCGCTGTGCCTGCTGCTAAGTCCGATTTCACCAAAGATCATCTATTTAGTATATCAGAATCAAAGCGTTTTCCAACTGTTAAGAAGTGAGCATTTGAAAATGAGGTTCCAGCTCAGATGTTGTCCACGTTATATAAACACGGTTCATAATGACCGAAAGCCGTTCCAAATTGGCTCCCGTGCTGTTTCGAAATAGGATGTTAGTGTTTCTAAACTAAACCGAGCAGTTTAACATGCTTAGAAATTTATAAAATGCATTAAGTTGTTTCCTACTCAGTTTTCGGTCTCACGCAATTCAGAATTAACGCCTTATCACACTAATCCTCCTTTTTAATTATAATTTTTAAAAATTTTGGCATCACGAATCCTTTTTCTGCCTATTTTAATTGTATAAGTTAAAATTCTTTTATTAGATTTTTTTTATCGTAAAGCACTGTGTTGAGCCCTTTAAAATTCTTATATGGAAAAAAAAAAATTGGGGGGGGGGGGCTGAATCATGCTGGTCTTGCTATTATTTTATTTAAATTCATCTTAATTCTGGTAAGGAGGTACATAACTTTCGTAATTAAACTGTACTCTGTAAGCTTTATATTCATTTTTCGCTTCCCCAGGAGTGTATAAAAAATACTAACATTTGTGGTGGAATGAAGATTATTATTATCTGTGCAGTGGAAGCAATAGAACATATGTTTTCAGGAACATTTCTTTAATGATCACAATTCACTCAAAACAAACACAAAGACAAGACATTAACGCGTGCGCATCTTAACAGAACAGCATTTCATCTCACTATGACAATTGCAGAGCACTATGGGATGCGTATCAAATTAGGTAGCGCCATCTATTATCCAAAAGAGAAGATAGAATAATGCAACTGCTACATTTTTCTTTAATGCTAATATGGGGCAATTTCGTGAAGCGTTTGCTACTACAATGAAAGATTCCCAAACATTGCATAAAAATAAGAAGTACGGATTTGTATAATATTTTCTCGAAAACTTTGCATGTAATTTAAATCATGCAAATGTTATTTTTGGAGAACTTTCTGGTATAAGCTGTTGTCAAATTTGCGTTTAGTCCTAATTGCGGAAATATTTCTTTATTTGCTATGTTTTTCAGCAGGAAAATGTGCTATACGTAATTGAGATTCCATCATAATTTTCTAATAAAATGAAAACGCACTATTCAAATTTGTCTTTCATTTTCCTGTTTGGTTTTTCCTTGAAAACTGGCATCAAATGATTGATTTATTATCCTTCATAATTATTAGCCGATAACTTGGATCGACTCATTTAAATACATATATCATACTGACTAATATACTCACTCTTAAGAAAGGGAAATAATAGCTGACGTAAAGATTTTTATCTCATTTTCTGGGAGAAGAAATATTTGCATCTCTTTTAAGCAAGCTTTGATAAAATATCTTTTTCGATTAGATATGGATTACTGCGCGATAATGAAAAATTTACTCTTTATAATCAAATTGTTGCTGAATAATCCATTTGCAACTAATATAATACCAGTGATAATTCTAGCATTGGTGCGATAGCTCGAAAAGATCACTTAGTATTTTTTTTTTTTTTTTCCCTCCTTCTTTCAGCTAGCAGACGAAGATTCTTCTGTAAGCAGTGGTATATCAGGCAACCTTATGTCCGACGAAGTGCCTGTGACCAGCTCAGAGAAGGCCCCCACGCCGGAAGTGGGGGATTCTCTGAAATCCAGAATCACAGAGTCACCTTCGATTCCACCCCCAAGAAACCCCCCCGCACCACTTGCCAAGCAACGCATCAGCATCTCCAGATGCAGCTTAGACTTCGCAAAAGGTATTTTATTTATTAATACTTCAAAAGTATTTATTATCGAAATGTAATAAATAACTTGTATATTATTTATCGTCTGTTATATAAGTATTTCATTAGGGGAAATTTTGTTTTGTTTTGTTTTGTTTTCTTAAAATATTTTAATGGTAGTGCAAGCTGAACGCATAGGCTAAACCACAGGTATATAAGGTAGCATGTATTTATTTCTATACAGTTTTTAACGTAGAAAAACATTTATAAAAATAAGGAAATATTATATATAAGTATTCTTACTCAAAATAATAATTACTAGTGTTGAAAACCAACTCTTTTCAATTATATCAAATACTTTTAAATACATTAGAATCATATTCAAAATAATTTCTGTTAATGGGCGTCTCAAAACATGCTTGTGTTATCATAACATTGAAAAAAGGGCTAGTAATTGCATTTATAAAATGTCTTAAAAATAAATTATTGGCTATTGCAAAAATCATTATCTGGTTTAAAAGTTAAAAATTCTTCTTATTTAGAATATTTATGCTTCTACGAAATTGCTTTGCTCTATGAAAGTTTGATCTGTTATGTTTTTTTCATTTTAGATAGCGGTATTTTTGTTTTATTGTATTTAGAAATATGTATGGTATCTCCCTTGCTCTTCTTTGTATGCTTTTATATTATTTTTTAATTGATCATTTATATCATATCTTTTGTCAACTCATCGTTTTTCGCCAGATGAAAAGAGAATTAATATATTGAATTTAACGTATTTCTTTTTATTCCTTATTGCCGATTTTTTTAAAACTTTTTTCGACAACTTCATTTATTTATTTATTGAATCTTGCAATTTTCAATCCTATTTTTATTTATTATCGCTTTGAAATTTTATTAGGTTGTTCTGTAAAAAAAAAAAAAAAAAAAAAGTTAATATTTGAGTTTTAATGCAGTATTCATTCAATTTCAGGTTACATGATCAAAATAGATGAAATTATTAAAGAATTATCACAGTAAGTAAATTGTTATTCCTTTATATTCCTTTCAGTTAATTTGTTTATTTTAATAAATGTTGCCTTTTCCTTAAAATACCAACCACATCCTGAAGAGATGAAAACACTGCAATATCAAAAATAATGTTTAGTATCTATCATGAAAGAAAAATCGATAAATAATTTGAGAGAAGTTTAAAAAATAGAAATTTTGACTATTAGTTATGTTATCGTCTGCATTATATTTCTGCTTCTTTTTTCTTTAATTTTCCAAATATATTAAAAATTTATTAAATACGAACGAAAAATTCTATATTGATTTTTTTTTATGATCTTTAGGGATTTTTATCCTGTTATCTTTGAATTAATATGTAATTAAAGTGGAAATATAAATTTAGCTATCATAAATTCCTTTTTAGCCTATATTCTATCTTTTCTCACAATCTATTCTGTTTAGGAGATTGTATATAAATGTTTAATAAATTAACATTAACCTTAACATTTTTCTCATGGCTTCTTGAGTATATTAATGATTTTTTTAAAAAAAATTACATATGTGATGCCAATAATTATAAAATTAATGAATGTAGCGATCAATAATATATTAAATTATTTCCTAATTGAATACTTTTATTTTTGTAGACTATCTCGGACCTCGCTCCTTTTCGTAATGTCTACACTTCTGTAAGTATACAATTTTTTTACCTATTATTTGTATATAATAATTGCTCTTGTAAGATGTCATTAGAGTGAACGTATTTTAAAAGCATTAAATATTTTATAAACTTTATTTCCCCTTGCCACTTACATAACAAAATTTTTGGAGATAATAATTATTGACAAGTTCTTATCAACTTATTTTCCTTCAACACTTGAAATTTTTTGACATTTATTAATTGGAGATATTGTTGAACGCTGGGAAGACACCCTTTGTAGCTAAAAATCCCATAATCCCGCTCATTCAAACAAACAAATTATCAACTTAATTATATCTTTGTATCTACTATTTATATATATATATATAATATTGCCTAAAATTTCTGAAATTCATTGCAAATGAATGGTTGAGAAATAAGCTATTTAAAAATGAACAGGCCATACATGAGAATCGGGTAAATGTCGCCAAGTTGTAACACGATTAGTCACCAAATATTGTAAATCTTTTAATTTCTCACTAGATTCGTTTGACGTGTTCTAGTAATTTGGTTAGAATTTTTTCCGCCTTGGCGAGTATCCGATTCTGCCATTTTACCGAATTAAATTCACAAGTTTTTCTCACGAAATTTAAAAATTTCATCGCTGTTCGTGTGAAAAATAATTTAATATAAATGAAACTCAACGCATTTTTAATATTTCTTTATTTAAAAGTTAAGAATATAACTAACGCGATTCATCTAAAAAAAATCGGACATTATTTTAGCCCTACGAAAATTTTTACAGTGAACTTTTGTTTCTACTTTTTGTTTCTTTCTGATGTCCTTTTGTTTAAACTTCAGTTGAATCAAAAGGACATCATGGTGCCTGTGTCTGCGCAGTGGCTTAATTGCATGTGTATTTTATTAAATATATTTCTGTTTTAAATATTTGTTTTAAACACAAACGAATTACAAAATGTTGTCTAATTATTGTGTCATGCCTTTTTTGCGATAATTTAAAATATAATGCCATAATGACCGCAGTTTTGATATTGTCTGTTGATACATATGTACGTTTTCATTTAATTTACATTAAATATTCCCTTTTCTTTCTTTTTTTTCAGCCTTGTTATCCTTTTTATTTCCACCACAGTTCTTCTATACCGAATACATTTACTTCACCAAAAGCTTTTAGTTCAAGACGAACTACAATTAGGCATTCCAAGGTACTTTTTTTTTTCTTCATTTGGTTTTGAAATACAAATTTTCATATTTTATAAGAATGCATGTATTTCTTATTTTTATTTTTTTTAAAAATGGCATATTGAAATATGTATTTTATTTGCTTTTAGTTGAATTGTGAATAATAAAAGCCATTTTTTTTCCCCCTTTTAGCTTCGAAAGAATTCCAGATCTCCTTCCAACAGACTTTTCTAATGTAGTGAAAAACTTAGAAGAACGGATACAAAGCTTATCTGAAGTAATTTCCTTTTCTTTTTTTGTAAAGTTTTGATTAAATTAATCTTATATGCCAGGGGCGACTTATCAAATGAGGAATGAGCATTCCATAAAAGATATTTAGAAAAGTGAATTTTAATTTCTATTAAATCACTTTATTCACCATAAGATATTAATTTTTCTGAATTGTGATAATTTAGTCTGCTTTATTTCGATTTTATGCTGAAGTGCTGGTTTCAATATATCTTGAATATGTCAATATATTTCAATTTGTATTGAAATCAAATATCGTGGTCAGAATAATAAATTTACAGCTAGAAAAATAATATACTTAAATAATATGTAGTAAGCTGGATGATTTAGTTATATTAACATTCCGATTTAAAGCAACACTGGGGCTATTTTGGGACGGACATCGTAATTTTGAACCGCGGTCAGATTAGGAGGACGACACCTGAGCTAGCACCCCCTCTCCAAATTTTCACACCACACCAGCAGGACGGATTTAAAGTGCAATATACCCGCTTACACGATGGTTCTTCGGTGGAATCGGGTCTCGAACCTGAAACCTTCCGAAACTGGAACCTTACCACCAGGCCACCGCGGCCCGTAGCAAACTGGAAGCTAAGAAATTATAAGAAAAAATTAAAAAATGTCTATCTTAAGTATATTTTTAAATTTTACTCTTAACTGTATAGTACATAAAACGTGCTTAATATCGACGAAACACGCTTGAACCTAAATCCATTAAAAACATCGAAATTGTGAAGTATACTTAAATAGATCTTTAAAAGTTTTTGAAATTAGAGGAAAAAATTGTATCATAATGAAATTGGTTATTACTGATAAGTATATATTTTTAAATGATGACTGGTGTAAATTTTATTTTTAGAGCAATAATACACTCTGAAGTGATTTGAGAAAATATTAAAACTTGAATTAAGAATTTTTATTAAAAATCTAAGTGAGTATATTTATCTAAGAAGTAATTTGGTACCTTTAGGTTTAATAATTGGCGTTTGGTTGATTTTTGAATCACGTATATCGCATTAAGCAGTTTGTAAATAACACCCATCCTATAGACATACATATTTATAAATAATCAAAATTGAATGCCTATCTCCATTTATAGGGAAAGACAGTTTGCAATCCCAATAATGATACCTTTCCCTATTTATTTGGCATATGTCCTTACCGATTTATTGGCGATTCAGAACCGCGGGGAGACCTGTAGAACGACAAGAGGTTTTCACGGCCAATTTGACGTCACAATTTACTGAATTATTCTTATATTTGATTGCATAGATTCTAAATCGCAACGGAATTTAAAACAATAATATTCAAATAATTATAAAGTAATGTTTTTGAATGGATTAAGGCAGCTTCAATGGGTACGACGCTACTATATCCATCCCATTTGCACAAAATATTGAACGACATTTCCAAGATGTTCTGAATGTCATACAATATCGTGCTGCCATCGTACCAATATTTGCGAGTATTTTACATAGATAGGAACATTATTTATATGTCGGAAAAATCATAAATATTCATTTGAATTTTTTCCCGTTAATTACAGGTTCGAACAACTTTAGAGAAACTTCTGATAATGACGAATAATGCTCATCAAGTGCCTCGATCCATTCCTCAGCACGTCACATGAAGCTGAAGAAGAGCAAAGCACTGACAGTGATAGCGAGGCTTGGCAAGTACAACCGTGTTTCCAAGGGCGATGTTTTACCCTCGAGACCGAAGAAAATGCCTTTACTCAATGCAAATATGACTTTTGTGAAACCCTTTTTTCGAACTCTTTCAAGAACTTACACGAGCCGGATTTGGAAGGCCATAGTTTGCACCACAGAAAAGCGGGACTTCAATGTGGATGTGTGTTAGAAATTGTTTTGCCTTATGTTTAGTATTTGTTTGAATATTTGGAATAGTTTAATTTAAAGAACGTTTTTCCATTAAAAAGGATATGTTTGAGTTATAATTCAGTTTTCATTTACAATGTGTGAACACTTTTCAACCGACACTCTAGCAAAATGCACAAAAGCAACCCACAAAAAGTTGCTGTGTAAAAGAAAACAATATATATTTTTCTGCTATAGGAATAGCCGGATAAATAAATAACTGCTAGAGGCCCGACGCCCTCGAGATTTTTTGTCCTTTCATTTTATGGAAGATCGTACATTTGATTTTATTCAAATTAGAAAGAAATATTGTAAAATTAATTTTGTAAGATTTCTAATTATCATTTGCAAATTTTTTATTATCTTATAATTCTAAAAAAAAAATGTCCATCCTATAATTAAATATTATTTATTTTATTAGAAATTTTTGTTATGAATTTTTCATATGCATTTGAAATTAAATGTTTAGAAAATGATCTGCAAAGAAACATTTTCTATTTATCAAAATTTACTACCTACAGATACAGATTAAAGTCGATTTAAAAAAATATTTCGTTTTGAATGTTTGAAGGAAGAAAAGAGCTCTGAGGTCTAAGGACCACTAGAAGACTTAATCCTGGCTTGGAATCGGCATATGAATTATTAGGAAATTTAAAGGGCAAAAAACATGTTAACATTTTTTTTTTCATTCAAATTTATTTGGTTAATTCGAAGTCAAAACTAAAAATGGCAAATTTTTTTATTTTTGAATTGTTTTCGTTTGTTAAATAGTTTTTATTTTATTTTCTTTTTTTACATTTTCACGAGTTTTATTGCACTGAAAATGCAGTATAATGCTTATTTAATAAATTTCTTTATTAAATTATAATTTATTACTGTTTACTTTGTTAATTATGTATCATTATTAAAACTGTAAAATATTAAAAATAAATTATTGCTATTTATAATTTAAAAATTATTTTATTTTACTATATTTATTTTGTACCCAGTTTTTCTTAATTCAAAATTTTGCAGAAAAAGTCTTTACTGTAGTCCATTCTGCTTCGAAATAGCGGAGTTCAACAGCTAAACACTACTGTATATTTAATGATGGAAAGAAGGGAAAAAATCCTTCCCAATTTAAGGACTTATATACATACGCACTCATATTTATATAAATCACAAGATTTTTGTAACTTACAAATAAAATGTGGAAACAAATTCGTGAACATAAATTAAACATGTTAAAAACTATTGCTGAAAATCATTCAATTACCAAGTTTTATATAAAAAATAAAAATTACGATTTTTTTTCGCTTTATCGTAGTGGAAAAATGTATTATTTACTAGCCGCCTTTGGCGACCAGCCGGTTCGCCAATTACAATGCTCTTTAAAATTTAATAATTAAATATTTTATGTAACTCCTATTTTAATAGCTTCTTCATCAAAATATTTTAAAGCTACAAATTTTGATAGTCATATAATTCATTCATATTATAAAGGCTTTCAGCCGTAACGTAATAAGTATATCTCTAATTTTTTGTTATCTCTCGTAGAATTTATGCTTTAAATAAAAGTGGAAAAACGGTTAAATTGCAATTTATATAAGAACATTTTTTACTGAAACGAAACATTTTTTTTTTTAATACGAGTACTGAAAACAGAGTCGCTGAGTATTTAAACCTTATGGGCACTAAAGAATATCTTTCTTAATATATATAATATCTCAATAAGTTTTCAACAAAATTTTCTCAGATTCATCATGAACAGATCAATTAATTAACAATGTTTAGTTTTAAATGCATGAAACTAAGAAAATAAACAGAATCGTTTGAAATAATCGGCCGGAAATATGTTAAACATATCCTCATTAGCGTGGGGCACAAAAACAAACCTTACTCATTTGGCGGTGGGGAAATGAAGATTTTTAAGCAGGAAAGTTAGTTTTTAATTAATAATTAAAAAAAAAGGGATCCCAGGTACACATTTCCGATCTCCAAGGCCAAATTTGGTAGCTGTAGGTCGAACGATCTGGCCTGTAGAGCGCCAACACACTCACATTGAGCTTTATATAAGTATACATATCCATTGTCAAGAATTACTCAGATTATCTAAAATTGTCTAGATTTGAACGTATTGCTTAAAATTATTTGCAAGCCGGTATTTCAGTTTTGTGGTCTTTGCTTTGAAATCGGATTTTTCAACAAGTCAAATCAGGTATCTCAACCATATTTGACATTGCAATTGCCATCGAGTATTTTTTTAAATCAATTTCAAAATACATTATTGATGTTTAAAATTAATACTCAACTTCTTCCTTTCGCATAATAAATATCAAGCGTCAATACCTTGATCTTCATTATATTTATGAAGATACATAAGGAACTATTCCATATGTAATATTTCCCTTCGCCAGATTTGTCTTATCACGTGGGCTGTAATCTAGAAGCGCCATTGATACAAGGGAGCCATAACATTTATGAAACTGATTTTTTTCTTAAAAATAATTTAATTATAATTTTAAATATTTGATTAGGATTTATGTAAAAGTTGATAGGTGCCATATTACTCCAGCAGTTAAAAATACATTAAATTGACCAACCTTTCGGACTTCAACCATCCACAAGTACCGGGTTAGCAAGAAATAAGTTATCCACTTCAGGGGGCTCTCAAATGCGTTCTATTGATCCAAATGAGATAAAATTTGAACTACAGATTATTGAGATGATGCGCTTTACATTTATTAAACAATACAAAAATTCACCATTAGGTGGCGTTGTAAAACCCCCACAAAACTATCAATATGGTTTATAATTGTTAAATAAAGTGAAATTAAAATTGCTCAATATGTATTCCTTCATTTTCAATAATATGCTCTAATCGGAGAACCATATTTTCTATAGATGATCGGAATATTAAAAATATGGCGCCGAATGTTGTTCTTCAGATCTGGTTGATATGATGGCCTTTGAAGGTAGATATTTTCCTTCAAATAACCCCACAACCACAAGGGATGATGTCCGGCGAGCGAGAAGGCCATGCTATTGCGAAATGACGGCTAACTCGTGCTTCTGTGAAATGCTGTATTAACAATCGCTTTACACAACGACCAATATGAGGTGGTGCTCCATCCTGCATGAAAATGCTGTCTTGAAGGCATCTACGCTATAGAAGAGTTGGGATTTCAAAATCCCTCAGCATAACATGGTACCGTTGTCCTGTGACGGAACAGGTTTGGATTGTATCTGAAATTATCTCTTCAAAGAAATATGGTCCAATGATAAATGTAACTGTAAAACCACACCATACTGTCACTTTTTCACGTTGCAAGGCTTATTCCTGGATAACGTAAGGGTTCTTCTCTGCTCAAATTCGACAGTTATGAGTGTTAACTTGCCCATTGAGGCAAAAGTGGGTCTCATCACTTCACAGAATGCTCCATGGTCAAACTGTGTCAACCACCATTCGAAAAAGGAACTGAAGTGCAAAAGTTTTACGGATCTCCAAGTCCCCGTCCTGCAACAGGTGCACATAATTGATTTTGTAAGGATAAAAGTGCAAAATCTGCTGTACGATTTTTCATACAGTTGAATACGGCATATAAAGAACACGGGAAACAGCTGGCAAACTCACACTATTAATGCAGTGACTGACTGTTGGCTTCAAAGAGAGCGGTCGCTGGAAGACGAGATTTCTTTTCGTCCTCTACATGAAAGAATACAAAGTTGCCCAGCTTTTTCAAATTTCTGTATCATCTTGCCTGGAGATATTGGACCTCTTCGTATCTGCTTCAAACGACGAAATTCTTTTAAAGCTGCAACTGTGTTTTGTTGGTTCTGGCAGAACTATTTCACCAGTAGCGCTTTTTCTTGCAACGTAGGCATGACGAACAGAGAAGAAACTAATGTTCGTGCAGAATCCGCCTTCTTTTCATCCAAGGAAAAATGGTAATAAACATGCGCTGTAAGGCAAATTTTGCTTTACATTTTCATTATATGCAAATAAATGCCATCTGTGGTACAACGCCATCTATTGGTGAATTTTTGTACCAATTTTTTAAAT
Organism: Argiope aurantia; assembly: GCA_026543865.1. Classification (NCBI taxonomy): domain Eukaryota; kingdom Metazoa; phylum Arthropoda; class Arachnida; order Araneae; family Araneidae; genus Argiope; species Argiope aurantia. The sequence continues at coordinate 622,250 of JAPMOR010052242.1, read as the reverse complement.
TAATAAATGTAAAGCGTATTATCTGAATAATCTGTAGTTTAAATTTTATCTTATTTGGACCAACAGACCGCGTTTTAGAGCCCTCTGAAGTGGGTAATTTATTTCTTTCTAACTCTGTACAATCACAAAAGAAAAATTTCTAGATGTAATTTCAACCTGTTACTTTCTCGCACATGAAGTGTACAATTCAAGATGTTAACATGAGCACCAAAAATTGAGTCATGGCCCACAGCATAGGATCACACACTCTATACTAAATATTTATGCAAATGAAATTACATTTTTAATTAATATAGTGCATTTTTTAAATATGTGAAAAACAATTATTTTTACCTTTCTAACCACCTTAAAAATACTTTCAAAAATATCTTCTTGAAAACAGGAAAGATAACTAATATTTTATTACATAATTTATTATTTAGATTTTAGCTGACAATTTGCATACTATTTACAAGTAGAAAATTTAAAGAATAGTACTATAAATGGCATAAATAATTAAAAAAAAGCATTTTACTAGAGAATAGCAAACTATCCGAGGGCAAGGAATTAATGACTTTAAAAAAAATGAAATTTTGATTTTTTTTATTGCACTAACATTTAAAATCCAATTCTACATATATTGTTCAAAATACTTAACATTTTAAATCTTTCCCCTAACAGGTGATACATCACCATGCCTTGTGCATTTCACTCCCTCCCCCTATAGATTTCCCAGCCTTGTAATACAAGGCTGGGACAATCTTAAGTATGATAGCTAGATTTATTAGTAATAAGAGTATATAAGAAAAATTAACCCCAAGGGAGGGAAATCTAAAGGGCACACACATCTTCCAAAGTGACGTTTAGACTTATCCAATAAGAATTCCCATCTAAAAAGATTTTTAATGCCATTTTTGAAATCTCATTATTTAAAGATTAAATTGTTGAAATAATTAAAATTGAGGCTTGCTAATGCAACATCAAGATGCGAAGCAATTTCTTCATGAATTTTTCAGTGTTTACTAACAAAATTTCTAATATACAATTAAATCTACTGCTGTATAAGGAATGTTTTAAAAATCGTTCATTAATTAAAAATCATGTTAATTAAATCATACATTTATTCATTAAAACAAAATAAAATAAAGTGAGGATCAAGAGTTTAAAGAAAATACAATTATACAGTTTATAAGGTGGAAGATAAGATTTATCAGCAACCAAATATATCATATTTCAATCTAGAATAATTTTTTAAATTTTGTGTACAAAGACGCAATTTTTTTTTAAATTCTTTTAAAATTGTAAACAAATTCATGACACTTATGCATTTTTCAATGCCATAACTTGAAATCCACTGAAAGAATTCAGACATAAAAAGAACAAATTCAAATTCTTAAAAACACTAGCTATTGCTTCCCATGAATTAAAATAATTTTACTAAAAAAAGAATGAGTTTTGGATCCTTCACAAATTTTAATCCTTCAGTAATTTTAAAAATGGAAAAAGAACTTTTAATATCACTGGCAATATTTTCAAATAAATAAATAATAAAGTGACAACAAAAATTTAAAAAGCAAGAGTTTAATGAAACAATATGAAAATACAACATTCACGTAAAAAGTCAGCGTCTGTATGGATGATATCCCTGGTTTCTATTCACAGCAGCAGCTTGGTAGTTTGGTCCTGAAAGAAAATTCAGAGTAAATTAAAATGGAATAGTTATTTTTTGCATTGTACTTTATGTTTCATTTAATTAAAAAAAATGTATTTTCATAAATTTCTATTTATTCATGATATAAGAAACAGTTCAAAAATATGTTTACAGTATTACTGGTTTTAATTTTAAAACTTAAAAACTTAAATGAACATGTTACACTTTTGGTGCAACATGTTCACTACCAGGGCACACATCTGATATTCAATCCATATAATTAAATGCATCCTTCTTTATTATCTAACCATTATAGGGATTGAGTCAACTAATTAGATAGATGGTTCAGTGTATTTATTTAGGAGCTGTGAATCACAGGAGAATCAAGTAACAATAAATATGTTAAGGATTATTCAATGATATTTTCACACTAAAATTATGTACATTTAATGTGTCTTAAAATATACATACAAGACCAAAATGTGCACCTTTTTAGATTAAAAAAGGTTTTATTATAAAGAATTAAAATTAAAAACTGGTTTTTAATCACTGATTACACAGATTTTATCAAATTACTATGACAAGAAAATCTAGTACATTTTTAGCATAAACAAACAACAACACAAACAACAAACGTCATTTAAATCTTAAGAAATAAAAAGTTTTATTAATTTTTTATGTAAGTAGAAAGGAGGAAAAAAATTCAAACACAGAAGAAAGACGAATAAACGAACCATTTTCAGTGGTTTGATCCTTTTGAAATGAACTTGCGTAAGCCTTGGTTGGTCCAAATGCAGGTGGATTTTGTGGATAAGCATTAAGAGCTATTAAAAACATGCCTTGAATTAAATTTCTGAATGGGTATTATTCAAGTTATACACAATTTTCATATTATAACTGATAAACAAGAATAATGCATTTGTCAGATGAGTATATGCATTGTAAAAAAAAAGCATATTATTTCCAATGGAATTGATAAATATAAGAAACACTTCTAAAATTATAAAGAGATTTCCTAGTAGTTTACACAGCCATTTTGCAAAAATCATTATCACCCAGCATGAATGGATATATGTTTAAAACAACTGGAAATATAACCAACATTCTCATTCATCAACATTAGTATAAAATATTCAGACCCCAATACAGTCTAATGAACTCACAGAAAAAGGTGAAAATTCCAGATATTCAATCATCTCCAAAAATTAACTAACATAAAGTTAATCATATATATTTTTTCACTCAAATGAAAAAAAAAATTCAATGGATAGTTACACGATTCAGAAATTACTCTAATATTTTATTTCAATAATAAAAAAAATCATTCAAAATTAAAAACTTAATATCAGTTCATAATAAACAAGTGATATCTAGCTTCTAATAATAATAATAATAAAAATAAAAATGAGGGGGGGGGTACATGTATGCTGGCATTTAAACAAACAGATCACGGAACCAAGCCCTAACAAATTACGAAAAATTATAATATTTTCTAAAGGTAATTTGTTATTTCTTATTAGATGGTAATATTATTGTTAAATATTATTTTAATATTATTTTTCAACTCTACCTTATTTCATTTCAATCTTTTAAGCATCAATGTAATTAGGGCGAATTATACACAACAATATGTTTTCATGAAATACAATTTAAAATAATATTTTACCATAGCTTTCACAATAATAATATTTTTTCTATTAATATTAAATTTGACTTACAACTGACAAATTTGAAAGTTTGAACAAAAATAGAAATTTTATTTTTGCACAATGATTTAGCCTGCAATTCTTAAATTTATTTTTATTGAATTCTGTGATCAAAACAATAAATATTTCTGAAAAGGTATTAAATTATAAACACAATTTTAAAATATAAACAATACATTTTACTTAAAGTTTATATTTTTCTTGAATTTATAAGACACATAAAGAAATAATGCTTTAGTTATATTAAAATAATTCTTAAAATATTAAAATTATATTTACAATATGTCATATAATTTGACATTTCCTTTCAGAAATATAAAAATAGCAAAAAAGGCATTTGATTTTGTTTTCTTTTGGAAATACATAAACAATTTGATTAATTATTAATATTTTAAAATGTTAATAATTAAATAAGTAATCTTACAATTTCTCGCAAACATTAAAAATGCAGATGACATTGGCAAGGAATTTTTAAAGAAAAGAGTACTTTATAATGAATTTTATCAATTATAACCACCAAGAAGTAAAATAAGTATGAATAATTTAGCAATAAAATAAATTTATAAAAAACTCGATTGAGACATTAAAAATATTGTAGAATTATCACATAACAGAAAAATTAAATGCTTTCAATGGTAAAAATCAATTCTGAAAAGTGATGAAATCCATAAAACTATATCATATCTAAAAATTAGTATTAAATTTTATGAATCTTTTGCAAACCCTATACTACATCAAATCTTACCATCAGGAGCTGCTGCAGCTGCTGGAGGATAGCCAGCAGTTGGAGCCTGATTGTAGCCAGTAGCAGCTGGTTGTGAATAATTTCCAGCTGCAGGAGGTTGGGTGTAACCATAGCCAACAGCACCTTTAGAAATGAATTTGAAATTACTACCATGATAACAAAAAATTAATTAAAAAAAATGTAACATAATTTTTTTTTACCATGGATATGCTGTTTCCATTCATTCATTTTATTTAATACAAATCCCCAAAAATAATTTTAAAAAAATGTTATATATGTATGATCAACTGCTTTATAAAACCTATATGCATATTTTTATTCCAGTAAAAACTGATACTTGCAATTGATATTACTCCTGATATTTAAAAGGTAAAATTGATAATTTTCCAATCAAAAATTCTTTCACACCAATAAAGTTTTTATAATAATTTGCATCATCTGAAAGTTTTTTACACATTATACAAACTGAATGACTTTAAATTGTATATCTAAAAGGCCTCTAAGAAAATTAGAGCTTAAATCATAAAGGATGAAGAACAGAGCTTAAGAATAGAATTTTGAAATGAGAAGGGGGAAAAAAACTTTTATAAAGAAAAGAAGGGAAGGCAAGAAATCCAAAGCAATATTAGATGTTTCAATGTCCAAATTTCTTTAAACTTTCATAATTATCAATACATTTTTTTTCTTTAAAAAAGTCTTTACAAAAGTGTTTAATCAAATTTAGGATCCTACTAATCAGGGCTCAAAAATAAATAAACTAGACATTTAATTTTTAAAAAATATAAAAAGAGACTTAAATGTGAAGTCATAGCTGATTATATATAAAACCTACTCTTTCACAAAATACTTCCTAAATTAAGATTAGACATTTAATTTATGCACAATAAACAGACCAGGGTTAATTTTTAATTAAAAAAAGTGCACTTACCATAACCAGGATATGAAGGTTGAGCAGCATACTGAGTTGCAGGAGGCATTGCATTGTATGGTGTTGTGCCTGCTGAATACGAGTTTGTACCCATAGCATTATAATTTTGGTAATTACCATATCCTTGGCCTATAAAATAAAAAAGTCAGTAAAATTATAGTTTATTTCTATATAATTTTAAATACATTTATATTAAATAAAATCTAATTTATATTATCAATTTATTCACATTCAGAAATTTCTCAATTGGTTTTTTTATTAAATCCTAAAAGACTAGCAAATAACTTATATCTCAAAATACAAAAAATGGGATAAAGATTTGTAATAAACTTCCATGCTTATTCTTTTTGATAATAAACTATCTATGGTTTTAAAAATTTCATTATCATAAAAAAGAGGACGAAAACCATGGCCTTATCAAAAATTCCAATAATTTTGATTAAACCTGCTTATAGTTGCGGGAAGTAAAAGCATGAGCTTATATTCGATAATAACTTATCTACTTTAATATATTAATAGTATAGATAATATAATCATAACACTTATAATAAAAATGATTATTTTCACATTTTTACATTTCAGAAAAAATTGATCTAATGCTTATATAGATAAATGTCAGAACAGATCTGCTGATTTCAAAGTGCATAAATAAACAAGCAGTTAAATTAATATTGTACAGCACTTTATATTCATCAAAGAAGATGTTTTATGAAATGAAGCACTTTCTTCTCTACACTATTTATCATGGTAAACAAGTTTTAAACAAATAGTATTTCTTTTACTTTTTTACATAATTAAATACTTATATAATAAAAATATTTATCACAGTTTATATTTTAAATTGTTTAAAAAATAGAGTTAATAAAATACCTTGCATGTTATAAGATTGAGCAGGCTGATTCCATCCAGTTTGATATCCTGGTGCTGGTCCATAACCACCTGGTCTCATCATGCCATTTTGATTTCCAGGGCCATATGGTTGCGCTGGATTTCTTCTCAGATTATTGTCTCTTGGTTCTGCTCTCTTGCATTCAACCTTGAAAAAATAAGATTAAAACAAGTTAATGTCTTATTTCTTCCCAACATTACAAACCATTAGCATGTTATCTTACCTCTGTTCAAAAGAAAAAAATCCATGTTTGCCTTCAAAATAGGAGTAATTCTTTAGTAAAACATTTTAAGACAAATGTTTAAAATTATGCTCAAGAGAAATCATTCTATGAATCATTAAAAAGCTTCTATAAAATGTTAAAGATTCACTATCTTCTCAATTAATATATTCAATATTATACTTGATAATAATGTGCCTATTTCACATTTATGAAAATGATTTTGTTATAACAAAGATCAACTTTCATTAACTAGTCATCAAAAGACACTACATCATAAGCATGTTAATAAACTTGATGCTTGATTTAAAAAAAAAACACACATTACCCTGAAATATCAATATTTGGGAAAATCTATTTAGTAAAAATTAAAGGTCTTTTAATAGATAAGTTTGAAATTTTTTACAAGCTATGATTCTAATTTGTTACACCTCAGAAACTAATTTATCGGCAAGAAAATAGAAACCTTGAACAAAAATTGCACATGCAAAAGAAAGTAGTTTTCCTACAGAATAAAATTCGCCTTAATTTGAATGCTGCTTTAACATTAAAATATTTCACAAATGCAACAAAAAAAAAAATCAATCTTAATATCTTTAAAATAGTTGGCACGAGTACAAACAATATAAATAAGACTTTCAATTTAAAAACGAGTTTAAAGGATGTTTTCCAATTATTTTAATTGTATGAGTAATCTGCTAATAACATAAAATTTAAATACCACATACTCATTTAAGATTTAAAAAACAAACATGCATTTTACATAATTTTCTACCTATTTCTCATAATAATCATTTCCCAGAATATTTTAATCAGTAAATGCACTTTATTGTAGGATTTAATGGAGCGGATGGAGGATTCATCTACCATATTTTTCTGATAACTCAAACTGAGAAAATCACAACCTACTCTGAAAATTAACAGAAAATAAATATGGAAATAAAGTATCAAGAAGAATTACATGGCTAACCTCTATGCAGATTTTTTTTTTTTTTTTTTAAAGATGGGTTTAATTCTCCAAGCAGCCAATTATCTCAAGCTAATATTCAACTCTCAGAAATGAGCTGTAAAGTTTACATCTTTTAATACTTAGTTTTTTAATTATATGTTCTAAATCAAAATATGAAAAATTGCTTTGGCCACTTGGAGTATTAAAGCACTGAACAGAAAGAATTAATTTATCATAGCACAATCAGAAAACAAAAGAATCCAAAAATTGTAAGAAATTTATGTAAATGTATAAATTAAATATATATTATATATGATTTAACATACTTACCTTGTTTTAAATATAATTATTACAACTTTTAAATTCCAATGAAGAGATCCATTACCAAACATACTTAAATAATTAAAAGGCACCATTCATATCTAGTATCCCATGTGGAAATATAATGATATAATCCTTCTCATCACAGCATAAACCTGTAGCTTAATAAGACTGAATTAATATATTACTAAAATGAAAGCAAAACTGCCAATCTGTTTCCCATGCTCTTGCATATAGCCTGGTTGAAAAATACTGCTTGCCTCCTATACAACCATGTATAGATTTGATAAAGTTTACAAAATGAAGCATTTTAGTTTTATAATTTTTAAGATTCTAAAGTTTGAGACAGATAACACATTGATAGCTGTATTATTTTCAATTTCATATATTACATTTTCAAATGAATATTCTGATTTCAATTAATGCAGGCTATGACACCTGTTTTAATACCTTTCAATTCCCTAGCTATTCAAAAATGAAATCTTGCTTTAAATAAATATGGTCAGTTTGTTATATATTTTAATACATTATTTTAGTCTATCTAACATTAGATTCCACACAAATTTAAAATTTCTTAAAATCCTGAAATTTAAAAATAAACTACATTTTTTACAAACAAAAGTAACAAAATCAAACTTAAATATGTATTGTTTAGAAAGTGCATATTTAAGAAAAACTTTTTTTTCTCTATATCTGAATTGCTGAAAATACAAATTGTCTTTCATATTTAACAAGATTACTATAACAATTTATCAATTAATAATAAAAAATAAATAGATACCAAAACTAAGTAACTAAAGTAATAAGGATACTTATTTCAAATGATATTGCAGAAAGCAGAAACATTTCAGAAATGAAAGAATTACAATACAACAGAATAAATAATACATTTTGTTGTCATGTATAAAGATGCTAAAAATTCCATAAATTTTAAAAGCAGCATATTACGTAATAAGTTCCAACAAGACTGTTTTGAACATCAACATATGTGAAGGAAAAAAAAAAATCATTTACTATTAATGTATTAATAGTTTAAACTCTTAAGTTTAAAAAAAAAAGAGTACAATTACATAAGGAAAAATCAAATCAAAATATATTATGGAAACAAAAGAAAAGCAATTATTGTATTGGTGAAACTATTTTGTATTCAGTTAAAATTTTAATTTTTACAGAAGTGGCAGTTAATTTCTCATAAAATAAATTCCTAGGAAATGACATTATTTCCATATCATCAGTAAACGAACTAGCTATTTCTTTTGTGCCTTGTGGCATTTTATAAAGAATTTTTATTGCAATTTGAGTATTTCCAAAGATTTACAAATTTTAAATGGTAAATACAAAGTACAAACTTGTGTATATATATATATATGGTTCGCATGTGATTTCTATCCAGTCATAACAAAATACTTAAGCCATTTAGCTTCGATCACATTCCTCCTAAATGAATGGATATTATTGATTAGATTAACTTGAAAATTAAGTTACTTAAAATAAAATAGGTTGTAAATTAATAAAAATAACTGGTAAAATAAAAATTAATTAGGTTGGTCCTAAAAAGACAAAATAAAAATTTGAAGTTCATTTACATTAAAGAATATATATTTAATAATTACATCAGAAGTAAGTCTTTGAATGTGTGACTTCTACATTCTTTAATGGATTCAAATCAAATTTGATGAAAATGTTCTTTAGCATATAAAATATTCAGCCACACTATTAAAAAATTACTACGCTGCTCTTCAAAGGAAAGTAAAAAGTTATGTTTTCCTATCATAACCCTTGGGAAATATAGGAAAACTAATTACTTTTCTACTGATACCATTTTTAAATGATTTCTGTAATTTGAATCAATTTTCAAAATTGATTTAAATACAATTTGCAACAACTATTCTGTTATAGTTGAAATATTTAGTCTATCTTGCTGTGTAGCATCCATCATTTACACTTTTTTTTTTGTCACTTTTATTTTGTAATATTACTTCCTTTTGATATTTGATTCCAGCATATTAATTTACCTTAAAATTGTTGCAATTTCTTTTAAAATTCATGCTGAACAACAATAAATTTTTAAAGCACCAATTTAACATACAGCATATCGTTTTAATGACTGTTCTTATAAGTAGAGCCCATTGAATATGATTTTATTTCATTTGATACATTTGTCAATTTTTATTAAATCAAATATTTTATCGTGTAAGTATTTGTCAATAGACACCCTCTTCCAACTATGGCAAACTATAAATTTATGGCCTCAGTTTGATATTTTAATTATCAGGAAATTGGGTGATACTTTTCCTATTCAACATTACTATCATATCAAAGCTCAAAATTCCAAAAGAATTTTTATTATTAAACTTTAATAATAATTTAAATATCATGGATTTTAAAATATAGGCGTGAACCCAAATTACAAAATCTGCATAAATAATGAAACATTTCAACAAAAAATATCCAAAAGCATTTCAAAAAAAAAAAAAATATTATGTTATTCTATGTTTGTGTTTTTATTCAGTTTAGGGCAAATTGCATCATGCTTCATAAAAATTTATTTGAGTATTATCTAAGCTTGTAATTGCTGGAATTCTGTTTTTAGCACTTGATATTAAAATGTCAGTGTATTATTATATAGTCATTAAGTTTCAGATATCATAGGATTTTTAGTTCTCTTCTCTTAAAATTTCTAATTTAATGAATTAAAATTTAATTTGTTGTTGCCAGTATCAATCTAGAAGCTTCATCTATAGAAAAATAATTTTACCAAATTCTAGAATGGAACTCCAAGAAATGTTATAATATAAGTACTAATAAGTGAGAATAAGAATGTTATTTATCTGAAAGCTTTAAAATAGCAATTATTACTAATTAAGATTGAGTATTCTTACATCATAATAAATAAAATGTATATGCAGCCATGGATACAGAAGTTAGTAATTCGATATATTTGTTATTTTAAAATTTTCAGATAAAACTTTCTTTACAAAGAAAAAGTACCCCCTACTCCTCCCCCAAAATCTTCATTTAATAACATTTTATGAGATTTTCTTTAACCCATGTACCAAAACATGGAGTACAGTTTAATTCTCGGAATAACACACAAAATAACACAATAGATAATTGTAATCAGATTCTTTGGAACAAAAATAAGAGTTCTAAATAATGAATCTTGTTTAAGCACTCTCTGAGCATCAGGATAGCCTTTTCTGTTTATGTTCAGATCAATGGAAATAACATTTATATTTTTTAAAATCTGCTTGAACAAAAGAACAAACCATCTGTGGTATGATAAAATTAAATATGACAAAGTTTGATTCAATTACTTTAACAGCGGATTATTTTTTGAATCTGAAAACATAAAAGAGCAATAATTGATTTTAAAAAATTTAATGACATTGGCACATCAACAGCAAATGTTCAGCAAATTATGCCGAAGATTTCATGACTCCGATTAAATATGTGATGAGAATTTGTGGAATAACAACACTTGATTAAGTAAAAAGCACACTGATAAATTTAAAAGTTATTAAGTTTAGTTGACGCCACTTAATGCAATTTCGATTCCAAACCAACATAATCAAATGTACATCAAAGTATTTGTTTTATGCTATAATTATATCATTAAAGTTATCAGATTATACTTTTCTTCATTTTCAACCCAAGATAATGATTGACATTCATAATATTTCTAGCTCCATTTATTAAAAAAAAAATAAAAAAAAATCAGTCATTTTTCTCGCAAGACAAGACTCAAAGTCCCCCCCCCCCCTTTTTTGACAAGACTAGAGTGCAAAAGGATAGCTACACTGTTACATATGGCATGAAATCTGTTGAATAGCCATAATACTATTGTTTGATGAACTGATTTCAGTGTTGAAAACTTCAATTCATAACAGAACTAAAATTTACCTAAAATGAGTCAATGCAAGACTACAAATATTTCACAGCACTTTCTTTGTACAAATTTTGAAAAATCATGAACTTTTTGTGAGCAATAAATGATTTGGTTTGGAAAAAACCCACCATGCAGCTTCATTCAACAACTTTTAAAAACAATACAAGAGAGAACATTTTAAAAAGAATCAGAAATAATTGTCGATAAGTAATAAAAAATTTTTTTGGTATTTTTTAAATAAATTACAGCTAGATTCTAAAGTTTCTCTTAACCTTTTCTCCTTACCCTTTTTCTCCAAGTATGATATTAATACAGTTGATTTTACTTAATCTGGTTATTATTATCAATCAGTTCCTGAAGTCATCACATTAAGTAGCAGCTACTATATATAAGTAGTTTTTACATATAAATTTAACTACTACAATTTTCTATTAAGTTGCTATATGGGCAAATTATATAAAAGTAAAATTCTGTAATCAAGATTTTTATACTAAGAAATTAGAGCAATTGCAGCTATATATTTTATCACCTACAGCTAAATATCATTGCATTTCATTTAGTTCTGAAATATACGGAAATTACAGATATTCTAAATAAAACCCAAAATATATCTATACAATTCCCATCAAAATAAAAAGAGAATGAAGACAATTTGTTAAAATATAAATATTAAAAAGTATAATTTTCTGTAATTGGTTACCTTTTAAGTTCTAAAAAAATTACATCTACATGTTACCTAATAAACAGATAATCTAACATCTTTTAAAAATACAATTTCTTTTAATGAAATTGTTTTTGTGGCAATAAATAATCTAGCTGAATATACTATAGGTAGGTCCATTTTAATATAAATTACCACTCTATCAACTCAATAGCATACAATTCATACAAATTAGCTTAGCAGAACATTTCATATACTAAAATGAGTTGGGGATTCATCCAACGAGTTCATAATAAAGAGGATACCTCATAAGAGCTCCCAATTCCTTATAAATGTACAAATTTAATTTGTCAAACATCGCAGAAGAAAATATTAATAAGCAAATTGTTTTCAAATTTCATTTTCAAAAAAAAAAAGAAAAAAGTAATGATCTGCAGCGCATATAATCGATATAAAAAATAAAAGTTTTCTTAAAAATTTCCATTATAAATGTTAAACTAAAATTAACTCAATTTTTATATCTATTGTTACCAACACATTAGGTTTTGCTTACTGCTAGTAAGCAATTTTATCTCTTTCATCATAATTTCTAATTTTCAATCTTTTACATTTCTGCTATAGGAAATAGGATAATATTTTACAACATATACAAACAAGTTCTAATAAAAATAAAATGTAAATTAGATAACCTAGTATAACAATACTGAATACAATATGGGTACTATTCTGTTATTCTAACAGAAGCCAAAATATATACTAAAACTGTTGCTTTTCCATTAGTCATTGCTACTGAAATCCGTAGAAGATCAATATTTGGCACATTTGCCTATATTTTGATGATTTACAGCTAATGGAAAAGTTACATTTTGCACCAATATTTAGGCTTTGTGGAAAAACTGAAAAGCACCAAGATAATAAAATAAGCAATTATCTCTATAACAGTTAAAAATCATCCATCCATTTGAATTTGTGTGTCATTTGCAACTTTCAACACAAATAAAACTTACAATATATAAACAATAGACAATAAATATATATTAAATGAGCACTACACCTGCTTGCCGTTGATGTTCACAAAACGTTGAGCACATGCTTGTTCAATGCTGTCTTCAAGTTCAAAAGATAAAAATCCAAAGCCTAATTTTAAATGAAGCACAATCTTACATATCTAAACTACAGAATACATGGAGATACCAAAGGAGAAAAATTATTCTCATTTTTCCTGCATGAGTTATTAAAATGGAATATACAATTTTTTTTTTTTAAAAAAGAGAAAATATTCCAAATTACTCATTATAAAATTCCATTGCTTAAAAATTGAAATACTTGATTCTTTAAGTTTAATTACAATTATGTTTCCACTTTAAAAAATTAATATTTTTCATTTACATTTATTAGTTCTGAAATAGGACTAGATTACAACCAACAAATTTCAGTGAGGTGGGGGAATGCACAAAAATGACCACTTTAAACATAAATTGATAATTTTAGACATAAATTTATTATTTTATTAATTACTTTAAATTTATATTAGGCAATCATCTTTGCATTGGGGAAAATACATTCCCAAATTATTTATGGTTCAGATCAATATGAATTTTGAAATTCAAATTTGTAATATGATTGTTAAAAAGCATTCAACATTACTATGATTTATCCATGTTTATGACTAAATCCCTACATAAATTTAATAGAAATTAAATTTAAAATGTGTAAAACAATGGTGTATATATATGTAATAACCTAAATACCGTATGTAATATTCTAAATACAGATGAACAAATATTTTATTAACTAATATATACCTTTATTCATATTTTATAGTAATTTTCAATCCAAAATTCTCACATTATTAAATTTCAAGTAGTCTATAAAAGCAACTATCTTAAATTTGTAAATTTAAATTGTAATATGAAGATTTATAAAATTAAACAATCAAGGAAATGTATATCTTAATCATGGCCTTAATGATACAGGGCATCCAAGCAATATGGATACATTACAAAATTACACAACAAAAAAAAAGGGCAAAAAAATTCAATTAATGCAATAACTCGCATCCTATGTACAAAAATTAATAAATGCCAATAAATAAATCACTGCCAAACATCCAAGAAGTTATAGAATCAATAATATAATATAATCTGAAGAAATTAAAAAAATGCAGCAAAATTAAAATTTGCAAACCTTATTCATAAATATGGCATAGAAAATTTATCTACTACATGTAGTGTATTTTTTTCCTTCATAATTTTACAATGCATACAGTAAACTTCAAATACTCTGTATAAAGAAAGCCAATCATTTATTCCTTATAATTTTTAAAGAAGTTTTAAGTGTACAATGAATCATCTTTAAAGGTTTCAATTACAGTTCATACCTTCCAGCTAATAAAAAGACTATACATACAATCTAAAATATGCAAGATTTTAAATCCATGAAGCTAGTAACAATATGGTTATCATAACGAGTTTCACTCAATGGAGTGCTATTTATGACTAGAAATCACCTTATTAAAGAACAAAATTCAGATCAAATGCATCAAAGTAATCCATTACACACCAATTTCAAAAAGCTTATAAAACCAAACAGAATATTTGTAACTTCATACAAGAAAGATGCATACAAAGATGCAGATATTTAACGAGAAATACCCATTTATTATCTTAAAATGTGAAACTAGGTAATTAAAAAAATCCAATCTCTTAAATATATCTATCATTAAATAGATATATTCTATTCTTTAAAACAAAGAGAAATGATCAGTTGTAAATTTTCAAAATCTAATTTAAAAAACATTTTTTTCAGAAAATCTAACTATAACTATAAAATTCTATAGCACTGATATCTTTCAATACAAATCAATCTAAATATAACAGTCTTAAGAAAGACGCTTATTGGATCTTAACATGTTAGTCAGCAGCACTTTTCAACAGCTTCATTTTGTATACATCATCTTTCAACAACTTAATATATAAAATCTTTTAACAGTTTTCTGATTGTCTAAATACTACAAAACATGAAGATAAATCAATAATTCTGGATATTATAAATGCCCTCAAAAATGCACTTTAATATCATTTAAATACCCTATCACTTAAAATATCAATATAAACTGTTAAAATATACAAGTTCCCTATTTCAAAGGAAAAACAATGTTTGCAAACAATTTCTAAAAATTCATGCAGCTTCTAAATAAAAAAATATAGTCTATTAGGAGGAGGAATAAAAATTGCAAGTGAAATATGTAAATTGTTAATTTTACTTAAACATATTTAATTCAATTTGGTAATTTTTTTCAAAAAATGATGTATATAAACATAAAACTATTACAGAGTAAAGAATGTGAACATAGATTAGCAAATTTTTTTTTAACAAACTTTAATTTTGCATTTGCTATAAGTTTTTTTTGTCCCGGTATTTTGTAGCGGTAATAGAGAATTACAATATAGAGAAAAGCTCTGAATGAAATATTTCATTACATAATTTTTGTAAAGAAATTAAATAATTTTAATAATGCATTAATTGGTTACCCTGATACTATTTATAAGCATTATATGTATCCTTTCCCTCACTGACATTAAAATTTCCCCTCCATTCAAGCACAAGAAAAAAAAAACCTATATGATACATGTAGAAAATCAAATATTATATATACATATGGAAATGGCAATAAAAAATTCAATTAAAGTGAAGAATAGTCTATTTAGTGAGGGTTTATTTATTTATTTATTATTATTTTAATTTGATACCAATTGTGGTATATAAGCCAATTTTGGAATTCTACAGGAGACCATGTCAGGTTGGCTATTCTTCACTTTTCCCAAAAAAATGCTTATTTTTATTAATTGTTTAAAAAACTGTTTTGATATTATAATTTAATATTCTGCATCAAAGTCTCACGATAAAAAAAGTTCAAGCTAAGCAGAAATATATTACCTCTGCATTTTTTCGTCTCTTGGTCACACATTATTGTTACTTGATTAACCTAAGAAATGGGAAAGATTAATAAATAAAATATGTTTATTATATTTATCCTGAAATAGGTTAAGATATTTAGTGCAAGTGAATAACAAGTTTTCTAGTAGTATAATTTATCTTGAACTTTGTAACTATAATTTAAAATTCTAAAGGAAAAATGTTATAATTTTTTAAAAATATTATGAAAAATTTTAAAAATTATTGGCATTAAATTTTTTTACAATTTAATACTACTAAAAGAGCAGAAAATAATCCAATTTTTATAACCAACAGATCAAAACTAAAAATATAAGTTAATAAGTTACTATTAAAAGAACAAATATAAAGATTACAGAAAGAAATTTAAAACATGTTTATTATTATTATTATTTTACATCTTGACATTTATAATTATATTATTAAAATGAACTTGAACTGCATTAAAAAAGGCATAGCTTCACAAATAAGGAAAAAGTTACTATTCATTTTCTATACACTATAAAGAATATATATAAAAATTATCAATACATTAAACGAAAAAAAAAAATCCATGGAAATTATAGACGAATTACCTTTCCAAATTTTGACAAAGCATTACGAATATCAGTTTCTGTAATATCAGGAGGAAGCCCACCTAAAAACACCTTTCCTTGAGATGCAGCTTTTTTGTTCTATAGAAAATAAATACATTTTAGTAAGCGAAACATACCACTAATAAAATATTCAAAGATGACAAAATATTATTTACCCTTTGCATGCTTCGTGGAGTGCATTCTTTAGCATCAACCTATAATGAAATTTAAAAAACACTCATCAACTTCTCAGTTTTGCATGTTACAAAATAAGAGATGAATATAAAAGATGGAAATTGTAAAAAGCATACAAATTTGGTATTCATGAAATTTGCACAAAATTTAAAATCCATGCAATACCATTCAAACAAAACATAAAACAAATAATTCTTAGAATTTTTTTCCTTCCTTCTAAAAATTTGAAAATGTCAATAAAGTAGATAACAGCTTCATGTAGTTTTATCACTAAAGAAAAAATAAACTTGGTTTTCACAAAATATACAATTTAAATTAAGAAAAATTTTTTAAATTGGAACAAAACACAGAAGGAAATATATAATTTGAAGTATGGTCTAAAATAGCTTGAGAGAAATATATAAACTTTTTTTTATTTAATTAAATGATTTAAATATTGTTGCATCATTATTAGAAATTAACTTTCATTATCAAATTTACAAATTTAATTACAAATTTAAAAAATGATGTAGCTTTTCACTATGCATACAAAAGTATAAGAATGCAATATTGATTTCAAAAATTATTAATTTATTTTCAATAAATAAATACTTAACTTTGTTTTGAAGTACTATTTAAACTTTCTACCTTTGACGTTTGCTTAAAAAAATTAATGATCAGAAATGATCCAAAATGGTTTTTCTCTGTAAATTTATTAATTAAAAAATATTTTTTGATGAAGGATAAATATTACTTTGACAAATTTGCATTAAACAAATTTGTAATTATCAATCAAAATTTGAAGAAAATCTGCTTGCATGTGAATACAATAACTCAAAAATGTAAGGAATTATATGGATGAAATTTGTAATAAAAGCTTCTCATCAAGATTGTGTGCATTAAATGGATCAATTCTATGAATAATGGTGGGGATAGTTTGCATATTCACATTAATGTAATCATTACTAAATATGCAAAGAATTTAAAGTTTCAATCATTTTAACAAGACTTAAATTCAAAGAATGCAGATGAAGGATGACAATATATAATGATCAATTAGTAAGAAAGGATTTGCAGCATGAATCTGTAATATAAAAAAATGGTTCAAATGTGATTAGGTACATCTGAAATCCTAATTTAAAAAACATTTTATTACACAAATAAAGAATATTGAAAATAATTAATTTTAATATAAGAAAAATGAACTTGGATCTCGTTTTTAATTTTTAAATCTCCTATATAAAACTTTAATTCTCTAACAAGATAAAACACTTAGAGGTCTTTGAAATTAGAACACATATTAGACCTAATTTTAGATCGTAAATATATATACCAAAGAACACATTTTTTTCAGGTTCAATATCCTTGCTGAATACAGCGAAATATTTTTTTTAAAGACCTAATATCACCATAAGTATATAAAAGAACCATTTTATAAAAATAATATAAATCCATATAATTTCTGAACTGTCATAAAACCATTAAAAATATTGGAAAAAGGTTTTTTTTATTATTGTCATATAATGCAAACAATACTCCACAAAAATAATCTGCATAGCAATTTCTAAAATTTCATTTAAATATAAAATGCTTTTAAAATTAGGTGAAATGTGCTTATTAAATGATTTTTGTGTACTTGCATATTATCCTATTGACCATGAACATTGATGTAGATTGTAACCATATTTGTACCAAGTTTCATAGTTGATGACAATAGATATAAATGCCAGATTTTCAATGAAGCTTATAATTCATTATCTTTTAGAATTTAAAATTTTTAATAAAATTTCTTGCAAATGGCATGTAAATGCTCATTTTTGTAATCCTTCAGCAGTCATATAATTAATAGATTTCACTTTGTAGCAATACATTTTACATAAATATAACTTTTTATATTAACAATCAGCAAGTTCAATTTTCATACACACTTACCGTCCTTCCATTTATTTCATGAGGTTTAGACTGCAAAACAGCATTCACACAATTAGGGTCTTTAAAAGTAACAAAACCAAAACCACGGGATCTTCCAGTTTCATTATTTTTCATAACAACACTATCAACAACTTCTCCAAACTGACTGAAATAGTTTTGCAGAGTTTCTATTGAAACATTAAAAAAAAAAAAAAATGCTTTTAGAAATAAAAAATTAACTCCTAGAAGAAATTTTTTAAAATTTTTATTACAGTAAAAAATGCTCAAGTAAAATAATATTTTAAAAGCAACTCAATAATATCAATTTATCTAATAATTAAATATCTTATAATTAAATTAGAATGTACTTTAAATCTAGAGTATGAGAAATGGTTTTCCAAAGTTGATTTCTTTTTTCTTCTCCCCCCCCCCCCCCAACTATATGCCAAATATTATCCCGGCAATTTTTTATATTTCAACCCTGAAAGGCATTTGTTACAATATATTATATATGGCAAGTTTTTAAAAGATAGACATGAATCTGCCATACTTAGTAAGAGACTGGATATTAAAGTCTTACTGATATATAACTCTGATAGAGTTCCTAAAAGTAGTCTTGAAAAGCAGAAGCATTTTTTAATATTCTAAATTTACGTAGCTTCAATTTCAGAATGAAATAAATAATTGCAGAGAAGATGAGTTTATATGCTTTTATCATATTTAATTTCAATCTCGCAAATTGTTTTAAATTACAAATTTAAACTCCTTTGGATTTATCCTCTTCATGATAATTCTAAATTTTGTCTTAAATGACAACTTTTTTTTTTTTTTTTTTTTTTTACTGTTCAAAAACATATTTATTTGATTAATAATTGCATAACTTAAGGAAATTATATGTTAGAATAAGCTTAAAATTTCTATAAAACTACATAATAAGCACTAGGTGCCCGATGAGGCTAAAAAGTAGAGTAAATAAAAGCTATTTGTAGATGTATTATTTTAGAATATATTCAGATTGGCATTTGTATATTAAATACATGCTAGCAATTAATCACTAAAAAGAAATATTGCCAAAGATGTGATGTCATCTATTGACTATATTAACCAGAGATATGAAGTTCAACCTGAAAACTTGTCAATGGCATGCAGTTAAGTAAAAGTTCACCAATGACAAGCAGTAAATACAAAAGAACTATTAGATTTATCAGACAATTAAAAAAAAAATTACGGGTTTTAAATCAGGTTTTTATTAGCGTGTTTTAAAATGAAAATTTCTCTAGAAAGCAGTTTTTCTACAATGTATCTCATAGAAATCAAAATTTAATTAATTCACTAATTATTGACAATTTTAAGAAAATATTAAAATGCTGTACTATGATAAAAGAAATTTTATCACAAAAAACATCTTTACAAACATGAAATAAATGTCAAATAAAAGTATTAAAAAGATGTTATGATTATAGAATTTTCATCATAATTATCAACATAATAATTCAAAAATAAAATTTTTCTAAATTAAAAGTATAATTTATATATGAAAATTAAATAAAATTTATGCAAGACAGCCATAATCTATACTTATAATAAAGCTCAATGTGTGTGTTGGCACTCTACAGGCCAGACCGTTTGACCTATACCTACCAAATTTGGCATGTGTATACCTTGGAGGTCGGGAATGTGCACCTGGGGGTTATTTTTTCGAATTTTTAATTAGAATTTTATTTATTTAAAAATTAAGCAAAATTTTGGCGTGTTTCTGCTATAACTTCCGAAAATATTACCGCACAAAAAAGATTTTTACATGAAGTTAAAGATCAAAATTTTATCTTTTAAATTATACCAATGTTTTAACCTTAAAATTAAATTTCTATTTTTAATGATTTTTTAAATAAATATTTTAACTATATTTTTCGACAATTTTTTTCGTACAAAATAAAAATAAAATTTAAGCTGAAGGAGCACGTTTCGCATTTATGGGGAAAAATTAGCTTTTTTCAAAGTGTTGCCATCACATTTATTAAAGCTAAAATTAAAAATAAATTAAATCTTTTTGGAAATGAAATCTGCAAAAATACAATTTTCGGCATGTGTCTGTAGGAAATGAAACAAATAAGAAATATTACTTTTTTTTTAAAAATAAATTCAAGAAAAATTATTTTATGATCTTTTACACTCTCTATATTATTAATCCAATAAATCAGTTTTATTTTAAGGCAAGTTTTGTTTAATATGAACAAGATACCCATTCAAATCAGGGCCACACAGCTAATTTGTAAACCTTTAGTAAGACATAGATCTGCTAAAATGCTCTAAATGGAAAATGATTATATTTTATGTAATTTGATTCAATAAATGCTCTAATAAATAACGAATTTTTGATTTTACATAAAGCTTCTGCTGTGGAAATCACGATTAACAAAATGTTCTTGAAAAGAGTTAATTTCCAATCAACTAAATCAATCACTTAAACTGACTGATTTATGAAAATTTGAATATCACTATTCAATAAAAAAGAAAGGATAATTTTAGATTTTCCATCGATCGTTTCAAAGAAAATACGCCAATCAGCGCGCAGGTTTCTCAAGATTAATTTTCCTAAGATTATGAAAATGTTGAGTTTTTCTAAATTTTTAACATTCAAAACTTCATAAATAAGTCTTAGTTGATCGTGGAGAATAGAAACATTCATTCATTCATTTATTTAAAATTTGGTGTGTCCAGAATATTTCTCAGAATATGTTACCTTCTTGCATTAAATTTAGCATTCATAATTTTAGGAATATATTTATAGGTCGGAACAAAATAATATAATTGATTTCATTTCAATCCTTTTGAAAGCAAAACTAAAAGTTAATTTTATACAGAATCTGAGAAATTCTTGTTGAATTATTCTTTGAGATATTACATAAATTATGAAAAATATTTTGTAGTTCACATAAGACTTAAATACCGAGCGATTCTGTTTGCAATACTCATATTCAATAATAATAAATAAATTACAATAAAGATGATAAATAAAATAAATTGCTTGGTTTTATCAAAAATATCTTTATATTTATTGCAATTTCATCATTTCCACTTGAAATTAAAGTTGAAGTTTTATCGGAAATGACAACAAATTAGCAAAATATATATAGTAAATTGAACAAAACGATCTAAACAACAGTATAAGTTTGGTATGACTATCAAAATTGGAAGATTAAAAATGTTTTGTTTGAGAATCTATTAAGAGACCAGTTACTTAAAATATTTAATTGAAAATTGTAGCAAGCAGTAATACTGGCGAACTGGCTGGTCGCCAAAGGCGGCTAGTAAAGTATAAAGCTAAAAAAGCATCTGTTCAATAGATTTACAATATCAAACGGAAATTTAATTTATATAAAAGTTCTTACTGTATTTCAATTTATCATTACATCTTCATCACATTAAATCAAACCAAATTTGATAAATTATAGCTTGAAACTAATAATTAGATTTTTACAAATTTTTGAAATACTTAACAAATACATCAACTTCTTTCTTTACAAAAAAAAAAAAAAAAAAAAAAAAAAAAAAAAAAAATTAAATTCTATACAGAAATGTGTACTTTACCTTTAGTTGTTTCCCAACTTAAACCGCCAACAAAAAGTTTTCTAAAAGATAAAATGAACAAATGTAGAAATACAATCATTGCAAATAAAACTTTTAACTAAATTATGAAGAAAAAGAACATGAAAAAATGATAACTAATTTTAAAATTCAAATAAATTCCTCTCAAATTTTTTCATGACAAAGAAAATCAGATGAAAAGAAATTAGAAAAGAAAATATTTTCTTTTTAAACATGTAACTACCTTAAATTTTCCCTTTAACCACTTGCATGATTTGTCCATTTGTGTCATACAAGCATAGAATTTTGCATTAACATGAAATCTAAAAATTTCACTATAAACATTATAATTTGATATAAAAATTCTATAGCATCCACAAATATTTTCAATATTCCATGGATTATTACTAGTCACCTTTAGGATCAGCTGGTTTGTTAGAGATATAGGTTATCTTTAATTCCAGCCAAATCATTTAAATACAATATCATATCCATAATACCTTAAAATCTCTAGACATTCAAGTTACTTTAATTGTCTTGCATATGTTCTGCTCATTATGCACAAGAAATTTTCTGATAGGGACCTGTATCATGATATGGTGATATTAAATAGAGAAATATAAGGTTCTGTTATCTTATGAACTTCTCAGTATTTACTTGTTTATCAGCCTCATAAACTACACAGATATTAAATAAAATCCATCTTTAATTTACAGTCACAGAAGAAAATCTAAAAATTAAATAATTGACAAATAATAAAAATGTTTTTAATTTTCAAGGAAATATATTGTTGGAAATTCAGCAAATAAATATTTTTTAAAAAAAATGGAAGTTATGGAAAATATGCCAAAATTCAGCTTAATTTTTAATTAAAATTTCAAAAAAATCTCTTCAAGTTTCAATTCTGGCTCTTCAAAATATGTGCTAAATTTGTTAGCTGTAGGGCAAACAGTCTGATTTTTTAGCATTACATATATTCAGTGTTATTATTAGTAGAGATAAAACCCTTAATCCTATGAGATGTCCTATATTTTAAATAATAAATATATAAATTTTGGTTGAAGCAGAGTGCAGGTTGAAGATATAGACGAGACGTTGTATTTTTAATTTCGTTTTATTCTCTCTCGGGAGGCAAACATGATTATTTACACGAAGGCACAGCTCGGCACAAACGCAGAAGGCAAAAAGGGCCGAACAAATGATCACTAGTCTTATATAACAGGATTTCTGGCCAGGCACCAATGTGGTGACCCGACACCTTTTCAAGGGTACAGAAGATATCACTTTCATTTGATACATAGTACTGATGGTGCATTATTTTTACAAAGGGATTAATTAAACCAAAAGTGGAATTGGATCACGAAATAAGAGAATATATTAGAATGAAGTTACGATGGGCTAAATTAAGATAAAATCTTGGACATTAATTTGGATTAATTTAAGAGTTTAAAATATCATATTATATATATATATATATATATATATATATATATATATATATAATAAAACTGTATGGTTAAAGTACAAACCCATAGCAATAAAATACTTTACATATAAAATTTTTTGTCTTCAGTTTCTGCATAGGGATGAAGTAAGAAATTTGCAATAATTCTTCAAGGAACTTGAATATTTCTAAAACGTCTTCTATGATTATGTTATTTGGAATTTCTACTTTACATCAGGAGCATAAAATTGTGTAGCTCATTTTCTTCAAAATACTTTAAAAACATATATTTTGAGATAAGATTTCTAATAATCAGCACTCCAATCCAATTTTTTACTTTGATGAATGAATATGAATTGTCCTATTGAAAGTCTTCAGAACAAAGCTGGCTGTCCACTTTCTACCAATAAAAAAAATCTTATTCCCCTTGTTGGTTTTCAGAAGAGAAAGAGCAGAAATTCATTGTTAGCACATGTAATAACAATTATTCAGTTCTAACTGAGAAACTAGATACAAAAGAATTCTCATGACACTAAGTACACTGACAAATATCAATAAAAATTAATCCTTAAATATAAAATTACTCTAAAAAGAAAAGTTATGTAGAATTTTCTTTGAATATGTCAGCAATTCAATTATATTGTACACACTAGAGTATGTTTTGGAAAATACAGCATAAATTTTCAAAAGCAAAACAAAATAATGAAGGAAATATCTTAAATTTACATGAGCTGTGATTTTTTTTAAATAATAAATCTATGTTAGCAATTATGATAAAAATAAATAGTTATAGAAAAATACATTTTTACAGAATTTTTCTTATTATTTCATTTTACTGTGCAAAGAAATACATATTTTTTCACAATATACATATACATCTCAGCATATTAGTTAATTGCAACTTATATAAAATCTATTAAAATTATAAATAAATTTAAACAAACTAATAACAACATTACATTAAAATTAAGATCTACTGATTGATAAATTTAATTTCTGCCCACAAACTTATGTATGGCAATATTTTTTTTTTCTTTTTAAATGTTAAGGAGGTAGCATTTTTGATTATTATATTTGTTTTGAATGCATTCATTGAAAATCATTTATTTTGCAACAAATGTTTACTCAGATTTTTTTTTTTTTTTTTTGCATTATAAATGGAAAAGAATTATATTTAAAAAGTATGAATTTAAAAGTACTTCAAGACATTTTAATTAAACAAATTAAATTTAATGTCTTAAGAATTTTAAAACTTTTTGTTGTTGTTTTTATTAAAACAAATGAAATATTTGAATATACATAAAATATTTTTTGTAAACAAATGATAAAAAAAACTTTTAATTTACAAAAATGTTTTTTTAAAATGGACTACCCCACTATTCTAATAAAATCAAGCAATATAAATAACAAATTCATTCAGCAGCATATTGTTACACCCTGTGTTTCAGTATTGTGAATGTATCAAATAAGCATGAAACTGCATTAGTAATTAGTGATACACTTAAAACCTAAGAGATTTACTGTAAATAAAAGAGACCTTGTAATAAAACGTTGCACAAAAGATATTGAAGTACACAAGAAAAACAAAATACCCGATTCCCCAGAGTAAAATCTTTTAAAAAGAATAACTGAATATTTCATATAACCGGTTATTGAAAGGATGATAAAAATGAAGAAATATATTGATAAGCAAGAAACAAATAAGGCTTGGTTTTCTGGTTCCTTGGCCATACTGCACCAAGCATATAGTTTCACATTTTGCAAGATTAAAATGGTTCAATTATCACAGGTATAAAATAATTAAACACTGAGAATGTTTGTGTAACAATGGACATATAAAATTTAAAATTTTAAGAAGTAAAACATGAACAATGATTTTGAAACAGAAATCAAGTGTTACAATGTAAAAAATAAAAACAATAAACAAATAAAATGTATTAAATGCACACACAAAAAAACAGAAGTTTTTAAAAAGTGGTTTAGAGAACAAGGTGCTCATAAAATATTTTAGAAAAAAAAAAGTAATTTCATTAGCCATGGCATCTGTTTAATCAGCACTGCTGATTCTGAAGTTATTTTAAGTTGCATCAGAATATATTCAATAATGTAAGAAAAATTCAGAAAAAGATTAAGATTTTATGAAAAATTTTATATGAATTAATATAAAATTCTCAATCGCAATTTCGGATTTTAACTTTTTTCTAAAGAAAAATATTTCATAGTAATATTTTTCAATCTGAAATTTATAAAATAAAAACTATATATTAATATTTAAAATTTAATCAAAATCAAAGCGCGCACATATGTTGTATGAACAATGAATGTAAAAAATCTTCCCAAGACTTCCTTATGCTGCAGAAAAATGCTTTAACAACATTTTACTCCAACGAATGCGGCCATTTTATATATTCCAAAGTCCTTGAAAACAATTTTTCATGTAATCCATTCTAGATTATTGTATGTTTAATTTAATCTACTACAGCTGTTTTAAGTCACCTTTTCATCTTTAATAGTGAAACGTAATTTAAATTAATCATCTAGAAAAACTAAAACGGACTCAGTAAAATAACCGACTTGGGAAAGTTAAGGATAATTAATAAATAACATTCTGTAAGATATAAAGCAATTATTTACCCCACATCGTCGTTTTCCGTCATAGTCATACTTATAAAACTCTCAATGATAAGTTCAAGAAAATTAAAATAGAACAAAAAGCCAAGTCGTTTTTGAAGAATTCGAAATTATGCATACGCCAAAACGATCGAGCGAAGAGAGATCGATATGTTGCCACAAGTCCGAAATGTCAAAATAATTTTTTATTTATATCTACTTATTTATTTTGAATTTTGCAGTGTAGTTAAAAAAACAAAATTAAACCAATGCGTAAAGTATACTTATTTGGATGAACATTTTCATTTGATTACAAAAAATATTAATCCGTTCTGCATCGGTATTTTTTTTTCGTTGACACTGAAAAGTTGATTGCAATTTGCCATTTCGGCAAAAATCTTATCATTCTAGTTATTATTATTTGAAATAATTCGTTACTTTTCAAGATGTGTGGCTTAAAATTCTTTTAATAATACTCCTGGGACTGTATTTAAAAATAAGAATGTAATATTATTTTTCATGTAAATTATAAATATTGACCAATTGAAGACACGATCTATAAAAAATTATTACATTTTTGAAAGCAAATGTAAAATAAATTATTTTTTCTTGTAAAGTCTATTATGTACTTTCCTAAAAAATTCTTGATCAAAAACATGAAAGAGAAACTCAAAATATTCTCCCTTCGACTTTGTCCTTTCTCTGTGTAACGCCAACCGTACAATACATTTACCCTTTTCGGCAAAGACCACTTGGCGGCCGTGTGGTGTGTATGGACTTTACTGAATTATAACTTTATAATTTTAAAGTTTTATTTGAATTGTTAATAATAATTAATTTTTCAGATCAAGAAGACCTAAAGATGTTTTCATCGTTAATTGAAAGTGCTAAAAACAATCCATTCTATTCACCAATCTATGCCCGCTGCGAGGCTGGTCAAGGTGAAAGTCGATCGGCCGAATTAAAGAGTAGCATTTTGGTACCTGGCCGAATAATTTCTGCTGCATCGGCCGCAGGTATATGTTTTTTTCTGTAATTCTTCTCAATTTTTTCACCGTTCTAATGTAATCTAGTAGCATTTTATATGGAAACTTTGTGAACAAACACCCTTCTTATCTATGACGTTCGGCGTTTTCCTATTAAAACTAGTAGCTGAGGCATCGTTAAGAAGTTTTTAAACAATTTTATTGTTTCATGTCGGTAATGTTGTATTCATTTAATAGTTTTATGTAAAAAGTATGTTTTGGAATAAAATTAAAGTATATATATATGTCATTTTTTCGCAAAGTTAGCTTTATAAATAATAAGTCATTAACTAGAACTTCTAATTATATAGGGCGTTATAATTCACCAGATTGAAATAAAAAGAAAAGATCTAAAACCATACCATTAAAATTACCTTAAATTTATCAATGTTTTGCAAAAATATATATAAGCACTTGATGTTTATATTATAATTATGTGTATATAAGGCATAGTCTTGTGTTTTGATATATTACCCAGCCAGTTATTTTTATCTTCTAAAACTGACCTTTGTTTAGCTACAAAGTAAAATTTAACTAAAATATAAATATGTTAAAGACAATAAATTTTAATGTATAATTACTAATTTTTCTGTATTGGTGCATTTGGAACTGCATTCCTACTTTTAGCATCTATTGCACTCATTGCAAATAATGAGTGGAATATATGTTTATATGAAACATAAGTGCTGACCTATCTGGATTATATTTTTTATAGGTGTAATAGATTTCATTCTTTAGAGACCTGGTCTCCTTTATATTTCTTTCTTTTCTCTTTTGGGTTTTTCTGCTTTTCTCCCTCAATGATAAAGTAAGGGCTCTTCTTGCTTCTTATAGATGACAGAAAACTCCATATACTTGGAAATCTATCAGATGTGTGCTGTGATCCTCACTATACCAATTAGCTGATAGTCAAATCGATCTCTAGCAATCAAGCCACCTAATATAATTAATCTGCATTTTTAAATAAATTATATTCTAACTTCTTGATTTTGAACACTTAATTTGTCCCACTTCATCTTGCAATATAATGTGAAATGCATGTGCCTAAACTAATTGTTTGGTTAGCTAAATTTAGAAATAATTGTTGTTTGAAATTATATGATCTCTGAATGTATTCCTTCGCTTCTTTCCCTTTTCTGTCTTGCTGTATTTGTTGCTGTAACATTTGTTGTGGATTTGGCAAAGAACTTTTAAAAGCATCCAAAAATTTGACTTGTTATTTAAACATCATGGGAAAAAAAATTGGGTCGTCATTTAAAAATATCACCGTCTCCTTTTACCTGACACTTTATTGATCACACACTGATCCTAATCAGAAATCTTTTACTGTAATTAAAATGTTTTTTTTAATTTATGAATTGAATCTGATTTGATAAATTTTATAGAAATCTAATGGAATTAAAACATTTCAAAAGTCTGAATTGGATTTTTTTCCATAATGAATTGTGCAGAAACTGCTTCGATTATAAAAGGTTTACATATTTGAATTATTACAATTTAAAATTCAAAAAGATTACAAACAAATTTAACACATGCACTGCAATAATGTGTTCACAAATGATGTAGATTATCAGATACGATTTTAGTTATGTTATTTTGATTTAAGTCTAGCTTTGAACAAAATGGAAATACTTTTTGCTAGAATTTACTAATCTGAATTCAAATGAAATTAAAATCTTAATAGAAATAAAGCTATTTTTTCAAATATAAGCAAACTGTTCTCTTTGTGTATGTGTGCAGTATCAATTTTATGTTTATAATATAGATATAACTTTATAAATTGTAAATAAAACAAACATTGTGAGAAAAATTGTTAAACTATTTTTTTTATAATGTTGTTCTTAAATTGATTGGAATTGCAAGCCCTTAAACCTTTAAAAATTCTTTTCAGAAGTTTATACAATTTGGTTTCTGAAGTAAAGAAAATCCACCCTGAATTATTTAAAATTCTCAGAGAATGTGTATTAAAATATATTTCAACTTTTAAATTTCATACATTTTTAACTAAGTAAAATCTATATCATAAAATTGAATATTGGACATTTTTCTCCTTTCAGTTGTTGAAGACAGCTGTGAATATGGATCTATGAAATATTATGCCTTGTGCGGGTTTGGAGGCATCCTCAGTTGCGGTATCACCCACACGGCCGTTGTCCCCCTTGATTTAGTTAAATGTCGTATCCAGGTAAGGATTTATTAAAGGAAATATTTAATGATATATATTTTAATGACTTTACTTTATATGTATTTTTTAATCTTTTAATAATTTTATTCGTTTAATTTCATTTTGGTTGTGGATTTCTTTATATAATATGTAGATCATGTGCAAACATTCTGAACTCTTGGATTTTGTATTGATTGGTAAATAAATGCTTTTTAATTATTATGGAATTGATTTTCTTATCGTTTCTTCATTTTCAAGCATTCTGGTGAATATTTGATGTAAAAATTTGTAGAAAATATGGGTTAAAAGTCCTACAATATATGGATTCAAAATTTATAAATTATATGTGCTTGTAGGTAATTTTAAATAGTGGATATAACTTATAAATTATGCATAATAATTGACAGAGAGATAAAACAGCAATTATGGCAGGTATTAAATATAAAAAAAGTAAAAATTTTATGGGCAAATTTCAAAAAGGCTTATAAATAGTTATTTTATGACATCTTCAAAGCATCTTTTAAATTTAACAGTTATGTTGAAGAGACTTAAATGCGAGCTTTAAATATTTTAAATTAATATTTTAAAATGATACATTAAAGTGTAGATATTTCTATGTTAATTGACTTTTGTCAAATTGGACAGTATGGGTGTAAAAAGAATAAATAACTCAAATCAAAAATAATTGTCCTGCATTTAGGAAAATGCAATATAATAGGTTGCATTTTAGCTTGTTTTTTATTGCACATCTGTAAAAATAAATATTCTGTCAAGTAGAAGAGTATTGTTGAAATATTATATCTTCAATGAAACTTCATAACATTCTAGAATATGAATATAGTCTTTACATACTTATTTCAAGATGATGAATCTAAAAATGAGGTGGGGGAATGTGGTTTTCAGTATTAATGTTTCAAAAACTTTATTGCTTCTATTGAGTAAAACCTCGATCTGCAAGAGACACTGTTTCTGACATTTAAATTGTGATAATTATAATCAGTATTTTGCAAGAAAAAGAAATTTACAGACTTTCACTAACTTCATCTATATGTGTGTGGAAAAGTGAAGTTTGAATTTCAAGTATTCCATTTCTCCTTTAGTGGAAATGATATATTGCTTTTATTCTGGGTTATGAAATAGGAGATCAGAAACCCAAATTCCCACATACTGGAATTTTTATTCATTGAAAAATTCAATGGTAGTGAGGTAAAAAGGAAATGGAATATCATTTGCCATTTTTCTGGTGTATAGAGAACAAAATAATTGTATAAATTATTGCTGACCATGTATTATCCAATTTCTTCTTGAGGAAATGAATAGGGAAGAAAGTATGCAAATATATGATCCACTATGTAACCAATTCTTTATGGTGAAGGTTTTATTCTGAATTGAATATGAATCTCTCCAAAAATTTTTAAAAAAAGAAAATCTTGACATGCCTTTTACATGTGCTACTGAATTTTTTAAGAAATATGAAGTCAGATATTTAAGAATGTAAATGTCTGCCTTATATACGTAAGTCTTGCCAACTATTTCATCCGGAGGTCTTCTGAAGCACTGTAATTGATTTAGCTATCAACACAGAAAGTATTTTCTTTAGGATATTTTGAAAATAGAGAGATAGCAGGGAAGTCCATTGTTGGCAATCTACTTTTGGATCATTTTAACGATGACTTTGAGAAAATATAAATGTTTCTTAGCATTGAGTACTAAGCAAGTAAAAGTAGCTTGTGAAGCAATTGCTAACATACTGTTTTCTGTTAATGACATTTTAGAAAAAAGAGCCCATTATAAAATTTAAATATTTATGTTTTGCTATATAAAATTAATGATCAGTATCTGGTGCATTGTTTAAATTGTAAATAGAAGTAAAAAAATAAAGCAATATTTGGAGTCCTGTGTGTTATTTTGTGTAATATCAATCAAGTGGAAATATGTATCATGCCTCTTTCTATTGTGCATTTTTAGATGCCTTACATAAAATACATTTCTGTAGCTTTAAATGTAATTAGGTTTTAAGAAAATATTTTGCATATTTTGATAAATCATTATTAGTTCACCCTTCTGAATCGAACAATGTATGTGTGAGAAACTATTTTCTGCATCTTCTAATGCTTATTTCTTACTTTTTATATTTTATATATTAAATGTTTCTCTTTTGTTTTATTTTGAATATTACAGACCAACCCTGCAAAATATAAAAGTATCGTCAGTGGTTTTTCTGTAACCATCAAAGAAGATGGCATGCGTGGCCTTGGAAAGGGTTGGGCTCCAACTGCCATTGGTTATTCTCTTCAGGGCTTGGGAAAGTTTGGATTTTACGAAGTATTTAAAAAGATTTACAGTGGCATGCTTGGTGAAGTAAGTTTGTTTTATTTTTGGATATCTGTTTTCCCTTGTGGTGAGTTTGTAATGTTTTAATATTAATTTGATTTTTAGGAGCTTTCTTACACTTGGAGAACTTCTTTATACTTAGCTGCCAGCGCATCTGCAGAATTCTTTGCTGATATTGCTCTGTGCCCATTAGAGGCATGTAAGGTTAGAATTCAAACACAGCCAGGATGTTCACCGTACCTAAGAAAAGTATTCCCTCAAATTCTTAGAGAAGAAGGGGTTATGGGGTAAGAATGCTTTTGTATATATTGCTTTTATGAAAATAAATTTAAAAGCATCTGTGAAAATCTTTCATGATGAAGTTTCTTATTAAGTAAAACTATTTTGTTCTGAGAATTCTCAGAAGTCATCATATATTGTGACCCAATTCAAGAATTAAGAACATTTCAAATATAATAAAGCTTTTAAGAAATAAAAAGGAGGGGGGGATAAACATATCATTTGGATTTTTTTTTTCTTCTTTATTTCACTAGGTATATTGTATTTCTATTGATTGTAAAATAATTTATTAATATTTTTATTTATCATTTTTATGAATGAATTTGATATTTTGAAATTATGAATGAATTTTTAAAAGAAGTTGTAAAATATTTTTTATATTACTATGAGGAGAGAGGAAAAAGAAGGCAAATGTCTCATACACTTTGAATTTTAATTAAAACTGGAATCTAGTTTTAAGGCAATACAATCCTTCATAATTCCTTTGAAATAACAGATAGAAGGTTCAAATTTCTTAGATCATTTCTTGCTATATAATGAATTATTATAAATTACAAGTATTTCAACAAGCAGTTTAAGAAATAAAATGTTAAAAATTCACACCATACAAAATTTTCATTTTTAGTTTTATATTTAAAATTTCATCCTAGATATTTTTTGCTCTTTGTAAGTTATTTTAAAAAGATTTCAGATTTCTTTATTTATATTTATATATATATATATATATATATATATATAGATATATATGTGTGTGTGTGTGTGTCTTAGCTCTACATTTTATGAATTTATTTAAGAATATTTCAGTACTCTAACAACTTTTCAATTAACAGCTGTCTTGTATTTTCATTAAAATGATTACATAAATTTGAGAAATTCACAGTTTGTCATTTTCTTGTTTGTGTTCATTACAATTATTTGATCTTACTGCCTCAGAAATCCTTCTGATTTCTGTTTGCTCCACAGCTATGTCCTTGTTATGTTTGCATATTGTTGGTTAAGTTGAATATTTTGCTACTTATTGTATCTCCCATTCAACATATTTTGTTGTTAATCAATCATATATCGATCTTTGTCCCCTACATCAGTGGTATGATATATTTAGATGCCATGTTACAAAATTTTTCCTTAATCAAAGTAAAATAATGATAGCATGATCAAA
Source organism: Argiope aurantia (assembly GCA_026543865.1). Lineage (NCBI taxonomy): Eukaryota > Metazoa > Arthropoda > Arachnida > Araneae > Araneidae > Argiope > Argiope aurantia. Next base: position 589,092 of record JAPMOR010052242.1, on the reverse strand, counting down.
TGTTATTTTTTAAAATATCGTCTTGATAAATTGTACATCTTTTTTATTCTGTTTGATCATGAAGAAATCTTTCTTCATCTATTATTTGATAAATTTCTTTCACACATGCTTATTAATAGTATTGTGATTATTCTTGAAGTTAGATATATTTTATTATTGATTGATTATGTAATTATGCATTTTTAATTTCTTGAACAAATCAAGACTGTATAAAAACATTTTAATATAGATTCTACAAAGGAATCTCGCCATTATGGATGAGACAAATTCCATACACCATGATGAAGTTTGCTTGCTTTGAGAGAACAGTTGAAGCTATCTATAAATATGTAGTTCCTAAACCTAGGGATGAATGTTCTAAACCTGAACAGCTTATTGTTACATTTGCTGCTGGTTATATTGGTAAGTCAATTCAAATTTCTTATAGTGCCTTCTTTTCGTTAAGATAAAATGTTTTTCAATAATGCTAACATGTTGTTTTTTTTCAGCTGGTGTTTTCTGTGCTATTGTATCACATCCTGCTGATACTGTGGTATCTAAGCTCAATCAAGAGAAGGGTAGCACTGCTATTGAAGCTGCAAAGAAGTTAGGAATGAAAGGTGAGTTTTGATTGCATTTTTATTTATTTCAAATTACCATGTCTTCGTAAACTTTATAATTATTAAGTTCTCTGACTAACAATATTCAGATTGTTTTATATCCCAATCTGTTAAATTTTGCAGCAGATTTAAGAACAAAAGTTACATAATAATCCAATTAAGAAGATAAACTACATCCATTCCCCCTGCCCCCAAAGACATTTTAAATTATCCATGCTGAATTGAAAAATCAGACCAATCATGTCAAAACAATTTGGCTTTGTAAAGAAACTTATATGCAGAAAACACTACATTTTTCCTGGAGGATGTAGTCATTCTCAGTCTACACTTATTATTGTTTCATTAATAGAAAAGTGTCCAGTTTTACTGAACTTTGCTATCTTTTATGTTGGTTGCATGTGATCCTTCCTAGCTTTGCAATATAAATATATACTACTTTTGCTATAGTTTTGACTAAATTAAGATCACTGTTATTGCACCATTAATTTTTAAGTTAAATAACTGCAGTTAACTTTCCTGTGTAGCATATCTCCAGTATGATGCTATTTAAAACCAGTTTGTTATATGTTTGCAGTATTTAATTTATAGAATATTTTCAAGCCACCCATGTGTATGATTTATCTTTTTGTGAGAATTTAATGTAATAGTGATTTTAACCATCTATGTCAATGAATGTTTGATTTTCTTGATATTTTTTTTTAGGTTTATGGAAGGGCTTAACTCCCAGAATTATCATGATTGGTACTCTAACTGCCCTTCAATGGTTCATTTACGATGCTGTGAAAGTCTGGCTGCGATTGCCTCGTCCTCCTCCACCACAGATGCCTGAAAGTCTTAAACAGAAGCTAGAAGAAAAGCAAAAATAGAATGTTCATTAATATTAATAAATAAAAAAACTGGGTCTTCAGTTCTAAATTGATTCATTTTATATATAACTGATCTTTTACATATTTAGTTTCATAATATTTATATGTATAATAGTATTTTCATTTTATTTAAAATATATCCAATAGGCTAAATCCTTGTAAAAATATTATTCAAAATTCAAAAATAAATTATTTGGGTCTTTTTCATTGTTTTTTTCTTTGCAAATAGTTTAGCATTCATTTCCAAAATATCATTCGAAAATATTTATTATAGTGAATATGTATGATACGAATGCATCTTATCTAACATTATTTGAGCTAAATAGTTGGAGTTAGATTGTAAAGCAAAAGCATTTTATTTTAAATTTTACATAAATATTTTATTTTAAAAATCCGATTTTTTTTAATCATCTTGATTTATTAAATTAAATGGAAATGAAACATTTATTTATACTGTTATTTATAAAACTATTTTCTTATCTGTCTTTTATTTTATTCTTTCATTACATAATAAATTTAACCTTTACTGAAAATTATGTATTAATTTTTAAAAATTTCATCATTATTAGAAATGTGCTTTAAGTGGCATGCAGTAACTGAAGTGAAATAAAAAAAAGTAAAGGTACTTAAATATCTTGTCAAAATTTTGTCAGTAGTTATTTTCATTAAACAATTATTTTCTTACCCTAAGAATACATGTATATAATAAGAGCAATAAGAATTCTGGTGGACAGAATGCATAAAGCTTACTTGTAAGATCCTCTATTTTCAAGGAATTCTGCATTACAAAATCAATTGGTTATTAATGTCAAAATTTTCTTTTTGTAATTGAAATTTACTGTCTGAATAAAACTGGGCATAAATTAAAACAATAAAAGTCATTTTTTTCTATCATAATTTAAATATATATATATATATGGAGGTCATTTTTGCAATTTCTTGGATGCTCTAAAAGATTTTAAAAAGAAAAGGAGTACATAATTTCATCATACTACTGAATATTTTAATATTTTTTTCATGTAAATAATTTTAAAAAAAATTAGAGACTTATTCAACATTTACATTATAAAGAAATTCTTATGTACTTTCTTGTGGCATCAATGTCTGTTAGAATTCTTACAAAGTAACTCAAAACGCTTAGGGAAATTGTTTTTAAAAATGTGTGTTGATTGCCAATATTCATCAATTAAATTTAGGAGCTTTTCTGAATTAAAATGGGTATTTCATAGAATTTGGTTTTTAATTGATGAGTCACTTGTTTGTATAATGCGTATCAAAATGGACATGCTATTTAAATTTTGGTGTCCATTGAACATGTATGAAAAGAGATTATATCACATTACTTTATAACTTAGCATCCATTTAATTAGACTACTTTCTCAATAATATTTGTGAATGGATTTTGTGTTGATTTTAATTTGGATTGGATATTCATAACTTCAAATCAGGAATAATATCTGAGTAGGTAACATTGTTATTATTAGGTTGAAATGTACGAGAAAATTTTGTTAATGAACACTGAAAACAATAGAATGTTAGGCAGCATTTCTTTTACATGAATCAACTAGTGACCAATTAAAAGAGTTAACTTTGTTGTAAACTGTTATGTAGATTTAAAATGGGTGTGAAGCTATAAGAATATTTACTTCAGAGAATGTATTCCTTATAGTAATACTGCCTAAATAATGATCCTCATGATGTGACAAATAGATTTTTATTGGATTTGAACCATATGCCATAGCGATTATGAAAATCTTAGTTGTGTTTGTGATTAGACCATCCAGCTTTGAGTGAAGTTCCTACTGTTGAAGATTTTTAAAAAGTAATCAGTTAGGCGAATTAATGCCTCATTATATCTAATAATCTTTTGTATTGAGATTGTTTCATAATTTACAATTGTTTAAAAATTGAAAGCTTAAGAGTGATTTTCAACTGCTTTTACTATTTTTAATGATAACCATCGACTTGTTTTGAAATCTCTTTAACTCCTAAAATTAAAATCTTGAGATTTAGCAGGAATGGTATTCGAGTTTGCCCGGCTGAGAATCATAGCCTGTCTAATGGGACATGTTCTGACGAACAAGGGTGCACCACTTGCTCTGCTAAATGGGAAGGTTTAATGATGACCCTCTGATATTTTCATCATATTTTTTTTATCTTCCATTTGAATAGCCTGCTGATGTGTTGATGGGCGTGTCAAAATAAAAATAAACATTTTATTATAAAAATATTGCCAATTGTAGAATTTGTTTTCCCCTTTACAGCTTTTTACATATACTCATTTCAAAAGCAGTAATTATCCCCACAGCCGAAAAGTTAGCCTCAATTCATGTATTTCCTTTTTCTTAATTGAAACTATTTAAATTTTAAGTCGGGCTGAAACAAAATGCAGAAACAGGATTTAACTGTCAAATTCTAAATTTTTAATTAAATTTCGATACCATACATCTGATCAACTTTTTAAAAATATTTTTCTTAATATGCTTACCTCAACGGTTTTATATATAAAATTAGAGCATATGCACAAGCTGCTGGACTCGACCGGCAGTTTCGGAGGGGTCGTTGTAGGCATAGAGAGGATAAAGAACCACCATACAACATAAGGTCCCAAGCGACGTTTAGTAGGTGAAAATCGCAAAAATATAGGGAATCCGAGAACTGTTGGAATCTGAAAAAAATTAATAAAAAAATATCAAATGGTATTTCAACTATGAATTTATTTTTAAATAAAAACACATTCTTAAAAGTTTTTTTTTTTTTTTCCATGTGGGCAATATGCGGATTTGATGTCTAGGGGGTCGTAAGCTATTGAAAAGTAGCTTAGAACCCATATTTGCAAAAATATTAAAACTTGAAGAAAAATAAAAGCTTGAAAATGCAAGGAATTTTATATTCTATAATTTGATATAATACTGGAACACTGACAATTGTACGCCAGAACATTTGGTTAATGCATGATAGTGCATCAGCACATTTTAATTGCATTCGTTAAATTTGACTTGTTTGCGAATGAAATTTAACGACCATTAATTCTGCAATGCTCATTTTTGAATACTTGCTCGCTGCTTTTATTTTTCTCGAACTTACGAGAAGGCTTCTTCTCGATTACATTGTTCTTAATCCTCGCATTCATAGGGCCATTCTCTTTGCCAGGCTTATTGTCTTTTCGACGTCCGTTTTTTTTTTTCCCCTAATTTTCTCTGAATAAAACGTTACCTGTGACCCTATGCTTTCTGATAATTATTCATTTACTTAGTGCTTATTATCCTTGCTCTGAATTTATCTTTCGAATTTGACAACACTCTCCGCGATCATCGATACTACTGTTGCAGCGATGTTTTCTGCTTCCCATTTTAGTTTTTCTTGAATATTTTTAAAACTCCCCAGTATTCACACTACAAGCTTATATCAAATTATAGAATATAAAATTCCTTACACTTTCAAGATTTTATTTTTCTTCATGTTTTAATATTTTTGCAAATATGGGTTCTAAGCTACTTTTCTGTTTTCAGTAATTTACGACTCACATCAGTAATTTACGATCATCAAATCCGCATGTTACCTAAATAAATAAAAATAAAAACTTTTAAGAATGTGCTTTCGTTTAAAACTAATTTGATAGTTGAAATACCAATTGTTATTTCTTTTTTAATTAATTTTTTAGTTTCCGATAATTCTCGGACTCCCTATATTTTTGCGATTTTCACCTACTAAAAGTCGTTTAGGACCCTATGTTGTTGTATGGTGATTCTTTATCCTCTTGATTCCTACTATCACCCCTCTGAATTTGTCGGTCGAATTCGGCAAAACCATGTATATCACAAATAAGCAAATTTGTTTTATTGGAAAGTATAATAATAGATCCTCAGGAAATAAATGCATATACAATAAATTCAAACATGAGAAAAACATTTAATTTAAATATCTACAAATAGTGCAGTTTTGCGTCCATTCCGAAGTATTCAACGGTATATTTCACATTATAAAAACATAGTTGAGTTTTAATTATAAATATTATATTACAAAGACATAATCACAAATAAGCAAATTTGTTGTCTTTTATTGGAAAGTATGATAGTAGATCCTCAGTAAATTAATGTGGTTGTCCATTAGACATCTATACATTTTCAACGCATCCGTAACATTCGGAAAAGTTGATTATACAGTTTTCAACAAAAAGTAAAGAAACACCTCTGTAACTTCGTTATTTATTATCGCATTTTCATAAAATTGGTGTCGATGGAAATAGATTAAAGGGGCAGGCCTGTTAGATAGACAAACTGATTAATCGAGTTAATTAACTGTTATATCGAAATTTTTCCAATTTCGGAAATCGATTTTTTTTAATAAATCGATTCTGAGGGTCTTTTTATGTGTATCAAATTTTTTTCTGAAATTCACCGTAGTGCTTGAGATATATTTAATTTTGTCTGCTGAAAACTCCGACCAAGAAAAAAGCCCTTCGGAGACCTATATCAAGTTATTATTATTTATTACATAAGTTGATATACTTATATAATAAATATAAGTAATATCAAATATTATTAATAGAAAAAAGAAGACTGTTTTTTTCACGTTTTTATTCCAGAAATATCGGAGAAGCAAACAACATTACTCAGATTTATCCTTAATACAAGTTTTTTTTTTTTCAAAATATAAATACTTTTTTCTTTTTATTTAAATATTGAAGAATTTCTATTACTTTTAAAATTAAATCCTCAGTTAATCTTTTTTTAGTTGATTTCGCCCTAAGAAATTAACAGTGATCTTAATTTTTATGACGAATGAAATACTTTTTTAAACCCCTTTTTTTCTTAAAAAGTCGCTGATTGGGGAAATGTGAATAACGTAAAAACAGTTTAAGCCAATGAAATTATCGGTGTGTATTAAAAGGATGGACTTTTACTTTTAGGCGGAATCAGTTGATAATCAGATAGGAGAATTATTAAGTTTACTGCTGTAAGCTACTGTATGAATGACTGAGTATTGAGTATTCTTTCTTTTATGCAACGGCTGATGTAATCAAGATAAATAAATAAAAAAAATAGAGCCCAGCACATTATCATGCTACGGTATCTCGAACTAGAGGTTCGAAAATAATGTTTTTTCATAAACGCAATTGCAGAGAGCAGCTTGTTTTATAATTCTGAGGGAATCATTTTAAGGATGTTTTTAAAATATTCTCTACATATTTATGAATGGATGCTCAACATTAAGCCGTTAAGTATATAAATAGTGGGTGCCTATTAACTTCTTTATATTAATGTTAATTAATTTACTATATGATAATAAATGGTACGAATTTTCTTGGATCTCTATTTCATTTACTTGCAAATGATAACTGCAGGCAAAGAACAAAAATCAATAAAAAATTCCAACAGTTAATCTATCCTGCAATCTAATTTTATATCGTCTAAGTGAAAAAAAAATCATTCATTTTTTTTAAATAAGCAAATGCATGTTACATTAAAATCGTCTGAACTGAAACTAAATTTAATATTTTACTAACTGTAATGTTATAATGGTCATTAAAACTCGTGCTTCATAAAAAGTAGATAGATAAATACAAATAAATTTAATAAATGATCCCTCAAAAAGTGGGCGTTGGAAATCACCTGAGGGAATTTTACAATTTTTCTGAATATTTGGGAAACTATTTAAGGTATTAGTACAATTTTTTAATTCTGGTATTTCCGACTTTGCCCCCATGTAAACATTTTACTAGGTTACAACTCATTTTTAAAATTTCCTAAAAAGTATTAAATTATTTATGGATTGAATTCATGACTTAATGAAATCTGATAATTTACTTTCGGTGAGAGAAATTTTTTAAAAGAAATATGTAATAGTTTCCGATGTATAGTCGAAAATTCATAAGATTCTTTAAACATTGAATGCGTGAATTTTCAAAACCTTCTAATTCTAGTAATTAGCATAAGAATTCCGCAAAATTTTATTGAGAGGTTAATTTTATTACTACAAATCGATTCAGTAAAAAAGAAAAATGATAATATGAAGTAATATGAATTCACTGGTCTCAGTTTTTGCTACTTTTCATTACATCACAAATTTTCCAATCAAAAGCATCTATATTCTTCTATTCTTTCCAATCAAAAGCATCTATATTCTTCACCTTTACATTGAGCACTTTTAAAGACTGATAAAGACTAAATCATGAAGCCAAATTAAAAAAGAAAAAATTACGCATTTTCATAAGGATCCATTAATGCAACAATTTAGAAATACTGAAATTATTACTTTAAAATGTGATTAATCTGCTTATATCGTTATGCAAATGTCTACAGCTATCAATTCAAAACGATTTAAAATTTAATAGAAAGTTTAAAAATGATTATTTTGTAATCACTGATTGTTTGGTGTTGTTTCATTGTTTAAATGTAATTCACTGAATTTAAATGCTTCTTGATTTTTTTTTTCTAAATTTAAATAATATTAACAGAAAATAAAAGAAAAAAAATCATAAACTGGTTGTGAGACCAAAAGAAACTAACGAATTCAAGACAGAACAAGTTAAATGAATTGCTTTTAAGTATCAATAATTTAACTTTAATAAATGTTAGTATACTCATAAATAGGTTCACTTTAATAAAACCATTTATGCAGTAGTAATTCTTTTCTACTGAATAATAAATACCGTTTACGTGATTTTTATATCAAAGTAATAACATTTTCGTAATGCATATTTCATGAAAATTCTTACACTACATGTAATTTTTAATGGACTTTTTTATGTTGGAAATAATCTTAAGTTCTAAGAATAATGTTTCAAGATTTCTAGCATTTACTGGAACCGCATACAGGGACAATTTAAATAATTATGTATTCCTTGTTTATTAAAAAAGATTTTGTATTTTTCATTTATTTAAAAATGTTAGATTAATACGAAAACAAGTAGATAGTAAATATCAATATCAAAGTTATCATTTCATCTTTTAACTATTATTCATTATATTTTGCAAAAGATCTTGCTCAACATTCATTACAAAAATTTGACATAAGCAGAAAACTATCGAATTAATTCTCTTTAAATCATTCAGAAATGGAAATTAATACATATGAATGATAATTTCGAAAAATTGCATTTTTAATTTTTAGAAGCTTTATTTATTTGTCTTTACGCTTTAAAGGATGCCCATAGGTGGTTATCTTCAGCAATTCAGCAGATAAATAAAGTATACCAATATCTTTTGAGTGGATGGATAATAGGAATGTGAAAGCACAGGAAACGAAAATATGCAGAAATTTCCAAACGATGTCATCCCCTCGGCATAAATTCAAAATAATTTTTCTCTGATTAATTAAGTTAATAATAAAGTTTCACCTTTTTCTCTGAAGAGAGAAAAAGATGTGACATTAAAATTTCTGGTAAAAGAAGCCCCCCCCCCCTTCTTCCTTATTTTATGATAGATGAGAATTTTTGATTTGTGAATCAGTTAGCGACGAAAGCAAAATGGACCTGTCTGATGTCTGATCTGCAAACAAATTTGAAATAAATAAAACCGAAAAAAAATGTTCTGAAATTTGAACGAAAGCTGAATGAGTCAAATCAAAATAATTTTCTTTTGATTCAGAAAAAAAAAAGCAGTTGAATCATCATTTTGGTACACCATATGATATTGATAATCATATTGCAATTTATTTACAACGAGTTATTTTGATATATTCATTTTTTTTAATATTTTATAATTTTTTAATGTCTTAGAAACTTTCTGAATATCACAGCTTTTGAAATTAGTTATTGAACTGTTTTTTTTGCTTGTTGTTTTATTTTCGTTTCTATGCATGCTTATTTCCCTACATATCGCTTGCCTCTTTTAACTTTCATGCAGTTTCTTACATCCTTTCTCCATTTATTTTTAGAATAAGGGGGGAAATTTTGTGAGAAAATTTGTAGATTGCAATGCAAAAAAAAAAAAAAAAAAAAAACACCTATAGCTTAATAATGCAATATAGATTTTGAGGTCTCCCCTTTCTTTAGATCTCGAGTCACGAAGCAACCGCCTCCAATATCGAAAACTGCCACTGACGAACCCTCTATGCAAGAAACGGCATTTCCTGTGTGTAGATGCTAAACGATGCGCCTTTTTCTCTCTTTTTGCTCTATCGCAAAAACGATGACTATAAAAAAGGATAATTTAGTTCAGAAAGCAGATTTGAAAAATGCTAAATTTAATTATGTAAAAATAAACCGATGCTTGATTTTGTTTTGAATAAATTCGAATATATTTTTTGTAGCACTATGGCGCAAGCAAGCAATCGACTAAAAGCAATTAAAAGCAATCGGTCCAATCGGATAAAAATCGGCCTTGCTGTCATCTGAAATTCCGTTTTTCAACATTAGACGTTCGCTTGGCGTGCTCGTTGCTGTACCAATTTTCCTTTGATATTCTATTTTCTTCTGTTCATCTTTTCTGTAGCAACGGAAACAGATGCACAGCGTAATGCATTTAATTTTATCATTGCGCCACTTCTGAATTTTCCTGTACTATCCGTACCTATCTTCGTTTCCGAACTTAAAAATTTTTGCAAAAGTTTTCCATTTCTACGCTTTTGTAGTAATCGAAATTATCCTTTAAGAGATAACTCGTGTGGTATTTTCAAGAGACGTTTCACAATGTTCAAAGAGAAATTAAATAAAAAAAAGATTTAAAAAACTATTTTATAGAGTCACTTCAGATTCATATAACTGTAAGCTAGGCAAAAAATCTGTCGGCTAATATAACTGCACAGTGTAAATCAACAACGCGCAGCACAATTTTATATTAGATGGCATGGCGTAATTATGTTTGACTTTTGATTGAAACTCTGTTCTAAAATTTTAGCCGCTAACAGCTCAGTATCCTTAAATGCATTTTACAGACAAACTCCATTTTCTGGTTTATTATTATTATTTTGAATCCGGCATTATTACTGTGTTGCGGTTTCGAAACTACTCTCTTAACTGCAGCCGCAAGTTGCCGCATAAAAATATAATTTTAAAACTGAAATGTCTTTCATCTGACACTGACAGGTCACATTGAATTAAAGTTCTTATTAATAATATAATAATTAAAGTGTGTGGTTGTTTTCTTGACACGGAATCGAATTATATGTTCTTTGCAATACATTGCGGCGAGATTTGACATTGTTTAAAAATAAACATGACTTGTCATCTTGAAGTAAAATCAGTGAGTGATTTATTTTTTTCTGAATCTAATTATTAAAAAAGCTTATTAAGTAACATTGCCCAAAATTATATAATTTTTTACAAATTATTAAATTCAGAGAAATCATAGAGAACTTCCTAAAATTTTTTATATCTGTTGTCCTATTTGTTAATTATCAAATCCCAAAGAATGTTTCTCTTTTCTATGTTTTTAAATGAAATACATACCAAAGAAAAGCAGTTCTTCGAATATATTGTTTATCGGATATTTATTTAACTATAATAGAAGTCTTTCATTATTTTTAAAGCATTATATAATTTAATATTGAATATTTTGTTGAATATGTTATTCATACCTTTTTCATGTCTGTTTTTGAAATTTTTTGCAATAAGAAAAAGAAGAAAATTGAAACTATTAATTACCACTACTTTCAAAAATAATCTTTCAATTTCATTTTTTTCATATAGTTTTTAAGTTTATTAAAAAAAGGGAACTTTCAGGAAATTATTCTTTATTGTCGAATGAGTTGATAGTGAATGTGCAGTGAGCATATTTAAAATATTTTATATGTAACTATAATTGTTTTAGTTAATAAATTCGGAATTAAGAAGGAATATAAGTATGAATGACAGGAATTCTTTGTTAGTTTTATTTTATTTTGATCAATATCTCTAATGCTTCATGTTTTTTTCTTTAATTGAATAACAATCTTTCCAGTGTAGTAGAATTTTTTCATGATTATTTAGTAATTTAAAATGATTTTACATCCAATGTTGCTTTGTATGCTTCTTTTCTACTTAGAATGGTTTTGATAAAAAAATTTTTTTGAAAAGCAAAAAAATTATTTTAATTTTTTTTTTAATTGTGTGAGCATTATGCAATTCTTAATACTGAAATAGCTCTTTTCTTTCAAACCATATGGGAATTTAATACAAAGATAGAATGCTTGATATAAAACATGCTATAGGAATGTATTTGAACATTAAATATTAATTTGTATTTTAATATGGAACTTAATATTAGTAATTAAAAATAGTAATTTCACCATCTTATTATTTTATTTTGATGATAGAAATTTGGATACAAAAATTTATCAGTTTTAATACCTTATTTTCTGATTTTTTATTACAGAAATTTGGACATCAGAAAAAAATAAGTGATACAACAGAATTCAAGGAGTTGACCAAAAAAGATGCTGAAATACAGTTGTCTCATGAACTAGAGAAATTGCTTTTAACTGCAACAACTGAAAAAGAAGTAAGCTTTAAAGATGATTGTGCTGATGGATATAATCTTACAATATTTAAAAATAAACATATCATATTTGTTATCAGTTTATCAATTTCTTAAAAAGTAATTTTGAAAGAAATTTTTGTGTATATTCAGTAAGTTTAATATATTTTTTTCATACTTTTCAATCTTTTTCTTTTGGATCAGCCATATATAATATTTTAAGATAATTTGTAGATGTTAATTACTAAGTGTGCAATAGAATTTTCTTTTAAATTTAATTATTATAATCTAAGTAATGAAGCTTTTTAGTCTTTTTGAAAAGAATTTTTTTCCTTTTTGGACTTAATATTCTGAATTTATTTCAAACTGGTATCATTCAGGAAATAATTAGTTTATTCCTGAATGATTGTAAAAGCTTTTCAGTGAACTCAAACTCATTGGAAAGTTTTTTTGCTATTTTTTTATTTTCTTGTTTGCTGTTATGTTTATTAAATGCTGCACATTGACCTAAGATAGATCTTCTAAGTCCTTTAATTAGTCCATCAGCCTTTTCCACTCTTATTTAAATTCCAAGTGCCTTATTTATTTTGTTTAACATTAACTGCCTTTAACAATAGTTGGTTCACTGGGAATACTAATTGTTTTATTTCAATTAAACCCTTTAAATATAATTTGATAATTTCATGATTCCCTCTACAAAATATTTTAAAATTATTTTTTGTGAGAACTATTAAAATCATGTTATTTTAATAGTTTTACCTCTATTTTAAATAGTATGATGACTTTTTTAATGAAATTTAACCCAAGACATCAAAGTACCTTTAAATATACAACTGCTTATGTAATAATCTATGCTCTAATTATTAGTTGTCTTTTAGGGTACTGTAACTTCAGACTTATTATTATTGTAAATTGTACAGATAATAATAATAATAATAATAATAATAATAACCTTTAGTTTTCAGTAGGGATAAAATTATGTTTTTATTCTTTATTTTATAAAATTGCATTTCTAGCATAAAATTATCCTAGTTTTCAACTAGGGGAAATATTTGATGAAATAATAAAAACAGTTTGAATTTCAGTGTTGTAGTAAAATATGCACCAACAATATTTTAAAAAAAATTTCAAAGTTCAGGAAAAAATTGCTCAGCAACTAAACTGATGCTAATAATGTTTGCTTAAAATAATGCAATAATACTTGGAAGTAATCACAGAAAGGTTGTCAAAATATCACTTCATTTTTAGTTAATTAAAATCCTAATTATTTTAAAACAGTTCTCTCAAATGCACATTATTCCTCTTCAATGTATGTTTGATGATTGGAGAGAGAGAGAGCTCCAAAATTCATATGAGATTTGGAGCTCTTAGTTAAATGATCAGCTCTGTGGAGTGTTTTCTTCCTCTTTCTCTCATATGAACATATGCTCTTTTATTTTTAATAGAGATTATTATTATTGAATTTTTAAAATGTTCTTTAAATTATCAAATTTTGATTATTTGTTTGTTTGATTATTAGTTCATTTCAAGCTCAATGCTGAAAGCTCAAAGTTATTATACTAAAATGATTGAAGGATTAAACTATTGGTTCTGATAATTTAACCCTGAGTACACTAATCATTATGGAATTGACTTTTTTTATTTTATTAAAGGAGTTTTATTTTGGGGGGAAGGGGTAAAGAAACCTTCATTTAGTTAAGTTCTATAAAAATCATATTTAGGTTGAAGTAAAGGTTTTTTATTTGCGCTTGTACAGAAAAGCATTTATTTTTTATTAAACATTTAATTAAACTGAAAAGTATCTACTTGTTTTTTCACAATTATTTCCAAAGAGTGTCAATTGGAACATAAATTTTATCAATTCAAATAAATGATTGTTACTGTGTCTTATTTGCCTTCTATTTGAATGTCTTTTAAATCGCACAGTGAATGACTTTCCTGTTATTATTTTGTACAATGAATTAGATTCATAAATTAAATGTATAATAAACAGATTAATAATTAGATGTATTTTTTTAAAACTTGATTCCATTGAGGTTATTTTTCTTTTCTAATTTATTGATTTATCAGATTATATTTCTATTCAAGATATATTATAAAGAATATTTTCATTTAAACATGCATGTAAGGTTATTTAGTACCCAACTGAAAGTAATAAGATCTTTATGTGAAATTAATTTTACAAATTTGTACAATTACAGTTTTACAAACTTGCAACAACAATTTTACAACAGCATTGACAACTTACAGCTATTTTTACAACAGCAATTTTTTAGTTTTTAAAGACTATCTATCAAAACGATTTTTGTGTAATTTTTTAGATTTCTTTTATATAACATTAATTTAACTGAATGAATTTAATTCATGTACTTTTCTTAATATATAACTTATAAGCAAATTAGGCAATATACTTTTAAAGCATTAATGTGTTAAATGCAAGGTAATTGCATTGTACTATATATAGGGGTTTGCTAAAATGAATAAGATTACTGCATTTGATGGGCATTACATATTACATACTGGTTTTGATTATGATTGAAAAGTAATGTTGTAAGCTATCATTTATATTAGGCCTCAATAGCTGTTGAAATTGAAAAAAAAAGTATACAAATTAGTTACCTCTTTATATACATTTTGAGTTCCAGAGTATTACTTATTAGATAATTTACATTTCTGTTTTGGATTTTCTTCTTAATTTGAACCTTATTAATTTACTTTCCATCTTTTAAATAGAATTTAAAATGTTGAAACATTTGCGTATTATTGTGTAACTTTTAATTTTTTCCCTTCCTTTAGAGATATGAACATGAATTTTCAGGTTACAAAAAGTTATTTGAGCAATTTCTTCAAGGAACAGGACCATCATTACAATGGGATAAGATTGAACCTTTACCTGCTGAAGCTGTGAGTACTATTTTTTTTTTTTTGTATAAAAAAATATATCAAAGAGAGGTGATATTGGAGATTTTTTTGATACAGTATTTATTGTACAAAATAAGTATTTATGTAAAAATGAAATCAGAATATATTTAATAATTGTTTTAATCTTGGTGATAAATTTTTTTCATTATTTTTTTCTTTACAATCCTAATTTTAAAAAATCTGCTTTAGAGTCAAATAATATTTTTAATGTAATAAAAAATTGCAGCCTTTTGATTAATATTAATTGTCATAATTTAAATGAATTGGAATATCTGAAAATGAAGTCGTGGGATGGCAAAAATGTTTTTTTGTACTTATTTGCCTCTGAATTCCTAAAATTAACTGTCAAATATAAATGTTCTCTAGATAATATGCCAGACTTTTGAAAACTGTTGCAGGTTCTTGTTTGCAGAAGAAAAATTCTTTCTTTTAATTTGAAATTCTAATTTTGGACTTGATGTTTTTTGAATAAAAATTTGTTACTCCTTGATGTTTATTATTTTGAAAGGCAATAGAGACAACCAAATTTGTTGGTGATGGATTACTTGGTTTTATTAATAGAAGTATCTTTTCATTTTGCAGCATTCATTTGTGATATTGTCTGGGTATGATGTATTCTTGATAATAAATTTTTCATGATATGTTAAAGGCTTGGTTATTTATTTATCTAATTA
This sequence comes from Argiope aurantia, assembly GCA_026543865.1. Taxonomy (NCBI): domain Eukaryota; kingdom Metazoa; phylum Arthropoda; class Arachnida; order Araneae; family Araneidae; genus Argiope; species Argiope aurantia. The sequence continues at coordinate 573,631 of JAPMOR010052242.1, read as the reverse complement.
GAAATTATTAGTAAATTTACTGAATTTCTTTTTGATTATCTGCTTTTTTTGTCTAGTGGATCTATAAGATTTAGATTTTATCTATAAATCTGGATTTGTATTTTATATACCAGAGCATGTATTTGTGTGACAAGTCCTACAAGACTATGTGCTAGAAACAAACAGCTGTAATATTATTTCTGCTATTTGATTTCAGTTAATTTATTGCTTTTGTTTTAACTATTAACATTAAAAAAATTTTGTTCTTATTTAATTTTTTTTTCAGATTAAAAACTATGCAAGTCTTGCTGAACCTGCTCCTGATTCAATAAGAGATATGCTTAACAAGCTTGTTGTCATCAAATTAAATGGTGGACTTGGGACAAGTATGGGTTGTACTGGTCCAAAATCAATTATTCCAGTTAGGAACGATCTCACATTTTTGGATTTGACAGTTCAACAAATTGAAGTATGTAAAATTGCTTAAAATTTCTTTTGGACTGCTGATTTATAAGTAGTTTAAATTTAAATTGGACAGGTAACAATAATTTAATTGTTATTTTGTGTTATATGAGTATAAAAGCAGAAGGTTTCTTATTATTAGTACATATGACTATAGAATGTTCACCAATTGTAATAATAAAACTAATTTTTGTCATTAATTTTTGAATTAATTTTCTTGGGTTCCGAGAAATACAGGACATTGTGAAGAATTATCTAAGTATTATTTAATATGAATTGTAAACAACATTGTAAAATTTTTTTGCAATATTTCAATGTTGCTTTGAATTTGAATTGGTTAACATATAGATATTGTTACTCCTATAATAATGATCTAAACCCTGTATTTAGTTTTAATCTTTATTATCATTTAAAAAATTTTGAATCTGTATTTAAACACAAGAGAATTTTAAAATTTTTAAAAATTGAAATTCCTTAAAAGATGACTGTAGAACAACATATTATTGTTATAATAAACTATTATTGCAAATAATTCCATAAACTTCCATTTTTTTTTAAAAAAAGGTTTGAATTGTTTGTTTTTTTAAACTTCTACTGTAAATCTTACAGGTTGATTAGAATATGGTTAATTTTTAAGTAATAATAATGTACTTCAATTTTATTCTTTAGCACTTGAATAATACATATGATGCTGATGTACCACTGGTTCTGATGAATTCATTCAATACTGATGAAGATACCCAAAAGGTTTTAAGAAAATATAGAGGGTTTCGAATAAAAATTCATACTTTTACACAGAGCAAGTAGGTAAACATATTCTTCTGTTAATTTCTTTTTTAAAATTGACAATTTTATGCATTTTTTGCTATGTAGAATTTTTATTGAATATTAAAAGAGATGTGTTCATGTGGTCTCTGTTTCATTATATCTTCAGATTTATAATTGACTATATTTTGTTTGTTTTATTGATTTTCAATATACTTTATTTTTGCTGTAGACAAATTTTCTCTTTAATACTGTCATACTTTTAACTATTAAAATTTTAATATAAATAAAAGCTATTTTATTGTGTGGTTATGTTTCACATATCCTGTTATTGATTTAAAACAGATTTAACAGTTATTATTTAAGTCAAAAGAATGAATATTATCAGCTATTCAAAGAGCAATATTTGATTAATTATTCAATTTTTTTATAGATTAGTAGACATTTTGAACTTTCTCTGCAGTAATTTCAGAGCAAATTATTGCATAAAAGCAATTTTTATATCATCTTAAAATTCAAACAATTATCTATTAAAGACAATGATTTCATTCCCATGACAAATATTCTTGCAGTTGTTATTAAGGTTTCAAAATTTATTTTAAGTGCTATGACAAACTTCAAACCAATTACATTGTTTTCTTTTTTCAATGCTAATTGATATATATCATAAGTCTCTATCAAATGTTTGTCAAATCAAGCTCATCAAATGATTAGATATTTATTTTACTTGATATTTCTGTGTAATCTTTCAATTTTGTTCCTATTGCATTTACTGTTTTTTAAATTTGGTTTTATTTATTTTTTTATTTGAAGAAAGAACACTACAGAGATTGACTCCATTTACAGAATGCTTGGAGCAAAAACAGTTAGGAGGAAATACAAGAATACAAGCCACAAAGCAAATTAAAACATACATAAAAAAGGAACTGTTAAGAATACAAAATTACAAAGTTCTAAACGATATATAAATAAAAATATAAACAGGTAGCAAGGGTCAAAAAGTAAAACATATACAATTTATCCATATAGTTTTCATTTAAATTATACTATTATAGGCCCATAAATAGGCCAGATTTAAAGGTTAATTTTAAAAATATGAAATTCAACAGAAATTTGTTTTTTGTAGAAAGTTAGTGACAGATTTTGCTTGGTAAATTTGATACTAAGTGCAGTAAATTATGATCCCTAGTAATATTAGATACATAAACTAAGTACTGATAAATACAAAATACAGATATTTTTTATGAGCATATGATACATACAGTGAGTGTCTCTTTTTTCTTTCTTTTTGGAGCTAACATTTCTTGTTTGCAATTTTGTTTATACATTTTGTTTATTTAGTTTTGATAATTTGATCTTTTATTGTAAAATATAGTTTATTTTACCTTTCTTAAAATACCTCAAACAGAAGTTTGAATTTTGGCCCTGTTTTTAATTAGGATTATATTTTTGGTGTTTGTGAAAACTTAATGCTTTCAACTTACATAAAATGATATTCGTTATCATGGAATGTAAACTATTATCCTATCATTGGGTATTTATTACACTTGCATTTGGGTTATATAAATTTTTCTTTTTTTATTTATTTTTGTTTGCAGGCAAAGTTTATCTCAAGAAATAAGCTAAAGCCTATTTTTGTATTATAGTGCACCTTTTTAATATTATAGGTATCCTAGGATTAATAAAGAGAGTTTGATGCCCATTGCTTATTCACTTGATGATGAAGATCCTGAAGCGTGAGTTACTAAATTATCATATCTCTTACTTTGTTTTAGAATGTTAGATTAGCATTTACATACAAAGGAATTGCATATATTGAATGCATTTAAGTGTTCTGAATAATTATTTAAAGTTCTTTCCTTTTTTTTTTTTTTTTTTTTTT
>JAPMOR010052242.1:540407-570443 GCA_026543865.1 Argiope aurantia | reverse complement strand
TTTCCTTTTTTTTTTTTTTTTTTTTTTTGTGTGTGTGTGTGTGTGTGTGTGTTCAAATGTGTAAACATATTTATTGGAATAATCCATTTTTGTGTATCATGCTTAGACATCAAATTGTATAAATTATCAAAACTATAAAATTGAATTATATAATTTATTTGATCATGATGTACATGGATTTTTTTTTGTTTGTACATGCAAGGAGCACTGAAAGAAAACAAACCTCTTATTGAGAAGAAATAGTTAAATCTTTTCTCAATGACGAAAGCATATAACATATATGGATTAAATTTCTAGATGTCTCTTTTTTAGAAGAAAAATTCCTAACTACAAGAACAAATTATTCTGCAACACTCATGAAAAGGAGAAAGGGTATGGCAGAATATCTTGCTGCACAAACAATGCAAGCTATACATATTATATCTCTACAAAAGTGAATTTAAATTTATTTTACTGAAAAGTACATATAAGATACTTGTGTTGCACAAAAAAAGTATAAGATATAGAACAAAAAGATGATTACTGGAAACCTATTTTGTTAAGTTTGAATGTATCATAAAATGCAGTAAAAAATATGAAAGTTTAGATTTGGTTGATGATGTTATGATTCATTATTCAATTTCAAAAAAAAAAAAATGGTATTGCAAACTATATTTTTACTTCATATATATATTAATGAGCAGAATAATAGGGAAATTTGCCAAATTGATTTCCTCATGAAATTGATAGAGCAAATTTGCTATTTTAATATCAACAGCATTTGAATGAATGGCAGGCACAAACTTTGTGAGAAGAACTTGAAAATAGACATAACCATCATTGTATAAAGATCTTGAAGGAAAATCAAAATTTCTCAGATGTGATGCATTTTTGCATTCCAGAAAAAAATTTACTGAAAAGGAAAAGTAAGCCTTTGAATTATTGTAAAGACTGCAATTATATGTTAATCTATGTTTTAAATTTATCACATCCAAAAGATTGTTTTAAATAAATTTGCATTGATTTCTTACTACTTAATTGCTAATTTATTTCCTTTTCAAATCACTGTTAAATTTTCAATACATGACAAAAGTATTACAAAAGTAAAATGCAAGAAGAATGTGTTATATATAATCTGCAGTCCTTTGGCAAAATTGATTATAAATTAAAATTTTTATAATTTTTGTGTGCAGTTTTAATGAGACATTTGTGCCTTGAGCAGCCACATACATTCAGAAATATTAGTCAAGGAACTATTTACCAAACAACACAGTTTTGTACATTGTCATATATTGTCATAAATGTTTTTTCTCATTATATGATGGCTGAAATATTTTCTTTGAATTTTCTTTTTAAGTTTCATAGCCATTGTATTAATTGTTTTTGAACATCTAATGTTGTTCATATCAAAAGTAGTGAACATAGTTTATATTATTGATAATTTCAAAATAGAAATCTTTAAATCACTGAATTACATACAAGCATTTTTTTTCTCTTAAAAAATTTCTGTTGTATTCTTTTTCTTTTTCTGTTGCATTCATATTAGTATTGTAAAGATTTGTGTTTAAACAAATTGTAAGCTTGCCTTTAATTATTATTAGAGCAATGCTGCTATGTGTAAATAAATATTGATTAACTATGCAATACTAACTATTTAAAATAACAGATGGTATCCACCTGGTCATGGTGACTTCTATGGGACATTCTGTAAATCAGGACTGTGTGAAATGTTTCTCAAAGAAGGTCGAGAATTCTGTTTCATTTCAAACATAGATAATCTTGGAGCAACTGTAGATATTAGTATCCTTTTTATTTACTGCTTGCAAACTAATTATGAATAATTTCATGCCAATATGTAATAAAATATAATGAAATTTATCATAGAAAAAGGTAAGATTTTTCTTAACTTTCCATAAATATCTTAAACTCTTTGATAAATCCTGCTAAGAAGCCATCACCTGAATTTGTAATGGAAGTAACAGATAAAACAAATGCTGATGTGAAGGTTTGTATTGTTTTTAAAAAATTGTACTGCTTTTTTTGTAATTGAAAGGTATTGCAATCTATATACTTAAAATAAAGAAGTTGTCCCCCCTCCCTCCCAAAAAAAAACAGTCCCAAATACAAACTATTGGTGGGGTTTTGTCATTTTTTATTTCATATGAGAGCTCATGGACTCTAGATATATCATCTGTGTTCACCTACTCCTCCCTCACTCCATTTTAGTTAGAAATCTAAAAAACACTATTTCACACAACATTCTGCATTAGAAATAAGAAAAAAACCCATAACAGAGTTCCCTAGTCCAAATCATTATACTGATTTTGCCAATTTTTATTTCTTATGAAAGTTTATATCATCAGTTATTACTTGTCCTTGCTATCCTCTAGTTTCCTAATAGATCTCAAAAATATTATTTTGCTGTGCATTCTCTATAGAGAAAAACATTGATGAAGTCTTCCAATGGAAACAACTGTATCAATTTTTAAAATTATTATTTCATATGAAAGTTAATGACCATTTAGTTTTTACATATGTTATTTAATGTTGCCTACTGGTCCCCTCCCCCCAACACCTCTATTTCCAAGAATTATTAGAAAATAAAACTTTAAAAGTTCTGAGCCTCAACAATCAGATCTTTGTAAACAAAGTTCATTATTCAAAATGCTTTGCATTTGACATTCTATCATAAATTTTGATAGTTCTTACTTTTGATTTGATGAGATGTAGATCATCAAAGTTGGATGCATGTTGGGTTAATGCTATTAATATGGTAGGCAAACAGCTGGTAGTCCAAGGTAGCTTGTGTAAACTTAAAAAAATATATATATGTAAAAAAGTTGGCATCATGCTGTGGCTCTTCTTTATTAAGTGTATTTCAGTTTCAACTTATAAAATTTATTTGCCTCTTACATAATTTTGTTATTCAGATTTTTTGTGTGAAAAGCCTTTACATTATATAAAAAGAAACAATCAAGTTTTGAAACCAATATTGGCAAATTTTTGTCATAAAAAAAGTCAATATTAACCCTTTATAACAATATAAAAAATATTTCAGAAATATATATAATATGTAATGAAAATTTATGACAGTAACAGCAAGGAAAATATTAACTGTGTCATTATTACAAGAAGATATTGTATGAAATTTTGTTTTCATAGATTTTTATTATGAAAAATGATCCTGCATTTATTGTGAAATTTTATCTGGTGTATTATTCTTTTTTAATTTGAGGCATATCTCCAGACTCTCTCCAGTAATTTGTCTACAGATTTAATGCGATTCTTGCTAAGAAATTATAAAAAGATACTGAGGCAATGCTAAGAATATATATATATTTCCCCCTCCAATTCATAGTTCTTTTCAAAAAGAGGTATTTTTCTTGGCACCTGCTGAGAATAACTATAACAAACAATAAAATGCTATATAAGAATTTGGCAAGAGTTATTTGATTAATATGAATTAAGTCTCATGTTAGATCACTTATCATGTAGTATTTTTAAATGAGATTTTAATGGTTTCATTTTTAATTCTATTTAGAGCCACTTTATTGCCAAAACCTTTCATTCTTAATTTATTGTTTGTTATATAGTAAAATTGATTAAAATAATATTTTTACCTGCTTACATAGTTTTTAGTTCTTAACAATGACAATGTAGTTCTGAATTATAGTAAAGATATGGAGAAATGGAATATAATTTGAAAAATATCTACTTTTTTATTCATTGATAAATCTTGGTTTTAACATTTTTTCTCTGATTTTTCATTCCTAACCAGAGTATGTATTATTTAGTCCTTTGTTTTTTATTTAATTTTTTAACTTGTATTTAGGGTGGAACATTAATTCAGTATGAAGGAAAATTACGACTACTGGAAATAGCGCAAGTGCCAAAAGATCATGTATGTTTCTTTATTTTGTCTTCTTCTTTAATAGAATTAAAAAAGAATTTTTTTATGCTTTCATTTAGCGATTCATTGTTTATTGGTTTTTAAATTTGCCTTTTTTTAGGTTGATGAATTCAAAAGTGTGAAAAAATTTAAGTAAGTATTTATTTAGCAATCTAACATTATTTAAATGCAAGATTTCTTTTTAAAAATTGATTTAATCTATCTATCTATCTCTATATATTATATAAATTATTTATGAACTGTGTTACAATGTAAGAAGGGATTTAATTAATTAGTATTTAGTATTTCATTTAATGTATTTCTGCCTTTTTAAAAAAAATAAATGAACTTGGTTTTGTTTCCTTCCTCCTTATTTATAAATAATTCATTATTAAAAAATAATTTTATTTGCTTACTTGTAACATTTATTTTATTTCTTTTTGAATTCCCCCCCCCCCCAGGCACCAAATATCCAAAATTAAGAAAGTATTTTTTTACAGATAGACATTTTTCTCATAAAAATATTATTTTTATTATTATTTGGGAGTATTTTATAAATCATTGGGTGAAGCAACAATTATACAGCGAGCAATGGCATCATTTTAAGCAAATTAAAATGAAGTAAAATAAATCCTATTAAAAGAATGGTGACTTTTGAATTTTATGAATTGAAATAAATAACTTTTGTCAATTTCAAGACGTGAAATTTTTAAAAGTTATTTAAATTGAAATTCATAAAATTAAATGATTCATGAATAAAGTATTAACTTGATACTGCTAACACAAATCACACGTGTTTTGTAGATAAACTTAAATCTGAAATGATGCATACATGCCACAATTTTTTAAATTAATATTAATTAATAATGAGTCTTTTCCTTAAAAGTGTTATTATTAGACTTCTTTCTCTTTATTTAAAATAAATTTAGTTGGCATTTTTAATTTTTTTAATTTATTTTATAAACCTATGAATATGATATATTTCTGAACTCTGCTATTTCATTTTTAAACAATCATAGTTTATGAAAATGTTAATTTGTTGTAAACCATTGAAATAATTTTATATAATAATTTAATCTTCATATATATCTGTATTGTTAAAATTGTTATATTAAGCCATTTTATGGTTCCAGCTTTTTAGAAGGCATGCTTGATAAATAAAGCATAACACATATGTGCAAGCAGGCTGTTTTTTAAAGATTTTTAATGAATAATTGATTTTATCATTATATTGATTACTATCCCAATAATTTCCATACTTTCCTACAAACATTTTATTTAATTTTGAGGTCATATGAAATTTGTCTATCACACTTATATAATTTTGCCTTTATTTTTAGGAATTTTATGTCCAAAATTAGACTTTTGGAAATTCTGTAGCTAACAGTTAATCTGTTGTGAAAGTAAAAGAATAGTTCTCCTTTTAAAAAAGTTATCCTAATTATAGTTTTTCCCTAATATTTCTATAATATAACTATTTCTTTTAGAATATTTAATACAAATAATTTATGGATTAAATTGGAAAGCATATCAAGACTTGTGAGCTCAGGGGGATTGGACATGGAGATTATTGTAAATCCCAAAGTAAGTTTTGAGTTATTTTTTTACTTTAAGGTATAAAATAAATAGTCACTGGTTGCTAGTTGAATAAGATATGACATTCATTTTTTCATAGCACCTTGATAGTGGAATCAATGTAATTCAATTAGAAACTGCAGCTGGTGCTGCCATGAAGGCCTTTACTGGGGCTATTGGTAAGTTTTTAAAGGGAAATTTGAAATTGATTTTTTATAGTGGTATATATACTTATTTCATTGCTATTGAAAATTCCATATTTCAGACAAATAGTTTTAATTGCTTAAAACTGCTTCCTTGCTTTTGATTTTTTAAAAAGAATTTCCATAAAATATTTTATTTTTAAAAATTAATTTTTCTTAGGTAGATTAATCTGCTGAAACGTTGTTATTTTATAACCATTTAAATAAATATTTACAAAATTATTTATATAACTATCCATTTGATATTTATTTATTATATTCAAATATTAAATAAATTAATTTTGATTTATTTAATGTACTAAAAATTAAATTAAAATTTTAAGTATTTATAAAATTATTAAACTGTTTAAATAAATGTTGAAAAAAATAACAAATCTAGGGAAGAAAAGAAAAGAAAAAAAAAAAAAAAAAAAAAAAGAGGAAAGGAAAAGAAAAAGTAAAATGTTTTATTGAAAGTCATGATTTGAGTTTAGTAATATTCATGCCCTGTTTTGAAGCAATACAAAAATCTTTTGGGATCAAATATCTTCCTAACAAATTGAACACTTGTAAAAACCTAAATTATTTTGCAATTTACCTCATTTTATTTTATGCTTTTGGAATTACTTGAGGCTTATTTTATTGCTAGAGGCCAAATACACAATATTTTCTTTTATTTGTGTATCTGGCAAAATGAATAGATCAATTCAGTATTTTTAAAATATAATTCATATTTTAAAAAAAGAATATATCGCAAAAAAATCAATTTTAAGAATTTTAGTGATTTATTATTATTTATCTGCCATATTACATATTTTATCATAAATGTCCAAATGTAGATATTTAAGAATTTATTTAAGCAAATGTGCTAATTAATCCATTATGTCACAAAAATTGTCAATTAGAAGTATTTATAATAATAGTTATTATTGATATCTGAAAGAGCTGTCAGTTGTAAAATTTTTGAATTCTGTAACAATATTTGACTATTGAATTTATTTTGCCAGGTATAACTGTTCCTCGGAGTCGTTTCCTACCTGTCAAAAAGACTTCAGATCTCTTGCTTGTTAAAAGCAATTTATATTCCATGCAAAATGGATACTTAGTAATGAGCCCTCTGCGTGCATTTCCAACTGTGCCATTAGTCAAACTAGGAGATAACCATTTTGCTAAGGTATGGATTGCTAACTAGTCTTTTTAGAGATATTGCAAATTATAAAATGTAAATGAACAAGACTTATACAAATGTAAATGTACCAGTTAATTTTACAAAAGAATCTTTCTTTTTTATATAAAATGTATAATCTTTTATGTCTAAAGAAAATAATTTTTGCAAGTTAATTCCAGTATAATAATTATAGATTTTTGTTACAAACAAAATCTATTTTTTGTTCTAATATATTAAGATAATAGTTATACTTTGAAGATTAATAAAACTTTCAGCATAGTAATATTTTTATCTTCTACTTCAACATATTTCATTTAACAAATAAATAAATTATACTAACGTGTTATTTATTTATTCCCTTCTCCCTGTATTGCTGCACCCTTGCATTTGAAATAATTAAAATATTAGAAGGGATGTGTTTGATAAGAGGGGGGGGACGGGTGTATTAGCTGAGAGGTACAGTCATAATCACTATATTTTTATAAATATAAACTATTGTTGCTGTGTCAATAAGCAGATTTATTTTTATATATTCATATAAACATAAATTTAGAGCAGACTTTAAGAGTTGATCTTGATATTCACCTAACAGATAAATTGTGTAACAACAAAGCAGATACTAAATAACAACTTTCTTCTCAGATGTGTAATATTTTTATATGTATGGAGAAGTTGCTTGTTATGTTTATCTCGCTTATTATGTTTTTTAAATCTTCCTTAATGTTCTGGTATCTAATTTCTGAGCTCCAACATTATTCATGTGAATAATCCACTGGAGAAGCATCTGCAATATCATAGAAGATATTTAAAAAGACTAAATTTTATATTTCCAATCAACTAGTTTTGTTATCCGATGTAGTCAAAATGTAAAGAAAACTTATTTCTGTATTATTTACTAAACATATTTATTTAGAAAATATATAGATTTATGTATAAAGAATATAACTTTTTTTTTCTTTTGCAAAAATTTAAATGTTTATTTGAATTATTTTCGATATTTATTGTTTGGAATATGCTACAGTTGCAAGAAGCTACTGCTGTAGAATTATTTCTTATGACCCTTTACTTATAAACACTGTCCAAAAATTATCAGGTATGGATTGTAGTCAATTTATAAAAAAATTTAAAAGGCAATTTAATGAAGGAGTTGTTTTTGTGAAATATAATAATGTTGCTAATGTAGTGAATTAATTTGCAATTTTGTTACAATTAATGTAGTTTTATTAATGAGTTCCTGTAGCTTTTCAATATTTTAAAGTAAATATTAGTTTACATCTTTTTTGTTAATCAGGTGCAAGAATTCCTTAGAAGGTTTGCTAGTATTCCTGATATGTTAGAGTTGGACCATTTGACTGTTTCTGGAGATGTGACATTTGGAAAAGGTGTATCACTGAAGGTAATAATTAGAATATCACTGTATTGCTTATATTAATTGAATTCTTTACAAGATTATATATATTCTTCTTTTAGTTTAAGATGTAACATCATGAAATTTTCATTTGCAACTTTTTAGAATATTATTTTAGAATTTTTTTTCATAAAGTTTATTTGTAGAAACTTAAATATAATTTTAGAAACAATAGATAAACGAAATTAAAGATTAGGTAAAGATATTATATACCAACAAATCTATTTAGTTCTCATAATCCTTAAGTTCGTTCATTTCCTAGGATTGCTTTTTTTGGTCTTGTTTGACCATGGATATACCACATCTAGCACTTTATAGAAAGTAGATGCCATGCAGTATATTTCTGAACATTATTTTGAATATTGTCCATATTAGAACACAAAACTTTTTGTAATTTAAATAAACTAAAATTTTGTAATTTAAATAAAGCTCCAATACAGTAAGAATACTGAATTTCTCAAAGATATTATAGATATTACATGATTTTAAAATTGTGTTAAAAAATCTATATTGTATTCAGTGTTTTTTGATAGATATCAAATTCATAAATTTGATAGACTTTTCCAGTTTATGTATTTTATTAATTATTAAATCTTAATCATTTTTTAAGTATTAGATAAAAGTGTAGCTGTGAATTTTTGTTTGTTTTATTATGACATGAACAAAGATAACATATATTTCTTTACTTACTCTTAATATCAAGTTAGCTTTGATTTTGTTTTTAGAAATGTAACATTTGTTTTTAAGATTTTTGAAAGTGAATGAAAAATTTTCTACTATGTTATTTTTTATGTTTCAGTGTGATTTATGAACAATTGTTATTTTCTTTTCAGGGAACAGTTATAATTATTGCAAATCATGGAGATCGAATAGATATACCTCCAGGATCCATCCTTGAGAATAAGATTGTGTCTGGAAATCTCAGAATACTTGATCATTAAGTGTGTGTGCCATTGCATACACACTGCATTCATATCTTCTGTACTTAGTGCAATCTCACTGTCATTGTTATTTATTCCCTAACATCTGAGTGGAAGCCATAGCACAGTTTTGTTTGTTTTCCTAAGATATTTAAACAAGATAACAAAAACTATATCAGATTGTTTTGTTTCACTGCCATTGCATTTAGTTCTGTAGCTGAAAGAATTCTTAATGTTGAGTGACGTTTTTGAGCAAATTATATATTTTATATGAAAATTAACAACAATATTGTAGTTGTATTTTGAATAGATTATTCATTTTCCTCAAGAAAAATATATTTTTATGAAAACAAGATCTGAAATAAAAGTGTTTTTGTTTGCCAGGAACTTTGGTGTGTAATGTGCTTTGATCATAATTCACATTTTCAGCTTTTGTGCGTTTTGATCATAATTCACATTTTCAGCTTTTGTGCGTTTTGATCATAATTCACATCTTCAGCTTTAAAATTGCATCTACTTTTGTAGAACTGCACTACGAAATGTTTGGATTGTGATACAAAAGAGAATTATTTGGAAATGTGCTTTTTATCCAAATTTGCACTGTGAGGTTTTAGGGAGAATTTCAAGTTGACACAATTTATTAACCTTTAACTTAACCTTTTCTAGGGCCGTGGGAAGTATACTTCTCAGCAAATTTATCAATCTTTGTATGAAATTATGTAGGTTCGCCTAAGTTCTGACAAATTTTTTTAGTAAGTCGGAAACTTAGATGCTTCAGTTCTTTACCTCAGACAAAATGTGTCTTGATTTGTTATTTAATTATTAATTAACCAAATTAATTAATTAATCAAATTAAATTTATCTAATAAGCTAAATGAATCCTTTTTCTTATTCTAATTTCAAGCCTAAAAAAATTTTAACATAATATGACTAGAAAAAAATGGCCCTTTAAAGGGTTAAGTTAGCTTTTCCTTTTAAAATTTGGTAAAAGTGTTTAAAAAAATCAGTATGATGATGGATTTTAATAAGTAACTATATTTTTTGGACATTAGTTATAAAATAAAGATTTTTCTTGGTAATTTTGAACATTTAACTTTGTGCATATGCAGACATTTTATTTATTTCAATGAATATGATAATTTAGATGAACCAAAAAACATTTGTTGAAATGAAAAACTGCAAGTTAATTTTTTTATGTATCAAAGTATGTGCAGAAAACTCTCCATGTTTATCTATGTCTGAAATTAGTTAAAATAAATTTAGCATGCAGTTTTAAACAGGCAAAATGTTACTTTTATGAGTTTTACCAGAATTTTTTTCTCTATAATATATTTATATAAAATTCTGCTATATAGCGTGTTTTGAATCGGAATTTATTAACATTAAAAATCGCAGGTGAATCAAAATTAGAAGCAAGGTATTAATTTTATTAGGTACATTTTTATATTCCTGAATTTCTGAAACATATATATTGGGAATCCTTCTGTTTAATTAAACATATTAATTAAGTAAATGCATATTTAGGTTTATGGATAATCTGACAGATTTTATATAAACTAAACATAAGACTATGAAAAGGATTAGAAGGGACAGACTGCTTTGTATTCTTAATTTGAATAACCAGTTGAACACCTACTATATATCGGGTAATAATTACTAGCAATTTATGCAATCTTATGATGGCATAAATTATTAGTAATAATATTTATTAGATTCAAACAGATTGCTGTATTTATAATCTAAAAAAGAAAAATAATATAATTTATTTAAGCATATAAAGTGACACATGCTCTGCAACAGTCTAATTCTCTTTCAGGATCACTACTTGTACATATACGAGATCAGTATTTCACTAGTTCACATACACATTGCAGCTGGGATCGGTATCCGCATCCTTAATCAATCATAGCTTTATTTTCACATTTCTCCAGCTGCAAAACAAATGTGCACTTGTAAAAGGCAATGTTTGCTGAAATGGGAACAAAACTTTTTAAATTAATTAAATGGCAGTTCCTCCCATTGTCTTTAGTATTCTTTGTTCTTCCATTTAAGTTAACCTTTTCAATATAAATTTTTATTTCTAGTTACATACGTTTTAAATGATGGAAAAAGCAGATGATTACTGAAATCTGTGATAAAATGTTTATAATAATGATAAAAAAAAGTTACTTGAGTTTCAAGGTAATTATATCTGTGCATACTGTCTAATTGCATGCTCTTGCTCATTGTGCTGTAATTTCACATTTTTTTACCTTCTATATTGGAATGGAAATGTAAAAATTCGCATTTGATGTCTTTCATGATTCCACAATCATACTTAAAATTTGAGTTTATATAGGGACAAATGACGAAAATTTAATTATTCCAAAAGCATGCTGGACCGCTGTGGTCAAGTGCTAAAGCCTCGTCTTGAGGACGCGATTCGACAGCGAATCAGGCCTGGTGCATGCTGCATCCGAATGTATTACCGCTGGTGTGATACGGAAGTTTGGAGGGGGTGCCTGCTCAGGTGTCTTCCACGTCGTCGGTTAAAAATGACGATGCCCGTCCCAAATAGTCCTTGTATTGCTTGAAAGGGGCGGTAATATAACTAAACCATGAACAAGTTAGCTGAAATATGCTTTTAAAAATATAAGGAAGGAGGTTAGAATCATTCACAGTTGGAGATGTGTACATTGTAATATTGAATGTATTCAATAATTTACTTAATTGCTTAGGATGGTTTTGTTTATAGATAGAGCTATATATTTTTTATGCATTAAAGAATCGGCAAGTTATGCGGATTTCTTTTATCATTCTATAATTAAAGACTAATATAAAACCTACTAAAATTTATTGAAATAATTAAATATGACATAAATAATTGGATTTTTTTACTTCCTTGTATACGCAGCTAATAAATCAGTAGAGGAGTTGTATTGCTTGCATACAATGTAGAATGGCGTTTAACACTCCTATGCAAAAACCATTAACACATTTTTCATAATTTTTTATGCTTTTCAATATGCTTTGAAGATTTCCATTTTTTGACATAAAATTATATAAAATGAATGAGTTACAATTCTGTTAAGAATGTATAAAAGAAATGTTTGCCTGCAATATTAAGCATCATGCGATTTTAACAAAGGCAATTTTACATAAAAATTTCAAAGACCATTTTTTATTTCCTCATATACGAAATATATAACGAGGAAGTATTGTAATCATCAAAGAATTAAAACTCGTTCCAGACCTTCCCGAATACATTATACTTAGAGCTGGATGGATGCAATTTGGCATATGGACTTAAAATCAAATTTAAAAAGAAATCTGCCCATCAAGCTGTTGAGTAAAAATTTTACAAAACAAAAAGAATTAAATGGATAAAATATGGCAAAAAGATTTATCATCCGAAGTGTAGATCCATATTATTTGAGACTAATTCCGCGAAAGGCTTCATCATCTGTTGATCTACACCTTTCTCTGCATGTAAACGCGATATTTCAAAACGTAATGACTTGATAAATGACATTTGGTATGTGGTTTTGCGACTTCAATTATGGCGTTATATCAAATTTTGATTTCAATCAGTTGGGAATAGGGCGTTGATTTTCTGATATCTGTGCTAGTAATTAATTTCCAAAGATCGCATGTTAGATTCATTAAACGCACTAGGTTCACGCCAAAGATCGAATTATTGTTCGCCATTGGTATGCAGTTAATACACAAGCGTAAATTTTCTTTACTTTCTTCGAAACACTATTCTCATATGTGAAAAATCTATGCATTCACTGCCTGGCCGAAGGTTCACAATTTTATGCGAAGGGAGGGAACTGGCATTTTTAATAGAGAATATTCGTGGCAACCACCCTCGCTGGTTTACTTTTCGTATATAAAATATATAAAGTGGAAATATTGTAATCGCCAAAAAAATTTGAGCCCGAAATTTTGAAAAATCACCTTTTGAAATTAAGTTTGTCTAGCAATCTGTGAACACGATAATGCAAAAACGGTTTGAGCTAGAAGGATAAAATTTGGTACACAATTTGACCATCTGAAGAAAAAATCCGTATCAACTTTTGAATCAAATTATCAGAAGAATTATCAGTCTGTCGATTTGAAATATTCACTTGCATATAAACGTGAAAACTCACAAATGGTACACCTCAGATAAATGAAATTTTATATGTGATCCAGTTTTTAAAATTGTAGCTTTATGATAAATTTTGGTTTCAATTCAATGCATATTCGATTTTCTGTTCACTGTATTATGACAAAACACTTACTTGCGGAAATAAAAATAAAAATCTTAGGACCTATGTTGTTCATAATCTTTCACGAACTCCACAATTTTTATTTGGGAGGGAGGGACAAGAAAACTTTTATTAGAAAGTATGCCCGAAAGTTTAGATAGACCACTCTCACTAGTTGTATGTAATCTTAAATTTATTTTTCATCTACGTGTTATGATTAGTTGAAATGCTGATCCAAATCCTTTTGGAGGGTGTATGATGAAAACTCCAATAGGCTCAATAACGGGCGCAGATGCTTTATTCTACACGAATACACAGGTAATAAAACTTAGTCGAAACGTTCATAAAAAAACACTGACAGTAATCACTATCAGAGCACAAGCAACAAATTAGTATAAAACAACCGCAATAGCAAAAAGCGCTCGGGGATAATTCGTTTAACTACTTGCTTGAGCTCAATTCAACTGATGCTACAGATATGATTACGCACTGCAGATTGACTGGCAGCTTTGTTTATAGTTTCCCTGAAAGGGTAAAGAAGATTCTAGAGATATCGAAACTTCACTTCTAATCGATATCTCGCTGAAATTCTAACAATTTCAGGATTTATTATTTTTGCCACCAAATGGTCACCAAACGAAGGGGGCATTGATCCAGCGTCCATTCAGCATCCAGTAGTCCATTCTGTAAAACTATCTTCCTTACCGTGAGACTGATTGCGCAGGAAAGTAACATTACAAATTCGCAACATTACATAATTTATAAATAAAATGGAATTACTGTAATTTAAGTTCGAGTCAGCCAGAATCAAATAAAAAATAATTTTGATTGAATTTCATATTTTCTCTTATATTTATTCAAAGTAGTCAAAAATAAATAGTACTTTTTGAATTCGAAACCGGTAATGGGAGATTCTAGAGATGATGCCATAGTCCTAATGATTCGACGCCTAATGAGCTGTGTGACTTGAAACTCCAACTGAAAGGCAATTAGGGCTAGACGCTGTCTGAAATCATGAATATTCAACAAGATTCGAAACCTTAACGACTGCTCTGTTACTGCTACTGATTTAATAACTACGCTTCATCGACGTGAGTTTGCATCAAAGGGAAAATGATCCTCTCTGTTTAGGAAGTTTGATCACGGGGAGTTTGAAATGGCCAGCGAGCTTATCAAATATAGAGTAGCTTAATAAATTCCACCTGTTTGGTTATGGGAATGCGGACAGATGGCAAGAAAATTGTTAAGGGTTAGTTATTTTTCATATATACATTTATCTGTAAAGTTTTTTTTTCTGTTGGCAATGAGTCCTTTATTTTCTTTAGAGTGCATGTTAGCAATAATCAAATAAAATAAATGGGATTTGGAAAAGGAAATTTTAGAATAAAGTAGTATGGACTAACTTAAGATAAAAACAAAATTAATTAAGAATTAAATTTAATTAAAGAGATATTGATATTCCCCTACCCCCGCAAGACGTGTAGGTGCGTTCTTGCCCTTGGACACACAACCCTATTTTAGATTGGTATCTAAAAAGGAGATTAAAATTTAAATGCATATTAAAAGTGATACCTAAGTTTCCTTTATCTTTACATTATTATGAAAATGCATTTCAACAAAGAGATTAGAGATATAAAAATTTAATAAAGAGTTACACTTGAAAAAATATCATGTAAAAGTAGAAGATAAACAATAAAAGCAAAAGTATAAATACAATATGTAAAGGAAAAATACATTTCTGCAGAGACCCAGGTGATAATTTTATTTGATGAGAATTGTTTCTAAGGTATGCTTACATACAGTGCCTTTTAATAACAACTACCCAAAATTACCAGTTTGTACATAAAATAATGAAATGAGGAATTGGCACATGAAAAATTTGCTTGCTTATCAGCGGTAGATTAGGAAATAATAAATGCAACCCAGTCATGATATTTCCACGTAATAGTCCATTCAGCTAACACGAAATCATTGAGATTCCAAATTCAAGGTATCTTTTGGCAAAAAGAAAAGAAAGTAGAATGGTTCCCAAAGTGGACAAAAATTATGAAAAAAATTCTTCTAGTAATTCTGAAAAATGCCAAAGCCCTAATATGCTAGAGTCTTGCATTATATATATTGCCTTATGTCTAATATGCATAGTACTCATTTTTATTTCATTTAAAATGAGGGCAAAAGTTTTATGCCATTTTAATATGAAAATTTCTTTAGCCTGCATAATGCAATAATCGTTCACATCTCTCAACAATAGAGACCGTTGGAACTCACAATTTTGGTATGAATTCTACTTAGTAAATACTCAATATAAAAAGAAACTAAAAATTTTAATTAGATTTTTAATTAAAAATAATTGAAATTTTGCCTCAGTAGCTTTGGAACACAGTAATGCCGAAAAACTATTTATAGAACACTTTTAAATGGAAAAAAAAAATCGGCTTTTCAGTGATACCAATTTTATTTTCGGCAATGTTTTCGAGAATTTTAATAATTAAAAAAATATTTTAACATATATTTTACAGCAATCCCTTTTATTGTATTATTTAATTAGTTTAACTTAATGATATTAATTTCTGCTTTAAAGCAATATTAGCGCTGTTTCTGAATTGACTTCGTAATTTTGAATCACGGTCAGATGACGAGGACGGTATCTGAACTGGCGAAATATCGAAATAATGTTAGAGAATGTATATCATTTTTCATCAAATGTCTATAATTCATTCGTCTTTAGATATTTTTTATGCATCTTTCTCTGCTTAAAATGTATATAAAACAGTTTATGCCTAAAACTGTCATGAGACCATGCATAAAAAATCTGATTTTAAGATTTTAAAACAAGTCATAAAAAGTTGTAAATGAATAATAAAAACTAGTAATTCATTCCTCTTACGTCCTAACTTTAAATTGAGAGAGGAATGATTTCATTTACCATGTACGACCTTTACATTCAGAATTTAAAAGTTACTACACCAAAGTAAAACAACAACAAAATCTTCCATGAAACTTTCCGTATAAAATATTTCTTCCCCAAAAGCAGTAACTGCGGAAGACTCTCCGCTCTCTACTAAAAGATTTTATACTTGAGCGGGGAGGTAGATTTCGGGAGTTAAAATGCCTCTTGTTCTATTCGAAAAGTTTTGTGCTGGGCCCGTAAACGAAGGAAACATCTTTTTCGAAGAAGAGTTTTACGGCCGGCCACGCTCGTAAAATTTAAGTTCCTTTCTTTTCGATAAAAGTTACAGCGCAGGCTTCTCATCGCGGAACAAATGCAGGGGCATTTTCGAAGATTAAGCTTATCTGGAGTCTTTATAAATCATCTGAGTTTTTCCATCTCAGCGAAAAGGAGTCCAGAAATGAATTGCATTATTTGTAAAAATGCGTACGATTTCATTTAAGGGAATCTAAGACAAAATATATTATTTATGGATTCTGTTAATATTTATTTGTCTAGAATGCAGTTAGCTTTAAATGTTGGAAAGTTTCTGTGGTCAAGGATTGGTAGCAAGATATTGACTTGCAGGTTCGAAACCTAAGTTCGGTTCCCCAAAGATCCTATGTGTATCTCTGGTATAAGTTAAATCTGCTTTCAAGTCTTCTGCTTGGTGTGGTGTAGAAATCTGGAGAAAGGTTTACAGCTCATGGTTTTCTTTATTTCATCTTATCACGATTCTAAATTATGAGATCTGTACCATAATAATAATGTTGCTTCAAAATGGTGGGTGAATAAACTAGTTTAATATAAGCCGATTAATTTAATCAAACTAACTTGAAGTTTAAAAAAAATACCTCCCTACTGTACATTATTGCATACTTTAAATCAAATAAAAAATATTTTTTCTTCTACTCTAAACCATAGCCCATTTTAATCAAAAGCAACAAGTACCGATAAATTAAATAACAGGAGTGATGTCTGTTGTTTCTCAGGGCCGCGGCGGCCAGGAGGCAAGGTTTCAGGTTCGTGACCCTATTCAACCGAAGAAGCGGAGTGTAAGCAGGACTGGCGCACGCCTAATCCGTCGGATCCATATGCCCTCTCGCTGGTGTGGCGCTAAAGTTTGGAGAAGGAGGTGCCATCTTCATCATCTGACTGCGGCTCCAAATTACGACGTCCATAGCCCTAGTTGTGCTTTAAAGCGGGACGTTAATATAACTAAATTGAACCCCGTCATTTCTCACATATTTTCTAATAATTTCCCTTCCCCTTGCTAAAAATGATGGACCTTACACAATATTGTGAATGCCATGAATTAATGTGTTTTTGAGTTACAGCGTTTACATGTTCTTGAAAGTACACACCGGCAGATGGTCAACTCCTTGTTGGATTTGGCCTAAAATTTCATAAGTGTCTGCCTATAGATGCTAAATCTAGGTCCAAATTTTATCTATCTAGCTCTCTATCGTTTCGTAGTTATCATGTTAAATTATATTGAAATAGTCAGACAGACAGACTTCCTCTGAATGCATTTTGCTCAAAATTTGACAGAAATCTGTAAAATTGGTGTGATGACCGTATACAAAATTTCATCCGTGTAGCTCAAAGCATTTCTGAGTTATCTTTGTCACAGTCAGACAAACAGGCAGATATTTTCGAAAAATGTATTTTTTGAACTCAAAGAGGTATATTCGACAAAATCTCGAATTCGAATCTTTAAACTTTATGCATGAGGAAGTAAAAAGGAATAACTTAAATAAAAAAACTTGCATTTATTTTACTTATATAAAAGACGCTTATTCCTATAACGCTCAACTGTTTTGTCGAACTGTCACACTGTTTTTTTAATTGTTATTCCAAGTATTTCCCTGTGTCTTTGTCCAGTATTTACTATACAATATGTTGACATTTACTACGTCGAGTGTTATAGGATAACTACAGTTCAACGTCGAATATTGGTTAAGATTTTTTTTGTCCATCTTCATAAGCTCAACGTGCTGTGGTAATAAGTTTTCTGCCCATTAGTCTTCATTGAGGGGTTTCGACAAAGTAGAAGGGAATCCGGAGCAATTTATTGTACCGAAGATTAACGCACTTTTTTTTTCGTATATGGTTCAAGGTTACTCGAGAAATCGATGTGCCCTATATGCTTCGGAGGGTTGGTTTGAACGTGTTTATAAATTATGTTTTTCTACAGATAAAAATTACAAATCGGTTTTTTTTTTCATTGAAGAAGTTGGTTTAAATTTTAAAATTAATACAAAGATGAAATTTGTCGTTTCAAAAAAAAAAAAAAAAAAATGCTCAATTTTTGAATGAAGTAAAGTATTTTGCTCGCTTATCATTCCCATGTTACTTCAATCAAGTGATTTTAAATAAAGTAGTGTTAGTCATCTGATCAGAATGTTGGACATTATGTTAGGCGAAGTATTTGTTAAGTAACCAAAACTTACGGATATTGAATCGCTAAAATCTCAATAAACGATGAAATGTCATCTTTTTCTCAATTTGTCAGCTTTCAGTATTTACAAAATCTTTATCTTTACTTACAATAAAAAGGAATGGTGTTTGCCCTCTACACACCTACCTACCTACTACTGCCAGACTGTTGGCCTACGAGTACCAGACTGTTTGAATTAGAGCTACCAAACTGGTACGTACATATTTTGGAGGATGGGAAATGCAAATAAAGAATTGTAATCATCAAAAAATTCAAATTCGAGATTTTTACAAATCTTTACTTTTTAGAATTCCTTGGGTATATATATCTATCTATAGAGAAATAGATATAGGATCATATTTGTGTGGCTATAAGCACGATAACTAAAATATTTTTTGAGAAATATAAAATTTGGTTCATGGACTTAAGTCATATTTCTGACTCTCCGACCCGCCACGAAGGCACACGGATTGAAACTATAAAACTGAATGACCGGACCGCCGCAACAGCAACACTGGCGGGAACTGTGGTTGAGTCCTAAGGGCCATCACCAGCCACGGTACAACCCTCCCCGAAGGAAGTACGTCCCGTCATCGATGGGTGGAGTCAGATCCTCCACCTATTTGTGTACCCTCCAGGGTGGCAAGATCCAACCACCATGCCGGAAGAATCAGGTGCTGGGGGTTGCTTTATGGACTTAAGATCAAATTTCTAATTTTATATCAAAATTTAAGCGAAATACATTTAAAAGAAGTCTGTCTTCTGGCAAATATTTTTTTTTCAATTATGTCTACTTCTCTATAAATAAGATTATTCAAAAATACTTTATTACAAATTTTTAGATTTCTATTAAATTTGGAGTAAAATCTGTTCTCAGAAAGGTTTTCCGGCTGTTCTAATACAAGTTAACTCGATAATTACAAGACGTAAAGAGCAAGATAGATAAAATTCGATACACAAGTTTAACATCTAAAATGTAGATACTTAATCGAATTTCGAACGAAATCTACAGAGAGCATGACCATCTTTCAGTGTCTGCTTTCGCATGCATGTAGACCCAATAACTGATAAATTGAATGACTTAAATAAGAAAAATCACATGAGTTGTGAATACAATTGCAGTTCCGTGTCAAATTTTGGTTCCCAAATAGAAAAAAGTGTCCAAAGTAGAAATTCGTCCGACGAGTTCAGTAAAAATGCTACTTTCACATTAAATCTCTGAATATCCTAACTACTGATCGTAAATGCCATGTAAGATTTAATAGCTTTATCCAAGGTCCACAATTTTATGGGAAGTTAGAATAAGACAAAGGTGGGATGAGACTTATTGGAGAGTATGCGAGAAATTTTAAGGGGGAACCTTCATTAAGGATCTTAGAGATTAGTCGCCATAAAAAATTGTCGAGGATCGTTTTTTAATCGGATGTTTCGAACCTAATATTTGCGAGTTACATACGGTTAATAAAACAGAAGTACATTTATTAGAGAGAAAGAGAGAGAAATTCGGGGAAACTTCTCAAGCTGGTTAAAAAGAAATTTTAAAGATAGCAGTTCAAAATGTAGTGCTTCATGTTGTGTGAAAAAGCTTGCACTTCTTTACTGCTTAAATTTAACTGCTTAATGATGCGAACAGATATCATTAATTAAATAGACTCGAAATTCGAAAACGCGTTCCAATTTTTCAAATTATTCGGTTCCATTTTCTTAAATTTGAAATTACTTTTTATATAAATCATCATATTATCAAGATATTTACTAATCTTGAATTTTTTCAATACTTGGAGTTATAAATTGGCAATTTAAAACAATTTGCATCTGCTTATTTTATTCCTAAGCCACGAAAATTCATTAGAAGATTCTACTGAATTTCTTAGTCATAACTTCTTTTCTATAAAATTTGTTTCTCGCCCTGCTAGAAAACTTTTCTTCTAAACAATTTCAATCCGAAGTTCTGATTACCGCCTAACAAACGGCCGTAATTACGAGTTCAGCTCCGCACTTCTGATGCAGTCTTTCGGGGTGGAAACTTTTCTTCATTTCAAGAAAACCCATTTCTCTTTCTATAAGTGATTTCATCGGGAGAAAATTGTCGGTTTTTGCGGGGCAATTTGGGACTCTCCACGGTGCAAATTATTAGATTAGGCCCGACTTCCTGCCCGACTCCTTTGTTCCTCATTTACTCGTGCGCTTCGGGAGAGCACAGCTCCTTCCGGAAATGGGGAAAAGGTTGAAATTCGATTAGGAAGAGGCCGCGTTCTTTTTCCTTCTTTCATCTTCTTTTTTTTTTACCGAAAAGTTTGGGCAGATGGAAGGAAGGAGAATAAATGCTGCAGGGTTCGAAAGAGTTCTTCAAGGTTAAAAAAATAAACCGACTGCAGACGAAAAAGACAAATGGAGTTCGTAAGAAATGGGAATTAAGAAAGGAGCTCCGATCGAAGAAGCGTTTTTAATTTTCAAAATAGCGTCATTATATTTTTATTTTCCTTTTCTAAAATAGATAATATTACTTAAGGATATTTGTTTTTGCATTTATCGGATAACAATTGGGAGAAATTTACGATTTTTAGCTAGCAATGAAGTCTTCTATTCAAGCATCTATTTTAGGAGTAGGGAATAATTTGAGCCTTTTATTAAATTAATAAACTAGAGGAAATGCTCTCACCTAACTCTTCTTTTATATACTTATATGTTCTTAAGAATATTTTGCTAGCATCATGATATAGAGAAGAGAATAAGCATTTTAGTCTTTTTTACCATTGACTGAGTAAATCAAAAATTTGATACAGATCTAAACTTTGGATAAACTTCATAAGGCGTGGTGATTTAATGGTTAGGTTTCAGGTTCGAGACCCGATTCCACTGATAAACCGTCATGTAAACGGGTTTGGTGCGCTTTAAATCCGTCGGGGGCAAACGTCCTCCCGCTGGTGTGGTGCGGGCATTAGGAGAGAGTGGTGCCATCTCAGGCATCATCATCGTCACCTGTCCACAATTTAAAAGTAGGCCCTAATGTTGCTTTAAAAATGGATGTTAATATAACTGAACTGGGTGACTACGTGCAAAATTTTAGTTCAACATTAGGCGTAGATTTATAAATTTTATGAAGTTAATATATTAAAATCCCCTCATATTGCTCGTCTTATTTCTGAGCTTCGAGATCCCATACCGAAGGGTCAAACAGATCAACAAACTCCTAGATTCTGCCCGTAATCCGATATTAAAGTATAATGTGTGTAATAAAACTAGATGCTAAATTTCATCTATCTGGCAAATTGCATTTTCACTTTATCCTATACAAAATATAGAGGAAATATCGTAATCGTTAAAAAAAAAGAGACTTTGACGAAACTCCACATTTTAGATCTCTCTAAGATAGGAAAACATATTTTTGACCTTATGTCTATCTGTCTGTCTGTAAACATAATAACTTAAAAACAATTTGATCTGTTAAAACTTGGATTATGAAATTACTACCAAATTTTTATTATTATTACCTAATTTGTCAAATTTTGAATGAAATCCACTTACAAGAAGTGAGCATATCTGGTTTTTCGAGCACAAGGGAACTCATTAATTACACAACGCAAACGTAAATAAAATTTGGTACATAGAGTTAACATCTGAAATGAAAGAACTTATCAAATTTTGAATCAAATCCATCAAACGGTTGATCATTTGTAGATTTGAACTTTCGAATGCATATAATCGCAGCAATCTCTAAACACAATGACTTACGTAAATACTACATGAAATTCAGTATCTCATCTTGCGACTTCTTCTGTAGTTTTGTCTGAAATTTTGGTCTCAAATACCAGCAAAATTGCCCCCAAAATACATATTCTTGCAACAGATTCAGTAAAAATACTAGATTCATATCAAAGATCTATATTCCGTAACTATTGTTTTCTAATGCCATGCAAGTTATACGCGTCCTTACCCAAGGTCCACAATTTTATAAGGAGGAAAGGGGTTAAGATCTTTATTGGAGAGTGGGATGAAGTTTTAGTGAGATCTCTCTCACTGGTAGTGGAGTGTTAGGGAACTTGCTCCGCTAAGTCCGTAGAGTCACGCATTCAAACAGACTGATACATAGGAGTTTCATTCATTTCTTCGCGCACTGGTAAATACATAAAACCTATAGACGGTGAACAATCTAATAGATTAGATCCAAAATTTGATTAATAGTGTTAGGGAACTTCCTCCGCTAAGTCCGTAGAGTCACCGGGTTCGCTTGTAGTGGGTATATGAGGTAACACAATCATAAGGCCTCGGTAACAAACGATGGCTTTATTAATACAAAGACACGAATACACAGACATCAAATACACAGCCGAAACGCACACAAGCAAGACACAGCAGCATACAATTAGTAATCTATTGTGAACAACGACCATAGCACACAAGCAATACACAGCAGCATACAAGTAGTAATCTATTGTGAACAACGACCATAGCACACAAGCAATACACAGCAGCATACAAGTAGTAGTAATCTATTGTGAACAACGACCATAGCACACAAAGCGACTAGACAGAATTCAGCAGGAGGAGGGAATCTATTCTCTACGACTTTCAATTCTCTACTGTCTCCTCGCTTTAGCTGTATCCAACTGCCGACTCACTACTACACGATTGGCTACTCTACACACGACTCGATGCTGCTTCTATAATAAACAGATCCAAACAATTTGCAGTTGTCTGGCTATGCGACTCTAAACTTTTTGACAATTGTCTTCGGCTTGGACTGCGGCCTTTTATAGCTTCAGGAGCAGGACTGAGCAGGTTATCGAACAAGCATGCGTATCTCGGCTCCTATTGCTTTAATCGCCAATTTTCTATTCTAGTACTATCTA
The DNA here is from genome assembly GCA_026543865.1 of Argiope aurantia. NCBI lineage: Eukaryota > Metazoa > Arthropoda > Arachnida > Araneae > Araneidae > Argiope > Argiope aurantia. The sequence goes on along the minus strand of JAPMOR010052242.1, from coordinate 546,868 downwards.
TTTTGTCGCCAAATTCGTTGCCAAGTTCGGGGTCACTGATCCGGTATCCGAGCAGTATCTAAAAGAGTTGATCTTAAAACGGTCTTTCCTATGATTGAATTGACTTTGCCTTTTTTCAACATTACAGATTCGTAACAGTATCTACAATTCTGATGATAAATTTATACCCGTAATTTTATTCTTCTATTTCTTGGGTGTTTTTTTTTAAGTTACGGGCTGATTAATGAGCCAACCTTTTTTTAGACGAATTTCACCCAACATTTGATAAAAATCTGCTAATTTTCTGAATAGTCACATCACAATATTCTTTGTAACTTGTTGCGGTATTGAGTAATAATGTTTTCATATCTATAGAGCAAGGCAGATCTCAAACATGGTGATTAAAAAAAGAATACCTACATTGATTTTTTTTGTTCGTTTATATTAATTTTAACCAGATACATAGTATATAGAAAAGTAAAAATGCATACATTTTTCAGCAGCAAAATTGCTGCTAAAATGTTGCATCCAAGAATAATAAAACAAACTTCAGAAGAATCGAGATGCTTTTACATCTGATGTCAAGACAAAGCCGCAAACTTGGCAGATTATTCCATGTCCGCAGATGGAGTTGACTGCTGGAAGTATCACCCACAATGTCATCTTTTCTTATTTTAGAAGAAAAGCTGGCAATAACAAATCCCTTTTCATTAGAAATTTTATTTTGATATTTTGAAGCTGAACGCAATATTGAGATGTTGGCTAATATTGATACAATAGTGTCAAATATTTACCAGTTTTTTAAAATCATAAATGCGAGTTTGTGAAAAATTGTTTTATGTTTCTGATAAACAGTTTAAAAAAATAGACGACAACACACTTTTACACCGAAATTTCTAGTTGGAATAGAATAGACTTTATAATAAAACTATTGCTGATTTATATAAATTACCAATATTCTATTTAATTTATTGCTACTTTTAATACACTTAATCAAAATTAATTTTTTTATTGAACTTGAATTAATGATATATTACCGATTACTAAAGAGGAAGTATTCAAATTATATTTAGCGAATCTAATAAATTTAATATAAAACATCTAGTGAAAAGGATTTTTATTTTCTTGTAAATTGCATAGTAATCGTCAAAAAAAAAAAAAAGAATCTGAATTTGTGATTTTGACGAATCTCCACGTTTTAGACCTCCCTGAGTTCAAAAGAACACATTTTTGGAAAATGTCCGTCTGTCTGTCAGTGATAAAAATCCTCCGAGTCAGACGAATAAATTTGGTAAACAGTCATTACACCAAATAGGTAGATTTTTATTAAATTTTGAGAAAACCCATTCAGAGGAAATCTGTCTGCCCAGGTGTTTGAATGTAAATTACCATGATAACTACAAGACAAAGAGGGCTAGATATATGAAATTAGGTACACACATTTAACATCTATAGTCTAGACACCTTTCAGATTTTGAGCCAAATTTAATAAGGGGTTGACCTTCAGCCAATCTTTATTTTCAGAAATATTTAAACGTGATAATTAAAAAACTTAATGTTTTAAATATATTTAATTTAATATGGGATTTTTTTTACTATAAGCGCAAACTTTTAACAATTTTTTGTTTCAATCGAATGGGAAAAACGTGTCTGAAACACAGATTCTATTTTCGGATGCTATTAACTGCATGCCAGGGATTAATAGCCAAACAACTCTTCAAGGATAACACGATGGATTCAGTATAAAATGTGAAATTCACGTCAAAGGTTAACATTTCGTAACTACCCTACGCCAATACTATTAAGGCGTTCTGTGGTATAATATTTTTAGTAGAAAGTGTGCGAGAGTGTTTTGGGAAAACTGTTACCACTGTTTTTACATTATTATTCCATTTTTTTATGTCACTTATGATTAGTGCTAGATTCACGAATACGCTAAGGGTGTAGGGCTAAACTATAGCTTGGAGTTGCATTAGTGCCTCCACTTCTTGGTGTCTCAGAACCCCCCCCCCCCTCCCATACGCACCACACACACTCAGACAAAAAAATATGCCAGAAAGAGCAAGTGTCATTTATACTATGTAGTACTTAAATGGTCCTGTAAAGGGCCACATATTTCAAATAGATTATAGCCTCATCAAGGCTATATCTAGCACTAACTGCGGTTTAGTATTTTGGTGTAGTTTAGACACCCACCACTGCTATTAAATGTTATTTACAATTCCTGCGCTTAACTAATGTGTTAATCAGAGAACTGTCAGACCAAATCAAAATTTTTGTGTTAATTATGCGGAAGAGAAATTCCGTTCCATGCGACATTTAAAAAAAATTGCTGATAAGTGATATCCATATTAGTCGATCACGCAGTTACTGCAAGATTAGTGTTGCTAAATGTTAGCGTATCAAGCAGATTGAGTGAATAATTATTGTCAGACCTTGCTAAGAAATATTTATATTAAGTTCGTGCAAACAAATTGAAAAGAAATTTTTCAGATTAAAAGTATGGATCAAAACTATCTATCGTTATTTTTCAAAGCATGTAAGACTAAGCAGAAGACAATAAACAGTAGACAGTGAGTAATCTATACTTATAATAAAGCTCAATGTGTGTGTGTGTGTGAGTGTTGGCGCTCTATAGGCCAGACCGTTTGACCTACAGCTACAAAATTTGGTACATGTATACCTTGGAGGTCGGGAATGTGCACCTGAGGCCCCTTTTTTGAATTTTTAATTAGAATTTTAATTATTAATTACAAACTAACTCTCCCGCCAAAAAATCTTTTCGTTTCTCCACTGTCAAATGAGTAAGGCTGCAGTTTTTTCCCATGCTAAAGAGGTTAGGCTTAACGTGCTTTCGATCGATTATTTCAAACGATTCTATTTACCTTCTTAATGTTTGATGCATTTAAAATTAAACATTATTAATTAATCCATGTATAGGATTCATTCTGAAGTGCTTTTGAATTAAAATAAAACAGAATAAAGGAAATCAAAAATTTATAATCTGCATAGCGTTACCCCAACTAGCATAGAAAATTCACACATTTGCGTTACCATAACTGGAGTTGAAAATTAACGCATGCACATTGTGTTCTGATTATTGGCAATTGATTAGTTTGCTGTTTTGTTTATTTCAGGTATACACTGTAAATAAATTGCTTTTACATTAGTTGTGTGCTTTTGTAATTAAATTGTATTTATGTTAGTTATATAATTTCTGTATATGCTTATAGTTTTTACATCGTTTTTTAAGTAGTTTTTTTAACATGCTTTCGACCAATTATTTCAAACGATTCTGTTTATTTTCTTAATATTGGATGTATTTAAAATTAAACATTGTTAATTAATCGATATGTTCATAATGAATCTGAGAAAATTTTGTTGAAAAATTCTTGAGATATTAGATAAATTAAGAAAGATATTCTTTAGTGCCCATAAGGTTTAAATGCTCGGCGACTCTGTTTTCAATACTCATATTTAAAAAAAAAATGCTTTGTTTCACTTTAATTTAAAGCATAAATTCTGTGAGAGCTAACAGAAAGTTAGAGAGATACATATTACGTTTGTAGATACTTGATTATAGCGAGAGCCGAACTCGCAACGTTTAGATTCGTAGCCGAGTAACAAGACCACTAGACAAAAGTGATCCCTGACGTCTAGAAGCTATTATCTGGCTTATAAAGCTTCCCCACATTAGTATAAAATATAGCAACAACAATTATTTAATCAGTTATCGAAAGACCTACTAAGTTAAAGAACTTGTTATCTTTGTCAGCAGTTAATATTAGATGCGCAGTTTCTTTTTTGTTGAATTTAAATTTTGCGTTGGGAAATTTAATTAATTCATAATTAAATTCATAAATGACTTCATCAATTATACCACCTCATCTGAAAAAAAGAGCAAATGTCTTATAAAACTAACCCTTCTTTCATTTTTCTTGTCATTTCTTAATCAGAAAATTTTCTGGGCTCAGAGCTCCAGCATAGTTTTCGTCTTAGGAAACACATCTGAAGACGGGTAGCGCGGTATTCGGGCACTTTTTCATCTCCCAGAGTAATTTAAAAGGTAATGAGATTGCGAGGAAGATGTGATAAATCACATCCCCTTGGAACACACGGGCCTTCTCCATAAAAGATTAAACTCCTTCCTTGTTTCGAGGAATTATTTTTGTTTCCGGCAGCCTCGTTTGTGTTTGACAAATGGTTCCGATTCACTGCTTGCGATCGGCCGCCTTGTTTATATGCAAATTCTATACGCAATCTTTGGCGTAATTTGTCACTTTTTTCATTTTGTGGTGAATAACAGCGGAATAAATCTTGCCCTAACATTTTTTTGTTCCTTTCAAAAGTGATATAAATAAGCTATGCGTGCAGTAATGATGAAAGGAACCGGAATAATTGGATATGTTTGGGTATTTGTTATTTTATAATTAGTAAGCAATTACCAGCTGCTAAATGATACTGATTAAAGATGGATTAAAAGCGACAAAATTCATCAAATCTGCTGTATGAAATTATCTATTGGTAAATTAAATCTTTAAGGTTGGTTTTTTTTTCTTGAAAAATGATCAATAATAATCATATCTTTTTTTCTTTTTTTTTGCAAAGAAATTTAAAGAAGAATGGAAGGCACATATTTTTTCTAACTAAGAAACATATCTTCAAATCTGTTTAGATAGTCAATTTTATTATAACTATGCAATAGCTCTAATTTTCAATATACCGCAGGTATGTTGTAAAAATTCCGATTCCAATGGAACAAACTGATATTTGAAAGTGTTAAACAATAGAAGAGGGAAAATTAACCCTAATATCAAAAATTAATTCTGGCATTGAATTATTTTTCAGAATAAATTTTAAAAATGCTTACTAATGCTTTTTAACATGAATGCATCTAAAAAGTAAATCAACATTAAAAAAAATATAATAGCATAAATAAATCATTCTATACAATAAATGATACATGTAAAAAATACATGTTTTTCAAAATAATTTCAAAAAGCAATCATTAATTACAAATGGCGGTTGCAAATTATGTAAGTGAAAATAATGATAACAACAAAATAATTATAAAATAATAACGACAACACAGAAGAAAATTAAAAAAAATTCCGAAAAATTAAGAAAAGCTCCAGTTGTTTTCAAGAATAAAGATTTTCCCCTGGTCACGGAGTTTCACATCCGACATTTTTAAATACGTCCATAGTCATTGATAACAAGATAATAGCATACGATAGTGGCAAGCATTTTCTACACGTGACAACGTAAATCTTCTGAAAGCACTTTTTGTGCCTTCATTAATTGGAATATGTCACAGACTTTGCCTTATCACTCAGTTCGTTTGCTAGTAGTAATGAATGAATTGAAAGAACGCATAAAGTATATGCTTCATTAGGTAGTGAAATTGATTGCTGCATAAATACTGTGTATGAGACCAAAGATAGTCACAACCAATAATTACTTCGTAAGCAAACGAAACTATAAATATCCTTTTAGATTGTGTTCAAATTTTTTCTTTACAGCTTTATCGATTTTATGGAGTGAAATTATCATATTTATCATTCATTTCCCTTGTGTGCAGTTATGAAAACGAATTGAAAGTATGCATAGGACACTCATAACTACTACCCAACAAGTATATACAACAAGTATACACATATAATAGTCATTTAATAGCTAATGACATATACACTTCGTTGAAAAATGAAATTGATTACTGAGTGAATATTATGTATGGGACTAAAGTCACTAATAGTCAGCATTTGTTTATATAAGCAAACGAAACTATTGACTTCCTTCTGTATTGTATTTAAATTTTTTTTAGTAACAGGCTCGCTGTTCTTTTTGAATTAATTTTTTTGAAATGAGATTATCATGTGCAGATCTCTTGATTATCTCGCTTTGAATTCAAAACACCAAAATGATCATAAAAATGCAAACATTCTCCTTAATGAGATCAATTTATGTTCATGCTATACACATCAAGAGAACTACAAAGAACACACCCTTTGTACTGCCGTAACATCCGGGTATCTGAATGAGCCGGACATCCGTATCTGAATTGCGAATTCAGACGTTGAAGCCAACGTGTAATAGCTTGCAGTAAAGGTAACACATATAGCAATCCTTCAGACAGAGGTAAGTTGCTTATGATTGTTAACCAGCAACATCATCTCTCAATATGGGGATGAGAAATTTCCGGAATAATGGTTGATTCTGGCTGCCCTGGTGGGCACAGAAATAATGTGGGGTTATTACCACCTACCTATGACAGGACGTACCTTCTATGGGAGGGATTATACAAAGACTGGTGATAGACCCTTAGGATTTAATCTTAGTTCTCACCAATGTTGTCACTGTGTTCGGTCATTTAGATTTTCCTCAGGGCAAGGCGGAGTAGTCAGCTATGTAACACTGCTATTACCGTATCCTCTCCCAGCAACACTACCATTATCGTATCCTCTGCCAGCAACACTACCATT
>JAPMOR010052242.1:525343-538767 GCA_026543865.1 Argiope aurantia | reverse complement strand
TGTGTGTGTGTGTGTGTGTGTGTGTGTGTGTGTGTGTGTGTTTCCTATTACATGATAATTAGAATAATTTTGTTTGGAATTTAACCATTTGGAATAAGTTGCAAAAATGTGAAAACCTCGGATAAACCTTTATAAATGGGTCATCTTGCTCATAAGAGATCATAATTGTATGAGGGAGGCTATAATTATAATTTATCTGTAACGGCCTTCATATTTAAGATAGAAAAATGAATCAAATTAGCCAAATTAGGGCCAATTAAGATAAACAACTTTTGTATTTAAAATCTTTCGATAGCTGCAATTGCTTAGAAGTTAGAGATTAAGAAGTGATTTTCAATTCATAATTTTGACTGTTTCTAACATCATGTTGTCAGTTTTGAAAAAAAAAAAAGAAATAAAACTTCTGCCTTTATTTGAATTACATACTTTGAAACTGTTTAAATGCAGCTGGACTAAAAATTAAAAACTTGTACAGAACTCATTTAAGAAAATAAAGAAGAAGAAAGATCCAGTGGAAGAATTATGTAAAAATGATCAGTTTAAAAATTTCTAGAAGCTGCATGCTTTTTAATTTTTTACGAATATATTTCCTGATGATCTTTCTCTTGTAAGTGACAGTGTGCGTTGATTTTATTTCTTCGGTAAAATAGGAGAATCGCATGCGAACTTTCCAGTCAAGATGCAAAAAATTCTAGCCAAATCTACCAAAATTCGCCAAACGTAATCATATAATAAGAAAATAAGAGAAAAGATTAACGCATTTTATGACTTATTGTTTAAAAAGTGTTACAAGTTGGCACTATATTTAGTATACAGACTTTACATCAAAGTTTGAGCAAAATCCGTTTAAAGGAAATCTATCTAGCTGTTAGAATACAAACAATATAACTACAAAATGAAGAGATCTAGATGAATAAAACTCGGTACACAGATTTAACATCTAAGTTGGTGCTTATCAAAATTAGAGCCAAATCCGTCAAGTGGTTGGTTGTCTGACGGTTTGCACTTTCAGAAACATGTAAATGTGATAATACAAAAGCGCAATGACTTAAATTTATAAAATTTGGCATGGGATTTTATTATTACAAGTGTAGTTTTGTGTCAAATTTTGGATACTTCTCCGTTAGCCGGGCGAAAGCGGAAAATAGCCAAATAATGTACAATTTCGCCAAATTTCTTAAGGCGGTATTCCGTTGACTGTTTTGTCATTCGCTTCGCTTGGCGACTTGACTTGCGTTTGGTTCACAATTGGCAACACTGGCGCTGGGTCGACGGAAAAGTACCAAATTTTTTTTCAGTCAGTTGCTAAAATCACATCTAAAATACAAATTTGTTTTTCGGGTTCTATTAACAGCACGCCAGGGATTAATCGCCAAAAACGTCGCCAATGATCACACGACGGATGTAGTAAAAGTGCCAAAGGTTAATATTTCATAATTACAGTCTACCAATGCTATGCAAGACGTTCTCTTCGATGACAACTTTATTAGAGTGTATTGTTTTGGGGAGTATGGTTTTGGTATGGTATATGTTGTGGGTTGACAACTCCTGCTGATTTAGAAGACGAACTATTTAGATAGTGCAAATTGAGAAATAATTTCTTTAACAGTAGTTGAAAATATCTATTTTAAACTACAGTGCGAGTCAAAATAAAGTAAACACCTGCGACTGATTTAGAAAATATATTATTAATTTATAATATAAAGTAGATATATATAATTATCAACTTATTTAAGCAGAATCGAACGATTTGTAAACATTCAATTAAAATGAAATACATAAGAAATAAATCAATTTGAACCTAAGATCATCCAATTTTATACGTCAAAAAATAACAAACACTTATAATTATTTCTCCTTCAAATGTTTTAATTTTATAGATGTTACCATTTTTTTCTCAGAGGTTCTTGAAAGTCTTATATTCTGTCAGAATTTATGCAAATTTCTAGAAAATTCTGTGATATTTTGCGATGAAGAAATAAACAGCATTAGAAATAAAAAAAATTGATAATAAACTTGAAAGAAAAGGGAAAAGCCTTGATTGTTGAAAATTGTTGAAAGAAGCAACCGCACAGTGAAGAAAATTTTTGACAAATATTTAAAATATATATAGATTAAAGCTTTTTATACAACAGTAAGCGCATGATTACTTACTGATGCAGAAGTGAGAGCAGTAGTACAAGAGATCAAAGCTAACCCAGTTGTAAGTGCTATTAAAATATCGCAAAACATCTCGAAAAGATCAACGAAGACAGTAAATACAAGAACTGTAAAGAGGACTCTTCATGGGCATGAGTTACATGGCAATATTCCATGTAAGAAACCATTCATCACGAAATAGAATCAGAAAAAGTTTTTGCTGATTGCCAAAAAGTGCATTAATAAGAATTTAGATTTTTGGAATAATATTTTATTTAGCAATGAAAAGAAAATTGAATTGTTTGGCACACAGAAGCTCACAAAAATATGGAGACCAAAGAATGAAGACAATAAACTTGACACATTAAGACTATTAGTCTCATTTAAGACAATTAAATATGGAAGTGGATCTGTTATGATCTAAGAGTATATGGCGGCTGCAGGAGTTAGTAATTTCGGTAATTTAGTATTTATCATATTTGAAATGAACAATAGGGACTATCTAAATATCTTATAAGATAATGTTGCCCCTGGTGTTGCGAATTTGGAATTGTCATAAAGCTAGATCTTCCAACATGATAACGATCCCAAACATGCATCAAAGATTTTAAAAGAATGACTACTATTCCCTGTTGAGATGACTTTGGACTATCTACCACAGTCTTTAGATCTAAGCCCATTGAAAATTTATGCGTATATCTTGAAAAAAAATGTATGCCAAAGAACCATTTTTAATAAGGAAGAGTTGAAACAAATTGTCATAGAAAAATGGCAAAAAACATCCTCTTGAAATAACAAATAAACTGGTCACATCTATGCCTAGACGATTAGTCTGTAATAAGATCTAAAGAACTGCAGACAAAATTTTAATATTACAGCTTTCATTGTTTTTGTCAGTATCAGTGTTCTTTGTTTACTTTTTTTTTGACGCATAAAATATGATGCTTTTCTTCTTAGGTGAATTATTTCTTTTTGTGTTTCAATTTAATTAAACGTTTACAAGTTGCTGCATCCTACATGAATAAGTTAGTAATTGCATACATCTACTTTATATCATAAGTCAATAATATATTTGAAATAAAACATTTTCTATATCAATCATGGGTGTTTACTTTCTTTTGACTCTCGGTGTATATTCTGACAAATATAGCATAATATTAATTTTTATAATAAGCGAGTCCTAGAGACGCATAAATAGATAACGGTCAATATGCTAACGACACTTCTCATTGGTAAATGGATATTTCTTTAATAATATTTTATTTATATATACCATTCTGTTTCCTTAGTTTATTCAATCGGTAATAAATTCTGTATTCTTACAATAAAAAATCACATCTAAAATGAACTGATATTGATGAAAAGTATATTGGCTACATAGCAAAGTATTTGCTATAAAATAATTCCAAATACAAAGTATTACATATTTACCTATAAAAACGACAATCTATATCTATATCTATACTTATAATAAAGCTCAATGTGTGTGTGTGTGTGTGTGTATGTATGTATGTTGGCGCTCTACAGGCCAGACCATTCAACCTACAGCTACCAAATTTGGTACGTGTATACCTTGGAGGCCGGGAATGTGCACCTGGGGGTTATTTTTAATTAGAATTTTATTTATTTAAAAATTAAGCGAAAGTTTGGCGTGTTTCTGCTATAAATTCCGAAAATATTACCGCACAAAAAAGAATTTTATATGAAGTTAAAGATCAAAAATTTATCTTTTAAATGATACTAATGTTTTAATCTTAAAATTAAATTTCTATTTTTAATGAATTTTTAAATAAATATTTTAACTATGTTTTTCAATAATATTTTTCGTAAAAAATAAAAATTAAAATTAAGCACGTTTCGAATTCATGGGAAAAAATTAGCTTTTTTCAAAGTGTTGCCATCACATTGATTAAAGCTCCAACTAAAAATAAATTAAATTTTTTTGGAAATAAAATCTGCAAAAATATAATTTTCGGCACGTGTCTCTAGGAAAGGAAACATATATGAAATATTATTTTTTCTAAAAAATGAATTCAAGAAAAATTATTTTATGATCTTTTACACTCTCTATATTATTAATCCAATAAATCAGATATATTTTAAGGCAAGTTTTGTTTAATATGAACAGGATATCCATTCAAATCAGGGTCACGCAGCTGATTTGTAAACCTTTAGTAAGTCACAGATCTGCTAAAATGGTCTAAATGGAAAATGATTATATTTTATGTAACTTGATTTAATAAATGCTCTAATAAATAACGAATTTTTGATTTTACATTAAGCTTCTGCTGTGGAAATCACGATTAACAAAATGTTCTTGAAAAGAGTTAATTTCCAATCAACTAAATCACTGACTTTTAAGAGTTAATTTCAAATCACTTAAACTGACTGATTTATGAAGATTTGAATATCACTATTCAATAAAAAAAGGATAATTTTAGATTTTTCATCGATCGTTTCAAAGAAAATACGCCAATCAGCGCGCAGGTTTCTCAAGATTAATTGGACTAAGATTATGAAAATGTTGAGTTTTTCTGAATTTTTAACATTCAAAACTTCATAAATAAGTCTTAGTTGATCGTGGAAAACAGAAACATTCATTCATTTATTTAAAATTTGGTGTGTCCAGAATATTTCTCAGAATATGATACCTTACTGCATTAAATTTAGACTTCATAATTTTTGAAATATATTTATACAAAATATTATTATTGAACAAAATATTATTATTGATTTCATTTCAATCCTTTTGAAAGCAAAACTAAAAACTGAATTTTATGCTGAATCTGAGAAATTTTTGTTGAATTATTGTTTGAGATATTATATAAATTATGAAAAATATTTTGTAGTTCACATAAGACTTAAATACCGAGCAATTCTGTTTGCAATACTCATATTCAATAATAATAATAATTAATAAATAACTATAAAGATGATAAATAAAATAAAACGCTTGGTTTTATTTAAAAATATCTTTATATTAATTGCAATTTCATCATTTCCACTTTAAATTAAAGTTCAAGTTTTACCGGAAATGACAACAAATTAGCAAAATATATATTGTAAATTGAACGAAACGATCTAAACAGCAGTATAAGTTTGGTATGACTATCAAAATTTGAAGATTAAAAATGTTTTGTTTGAAAATCTATTAAGAGACCAGTTACTTAAAATATTTAATTGAAAATTGTAGTGAGCGGTAATACTGGCGAACCGGCTGGTCGCCAAAGGCGGCTAGTATAAAATAAAACAAGCAAGCATTCGTGCTATTTTATCATTCTCAGGTCTAATCTGGGGACTTGCTGCAAAATACACAGAAAGAAAATACAAATTCTGCATAATAAAATTTTTCGAACCGTACCGAATGCATCATAATATTTGAGAAAGACAATCGTAGATAATAACATTGAAATTGCGTGAAGATTATAATCAGAAGCTATCGAAGAACTTTTTGAGCAAAAACGAGAATCCATCTCATCCAATCACTAGCTGTCAAATGAAGAGTTAGGCTGATAATGATCCTAATCTACACCTAAAACAATATACAACTCCCAAATGACTAATTAATACAACTCTAATCTGGAACAATCACAGTTGAAATATTTGAATTTTTTTACTACAGCTTTAAAATTAGTCAAAATGTTAATAATTCACTTTCTTTTTATTCTGAATGGTTTCCGAAGCAGCCGTAAAAATTTTTAGCAAAATTTTCATGCTCCACTTCATGATTTTTTATACTGTTATGGAGAAAAACTGTTTTGTAATCGGAATAGGCATAGAAAGGAACATCCAAGTCAATCAACTTAAAAAAAATATTATTAATTAGTCCAATAGAATCGGAATTCTCTTTTATCAACTAATTATTTATCAATATATATCAATCTTCTTCTCTAATGTCAATATGATGATGTTTAGAGAGTGAAATAGACTAATACCTTTAAAATTCGACAGGCATGATACGACATTCATGATAAAAAGAATTTTTAGGAATTTTCTACAGGGCAGAACACTGGAGACAGAACTATTAAAGTTGGTAATTAGTAGTTATCTCTGAAAATCAGGAGCTCACGATGAAAGAATTTTTCAAATCTTAATTAGATTTTTATTTAAAAATTAAAAATTTTTTTTTTTAATTTTCTCAATAGTTTAAGGAGTACATTATTACAGAAAAATAATTTTTACACCTTTTTAAAATCTAAAAAATTGGCTTTCCAGTAGTTTTAATAAAATCCAAGTTTATTTCAGTATATATTTTTTAAATTTTCAACAAATCTTTAAAATTAATTTTTATAATAATTATTTCCTTTTCAACGAATTTCTTCGCATGCTTAATGGGACTATGCCAAATACAACATTATTGTGCATGTGATCTGTATTAAAATTAGTGATTCACAGAGAAGTATTTGTAATTCTCATTCATTTCATTTTCGTTTCACATTTGTAGTTCTCTTACAGACTTGCGGGATTGAGATGGCGCTGCGATAGCTAACCAAAAGCTGAAGTGAAACCTTTGTCCTCTTCTTTGTGTATGTCACCATGTTGTCATTTTTAGTTCCCTTACAGACTTGCGGGATTGTGATGGCGCTGCGATAGTCAACCAAAAGCTGAAGTGAAACTTCTGTCCTCTTCCTCTCTGTAGGGTGAACCTTGGAAAATTAATATCAAGACATATGCACCATGCCTGAAACATTATTACCCTATAATGTTTCGGATTTTGAATTTTCATTAAGTTTTTTATGTTTTATGTTTAAAAGTTTATAATTTTTCTTTATGACAAATGAACTTTCATTTTGATCCTCTTGGTTAATGTACCCTTCTAGAAATTTTAAATTACATATTACCTTTTATACTATATTAAAGTTGTTAATTGAAACATTCTTATTATTTTGAATATATTATATATTGAAATATCAAATTTAATCAAAAACTAGGCTTCACGTACCTCTAGTATATTTTTTAATGCACTTAAAGAATAAAGGTGTTGTCGCGATTTTAACTAATATTCATATCAATACCACGAGACGTAATTAAAAAGTATATATTTAAGTTAATAATTTAAAAATTCTAAAAGTTTATAATATTAAATGAAACAACTCAACTTTGTATTGAAACGATTTTTGTAACGAAAAAGAAGATTTATGTTTTTATGTGAATGGAAACAGTGTGAATAAAAAAAAAAGAAAAATAATTGGATGTCAAGTTCTGTATGATTGTAATTTATTTTAACTAACCTGTTTTATTAAGATTTGGACAAAACAGGCGTGTTTTTTAATTCTTTTTACTGGAAGTTGCGGTTATTTACACAAAGAAGAACTATGTTACCCCATGATAAAATTATTAATTTTCTTTCGATTTGCTGTAATTGATTTTGGGGATTACAAAGGCATTTTCATGCTAAAATGAGAATTAATATATTCCATAGAGTGGCGAATTTTTAGATATATTCTGTGTTAAGTATATTTCCGATCAAAAATTCAGTTTGATGTATTCTACTTGAGCGATTTCTTAATATTTACTTTTTATTATTTTCACGAGAATACATGATTAGAAATCTGATTTCTAAAATTTTAGATATCCACAGATGAACATTGCTTTTTGCTTTCGCATATACGAGGTATACATAAAGTATGGTAACCGTCAAAAAATTTGAACTCGAGATTTTGAACGAATCACCACTTTTTAGACCTCCATGAGTTTGGAAAACACATTTTTGGAAAATATCCAACTGTCTGTATGTGATAAAGATAACTCAAAAACGCTTTGAGCTAGACGGATGAAATTCGATATACTATCTTTATACCAAATTTGCAGATATCTATCAAATTTTGAGCTATACCCATTTAGAGAAATTGTGTCTGTCCGGCTGTTCAAATTTAAGTTAGCACGATAACTACAAAACGAACAAAGCTAGAGATAAAATTCGGTTTACAAATTTAACGTTTTTAGTATAAATGTCTACTAAATATTGAGCGAAATCCGACAAGGAGTTGTCCATCTATCTTTCAGAAATATGTAAAGGGGATAGCTGAAATACTCAATGATTTCAATATATCAACTTTGATATGTGAATTTGTGACTACAAGTGTAATTCTGTGTAAATTTTGGCTTTAATAAAATGAGAAAGACGCATCTAAAACACAAATTCGAATTTTGGATGCTATTAACAACGTGCCAGGGATTTATCGCCAAATATCTCCCCAAAGTTCACACGGTAGATTCAGTAAAAATGCTAAATTTACGCCAAAGGTTAATGTTTCTCAACTATTGTACGTTAATGCAAGATGTTTAATGGGATAACATCTTTATTAGACAGCATGAGAGAAAGTTTTGGGGAAACCCCTTCCGCTGTTTTTATTTTGGTGGTTATCTAATTCCAAAGTAAAAATGACGTGATTATCTCCCTCCAAATAAAAGCAGCACATTTCAATGTCTGGTATAGTTTCCGATTCGAGAAGAGACAAAAGGGAATATTTCCTTCCTTTATTGATTTGGAGACAGGCCTGTTTGTCACCAGGTAGTCCCCGAAGTATCCAGGTATTTTGCTATCAACAGTGGCATCCAGCGTTTAAATAGCTATTGATTTTCCTACCAAAATACAAAGTGGTGAGATTCCCCCTCTTCTAAGGGGAGCGAATGGTACATTTTATTATTGCATAAAGGAGAAAGAATATATAAATGTGTTCTTTGAACAGACGGAGTGAGTAAAGATTAACATTTATATTACATGACTATTATCATGCTTATTACCATTAGATTAATAAGGCTATTGTGATGGCCACAATTATTATGCGAATAGAGTATGTTAGTTTAGAACAAATGTGTCTTCTTTCATAGAGATTTGGTGCCAAATTCCCTGTAGATCCTTAACTTCAAGGATCTCTTGGAAAATTTATCAATTAAACCTTTTGGAATTCTGATTTATCATATTCATATGTACTTAGTCCAATAAACGAGCTTCTATTTGCTCGGGTGCTAACAATGACATATAGCGCCATCTCGCAAATTTTTGTAGTACTTGAAATGTCGCCATAAGATGATAATCTACTGGTACCTCAAAATTTTGTGATGGCGCTATATGACATTATCCGAATACGAATATGTTCACTTCACTTCCAATAGCAACAATGAAATTATTGTGTTAACCAATGAGAATTAAATGCATTCAAGTTTTTTTTTATTTAATTGAAAAATTTGAATGTAAGTAAGATAGAAAAATATTTATATAAATCAGAATGTGATTTGTACCTATCCTATCCGAAAGAAAAAAAAACCGCTACTATTTTACAAAAAAGGAAAGAAAAAAATCTGCCAAGGTACAGGTACTCCTTAATTCATGTATGGCACGAGTATGATAAAGTGAAAATATCTCAGTGTGATATGAAAAAAAGAAAATAAAAGAATGCTAAGAGTACATAAACAGGTCCCAAAGATTCTCAGAGAAATCTAGAAATGAATAAATATTTCTAGTAATAAACATGTCGCAGAAGTACTTGAATTTTCTGTTTCCTTTTGGAGCTTCAAGCAAGCACAAAAATTTAAAGGAACAAAAACTTGCAAATCGTCAGCGCGTTCTGAAGAAAAGTTAAAGGCGCTGTTTAATCGTGATGTCCTACTTTTCTGCAATAAATATTTATTTTATTTGTATGTATAAATAAGATATGGAAGATTTTTTTTAATTCAGTTCCTCCCGGACGCATTGAAGATATTCTCTGCTGCTAAGTAACCTGGTAAGGCAAACACTTTACTAGAGCATAGCAAAATTGGGATATAATGCATTTTTTTAAAACTTTGATACTGATGCTCTAAAGCATAAAAGGGTTTTGGCACATAGCCGTCAAAAGAAAATGTCAAAACCTTTAGCTTTTCAATTTTATAAGTGATTCAGCATGTCAGAAGATTAGTATCTGTATATTTGATATATAAAGCATAGGCATAGTTTTTTTTTTATTTATGGTGAAATTTTGCAGATATCCGAGCACTTTTTTCCTCACTATGCCTATTTTTGTATTCTTCATTGCATTTTTTTTTCTCTATACAAAATTATTGTTATTAGATTATTCGTTTTTTATATTTATAAATTCTTTTTTCTATGCAACTAAATACTAAGAAGACAACTTTCTTTCGAGAGCAAAGAAGTTACTGGAATTTTATCAATATAAAAGTTAAGATTACTCTAATTTTTTTTTAGACAGTGAAAGATATAAAATTCTGCACATTAACTTTTATATTATTCTTTTCAAAATGTGTGTGGCCAACCAATAATTAACATTACTGCTCTTTATTTTCTCATATACGAAGTACGGAGAAAGTATTTTAATCGCCAAAAAAATCTGAACTCGATATTTTGATGAATCATCACGTTTTAGACATCCCTGAGTTCGAAAAACACATTTTTTTTTTAAAAAAACGTCTGTTTACCTGTGATAACGATAATTCAAAAATGTTTTGACTTGAATGAATGAAATTCGGCATATAATCGTTACATCAAATTTGTGGATTTCTATCAAATTTTGAGCAAAATCCATTCAGAGGAAGTCTGTCCGTCTGGCTGTTTGAATTTAAATTAACACGATAACTGCAAAATGAAAGGAACTACATGGATAAAATTCGGTACATCTATAGTGTAGACACCTGTCAAATTTGGGGCCAAATCCAGCAATGGGTGAACCGTTTATCAGTCTGTACTTTTCAGAAAAATGTACACTCGATAATTCAAGAGCGCAATGACTTGAAAGAATCCATTTTCGTATGTGGTTTCGTGACTGTAACTGTAATTCTGCGTTAAATTTTGATTTTAATGAAATCTGAAAAACGCACCTAAAACACAAATTCGATTTTCGGATACTATTAACTGCATGTTAAGAATTAATCGGCAAAATATTTTCCAAGTTTTACCCGATAGATTCAGTAAATATCTTAAATTCATGCCAAAGGTAAATAATTCCAAAATATTGTATGCCAATACTATGTAAGGCCCTCATTTGGATAACATCTTTATTACAGTATATATGAGAACGTTTTGGGGAAACCCTTCTCAGTATTTAACATTTAGTTAGCATTTCAGTTTTGTAACTACAACAGCAGTATCAACATTATTTCATATGACATGCAGATATTATTTTTAATTTGCAGGCGTATTTACAAAATTTATCCTTGTCGAACGTAAAGAAATTGGATTTCGACATGCTAAAACATACAGAATACAGTGACTCGTAGTTCTTTAAATTTCTAACTTTATCTATTTCTGCAAAAAATGTAAACTTAACATACTTGATGTATTCAATACCATGAGCACCCTCGCATTTGTGAGAAAAATCTGCAAGTCCTGCTCTTGAGCTACAGTATATTCCTTAATAATAATAAAAAAAAAGTCTAATTTTTGAAACTGTTTTAATAATGCCACCGCCTCTTGATTTCAGTATTAATCAGGTTATTTTATTATAAAATAAAATGGGAACATCTTCTACTCCATTTTTAATTTTATTTTCGAGAGATTAACGTCTCATAAGGCTTGCACAAAAGTTAGGAGGGTTTTCGAACCTAAGAATAGACAATATTAAAACATGAAAGAGAAATTATATGTGATATTACCGAAGAGAGATAACAGACGATTAGAAATAAACTTCTTGAACATGTTGGAAGAAAATATATTAATTTAAAACGTATAATTAAAAAAAATTATTTTTCATTTAAAGAAGGAATGATCTTAAATTTCAACTTTAAAAACACATAAACACATTCTTCTATATTTAGAGAATTATCTATGTCTTCCTGAAGCTTAATATGATTCTGCAAAAATAAGTTTCCTACCACAGATCACTATTTTTCGTTATGAACAATATAATTTTAAAATATGAGCTCCCAATTTCAAAGAAAAAAATTAATGAAAAAAAAATAAATATTAGCCATATTATCTACATCGTTATAAAGAATTACGTACCGATATTTAACGATAGTTATAAACATATTCGTTATATTTTGTAGATCAGCTTTTATCTTAAGCATAATTTGTTTTTCAACATAAATACTTTTGAAGATTAATATAATTTCAGCAAATCTCGATGAATTTTGAAACGTAAACGTCTCTCCATTGGATTTAAAAAAAATATTATTTTCCTTAAATCATACGAGTAAATAAATCTTGATTAAATAAGTAACTTTTTATGAGTTTTCAAAATACGTAAAAGGTACATATTACCAAATGAGCATAAAAACGATTTATTCTGAAATTTTTTATCGGACAGGAAACTATATTTTACTTGATAAAAAAAATGTTCCCAGATTACCAACTAATTAGTAGCGTCACTTTTAATTAAGCGTCCGAAAAACGCAGGTACAAATTCCTTCTCTGCTTATAACCGGACTTCCGTATGATGTTCCGGCTTTACTGAAAAAAGTTCTAAACTTTCATTAATCAAAGTTTTTAGCTTCCTCTCCGATTTTCCATCGGATAAATTAAAGTTTCCTTTAATGAAAAAACTGAAAGAGATTTTTAAGGCTGGATAGAAATCGATAGCTTAATTCATGGCTGCTTACTTTTATATTTTTGTTTCCTTAGGTAATTTTTTTTTTGTCTTTAAAGATCGTTTATATGTAAATGGCGCTTTGAATGTCATTTAAAAAAGATTTATCTTCGATGGTGTGCTTTTATTGTTGAAAAATGACATATGAATGGAAATCTTTGTTGATTTTTTTCCTTCTATTTTTGAAAAATTAGAAAAAAGTTTAAAAAAAATTGTTTGCCTAAACAGTGAATTTACTTCAGGCTCACGTGACATATTTAAAGTGCGCTTTCTGATTCAAATTTTGAATCTTTTGCGCAACTTGGAATATCTGTTTTTAAGGAAAGGGGCAATGTTTCTGTTGTATGTAAAGAGAGTTTATTTTTTTCTTTATATTTTAATTAATATCATAATCGTAGAATTTTAAATAAGGTTTACGATTTTATTTAAAAGCCAAATTTGAACTGTAGAGGTTGATTGCATGTTTTTAGAAATATTTCAGTTACATTTAATTAATGTTTTAAATGTTAGAAAAGGTTATTTTTTTAAAAAAATTAACTGATCCAATAGGTCTTTTTCTGTATTATAAATCTACACTAAAATTTTCATGATAGAAGGTTTTTTTTTATAAAATTTCCAGAGCATTGATCTCTATTCCACTTCCACCACTTACCAGAGTCCATCAATTGTGATGGGTTTGTGCTTAGAAAAAAGTCTTTTCAACAAACCAAAGATCCAATAGTCAGTAGGTGCTATTCGGTATATATATATATATATATATAT
>JAPMOR010052242.1:503533-525243 GCA_026543865.1 Argiope aurantia | reverse complement strand
TGTGTGTGTGTGTGTGTGTGTGAGTGAGTGTGCATGCGTGCGTGTGTCTTCATTTTTTCAAGAAATGCAGTGATACTTTTTGAAGTATGATGTGTAGTTTTGTCGTGTTAAAATTTAATTCTTTAGAAACCGTTGGGATAAAAAAAATGAAATTTCTTGAATAAATATTGCACTCAAAATTTTCTCATAGTAGCACATTGGGTTGATTAAAAAAAATTTCTCCATTTTTTTTATTTTTAATTATTATTTGTAAGAGAATTAAAAACTTTAACCAGTTATTGAAATTTTCTTTGCAGTGACCTGACCGTGTTTGTATATTTTTTCCACAGTACATAGACCTATTTTGTTGTCGTCATTTACATAATCCCAAGATTTATCAAATATATCAAGATAATTCTATTTTTCTCCTGTTAAATGGTTTTCATACACAGTGCTACAGATTATTTTGCTTTCAACCACAGCTGATGCTGATGAACAATATGTTTTTTAGCTGTTTTGAATTATAAATATTGGCTTATTATTTCTTTTATTGTTGCTACAATTGTGAAATATTTATGTATTAAAAGATTTCGCAATTGCTTTTTGCGTCGACGCATTTTCTCTTGTTACTAACGATTTCATTAAAAAAATATTTGAAACAATACGTTCCTTTTTCTAGTATTCTTTTGGAATCTTCCTCCCATGTAGAAATATTGAATGACGGCTGATGGATTTTTTTTATCTGATTTCACTAAGAAATTTTAATATATTTATTTCACAACGTTTTTGAGCTATGGCACAGAAATATTTTATCTCAAAAAACACAAAAACATAATTTTCAACTTACTGCTTGTTTAATTATGACATTCTGGATGAAGAATAAATTTGAGAATAGCAGACGATATTTTCCCCTTTAAAGTAATAAGTTGTTGCCAAAAACGTTTAATGCTAAAACATTTGTTTTTTTTTAAAGAAAATCTTTATCAAAATTATTCTAAAAATGATTAAATACTCTCAGTAATTTACTTAATGTCCCATTTTTTAATTACATTAATAACAGATGCTTTTTTAAAACGCTTCAGAGTAAATCTGATCCATTATATTACTTCGATTGTCATTTTATTAGGGTCGTCATTAATTAATGGATATTCTTTTTGGATGTTGATTTTTCTAGATTAATAAGGCCTTCGCAAAAATTGATGATAGAGTTTTGCATTGTTTTTTTTTGTTTGGTAGACTTTGTTTTCATAAGATTTTTAATTAAAAAAAAATAGAGTCTGTAAATAATATGTAAATGATGAATAGTTTTTTTTAAAAGTAATAGTTAAAATTAGATTTTTAAATCAATGCATTGGTAATTTATAATAGAAAATTAACTTCCTTATCAAATGATAATTGGTTAAAAGTTACTATATATGGTCAATATGCCAACTTCATCAACATATTAATTTTATGTTGGAGCATACAATGAAATCCCTACAATGTAGGAGATTTTTGTAGATACCATTGGCAGTCTACACGAAATTGTATCATATTGAAGTGTAATTGTACAGAGTATTCCTTTAAAACGCAGAGAAGTTTTATGGATGCCATTGACAATCTTCAAAAAAGAATGCTTTGTTGGTACATAATAGTAGAATCGATACACTTATAATGCAGGTAATATTTATAGGTATCATTAAATATTTGCAGAAAACAATAACATGTTAAAACATTATGATACAGAAGATTCTCGCACAAAGAAGGGGAATTTTAGAGATGCCAATGACACATAATTCAATGAAAAGGAAATTATATCATTTTGATATATAAATAAGATAGCGAACTTCTGTGCATTTCAAAGGATTTTTCGTAGATGCCATTTACTATCGAGATAAAATAATACAATGCAGGCTCTTAATAATATTTAGATTCTTTTTATTTGTACCGTAATTTAATAATTTTTTAAATATTCTTTTTTTAAAAATTCGATGGTTCATTTTATGGAACTTTTTAATATTTTCACCTCAGATTATTAATATTTTATTGAAAGACAAAAGCTGATGATTCAACGTTTCCTCCATCGCTTGGATTATCCAATCAGATATCCTGGATGTAAATACAGAAGTATGCGCTGGACAATCGACGGAACTATTTAAAGTTATATAAGAGTTATGTATTTTGCTAATATCAAAAGACTGTTGCTCTTGGCGATAAGCGAGGATCGAACTTGTAACCTTATGGTTCGTAGCCGAGTAACATGACCACAAAACAAAAGTCATTACACATGTCTCGTAGCTGTTATCTGGCTTATAAAGCGTCACCACAAGACAATTTGACTAGACTAAAAGAAGTTTATATAAATCTGCGTACGGTACGCTTCAGAAGAAACTATTAAAAAGATCAAAAACTTATTCTGATTAAATAAGTCATCAGCATTCTATCTTTTACTCTTTACAAAAGATGTTGTGTTTCAAAAATTATCAAATGAAGTTATTTCCTATTGCAAAAATATCTCCAACGTGAGACCTGCTTTTGAAACACATATTTTGAGAAGCATTTCATTAAAAAACTAATCTGTGTAGACATAGCGTACTTAAGTTATTTCTCTTTATTTATATTTCACTATTTTTCTCTCACTTGATTTGAGATTTCATTTCCACAAATTAAGTAGAAAATACTTCGATCAAAAACTTACAATAAGGCGTGAATTTTTTTTGAGGGCTTGACAAGGGATATCCCTCTCAATAAAAATGGCACATTTCAGTTTCTGGGGCATTTTCCGCTTTAAGGAGAGACAAAAGAAAATCTCTCTCCTTTATTGATCTGCTGACAGGGCCCATTTCTCAAGCGGAGTTCCCGAAAAATCTAGGCAGTTTAGGCAGTTTGCTTCCGGCAATGACAGGCGGTTGTTAGAAGAAAATTGATCTCAGACCAAAAATACGGAGAGGAAGAATTTTTATCAACAGAAGCTGGAAGAATCTTTCAAATTTGCATAACGAGGCAGGAAAAAGTTGCTATTTTTTTGCAAATAACTGGGCAAAAATAAATAAATAAATAAAAATTTTTAAAAAATGGACTGACTGAAATTTGATCTTATATTTTGATTACACTATCATTATACGTTGATATTTATTTTCCTATTCGTTATGAATGAAATTTATGTGCGAAGGATAAAAATAAAAATAAAATCTAGAATGAAAAATAATAATTCCAAAGGTGGTTTTTAAACATAATAAAATTTATAGCGTAGATATAATCTGTAAGTAATAGTATATATGAATTAAAACTTTTTTAAAACGCTTTCCAAAGAAGATTGTTGAAAGTAGTTATCAAATTTGGTAATAAGTTATTGTTTGGAAAATAAATACTTAAAGAGGAAAAATTTTACAAAATATTAGTTGAAGTTGTGATTAAAAATTATTGGAAATACTAACGGGGCTTCTCGAAAACCTATAATAAATTTACCACATGAAAACCTTTTTATTCCTCTTAAAAGTAAAGAAAAAATTGCTTCTGTGTAGTTGAAATTTATTTCCATATAGTTTTTACTCTGTTTTTAATATTGAAAATTTTTAAGTATATTTCGAAGTAATACTTTTTATTGTTTTAGCGATTGTATTTACACGTACGAATGCTACTATGATATAAAATAAATTTTTTTTGTGTGTTCTCATTGTCATAGCAATTTATTCAATTGCTTTATCCATCAATTGTGAGTACAATTTATGAATATATAAATAATATATATATATATATATATATAATAATTGAAGAAAAAATATTGTATATTGTTACAAATCTGTAATGTTGTTTTCCAGCATGGATAGTTCTATCATTGGAGAGACCGTTTTACGATCAGCTCTGTTGGATGCTGATCGGGTGCCTTATCAGTAATCCCAGAACTTGGCGACCATTTGGTGACTTGGTGACGAATTTGGCGATAAAATAGATATTATTGGAAACTTCAAGAATTTTTGCAATCCAGCCAATAGGAATCGAGGTACGCCTGATTGATCGAGAAACTTCTCGGCCCGCCTCCAGGGAACTATAAAAGGCCGGCAGTCTCACGCTGAAGGCAGTGTTTTGAGTTCAACTCTGGTTAATAGTTGAACAAGCTCTCTCCCTGAGTGCTTCGACCAGCTTATCGTTGTTCTGCTGCGTTGTGCTATTGCGTACTGCTGTGTGTTGCTTGTGTGTATCTCCGGCCGTGAATTTGTCTTCTTATCAGTGACTTCGTGTTAATAATGTCGTCGTTTGTCACCGAGGCCTGTTGACTGTGCGTCTCTATACAACCACTACACGAACCCGTTAACTTTACGGGCTTACAAATGAAAGTTCTGTAACAATATAACAATTAAAAATAATATATATAATAAATGAAGTGTAATATATTATCATGCTGGTAAGTTTCAGAAATAGTTTTTAAAATTAGTCTCACTTTTATGAGCTATACCAATATTGCAAGGGTAATTTTCTGCTTTGATAAGTGTTATAAATGGGTACTCTATATTCTATACCCATGAAATCTAGTATGAATCTCTAGACAACCATAAAAAAATTCTAACTGCTAGTCTAGTATTTCAAACATGTGTGATAGCTTTGATTTATTCTTAATGATGAAAGAAAAGACTAGGTGAATAGGTGTCTCCATGAAGTGTTGATGTGAAGGAGATAAGATTTTTGATTTGATAGCAAATATCTTCATATTTTTACGTAAATGCACCTTTAAAAATATTTTTCACAATTTTATTTACTTAGTAGCACTATTTAATAATGTACCCTATTGGTAAAAGCTTGGTTTCGGGTTCAGAAAACACTAAATTCTATTTAAGATCTGCTGTGTAAGAGGTCATCGTAGTCAAATGTCTTCCCACTGAAGTGATTGTGAAATTTGGAAAGGAGTTTTACCATGTTTCACTTCTATGAGACCTTTTTAAAAATATCCCTTGTATTGCTTATAAATGGAACATTATAATCAACTAATAAATGAACTGTACCTGTTCTGCTTAAGCATCCGGGGTAAATTAGAGTATAATCATCACAACATTAGTATGGGAGCTGAGTTCTGATTTTTAATGGCTATCACCTGCTTTAATTGCTCTCATTCTGCAGTCCCTTCATTAGATTGGAAGAACTCGATCTAAAGATATTTCTGTGCTCACCAGGGACGTGAAAACTGGCATATTGAATCAGACAGATTCCTAATTTGAAGTTGATCGTAAACATAAAGATTCATAATAAAATATAAATAAATTAAGCAGAAACTTTGTTTCGTGAAGGCTAATAAGAACGATAAGATTCGAAGTTGATAAAGAAACTGGGAACTGGTTTGGAAATAGTTTATTTATTATTACTGAAATTTCGTACGAAGAGTCGTAATAAAAAAAAAATCAAGAATTTAATAGTGCACAAATTCAGAATCAAAGAGTTTTAACTATTGAATGCATTGACATCTAACAGTCAATTTTTGTAGCGGTTAAAATACATTATATATTGTTACAAGCCTGAAAAGTTACTTCTCAGCACGGTTAGTTGATTCACTGGAAAGACCGTTTTACGATTAGCCCTGTGGTTGATCATCGGGTGCCGCGTCAGTGATCTCAGACCTTGGCGACCATTTGGCGACTTGACGTCGAATTTGGCAACAAATAGATATTACAGGGAACTTCAAGAATTTTAGCAATCTATTCAATAGGAACCAAGATACGTCTTATTGGTTCTGAACCTTCTCGGCCCGCCTCCAGGGAACTATAAAAGGCCGGCGCTTTCTAGCTGCAATGAATCGTAGTCAGACTCGTAGACAGGTAACGAGTCATCGAGAAGGTAACGAAGCAACGTCAGAATAGTCCAGCGTTGTTAGAGCTCAAGCGAGTTCTGAACTTCTGCGTGTCGAGTCCTGGCGTTTATTGTAGAAGCAGCGTCGGGTCGTGTGTGGAGTAGCCAGTCGTGTAGTAGTGAGTCGGCAGTTGAATACAACAAAAGCGAGAATCTGATTGATTTCACAACACACTCCCACTACAAGCGAACCCGGTGAATTTACAGACTTAATAGTAGTGAAATCCGTAATAATATTTATAATAAGAGAAAATAAAAAATGATTAAACGCAATAATAATCGTGAGAGGTTTCAAAAACACGTTTTCAACATATTGAAAAGACAAATGAAGAAAGTAGAAAATTATTAAATACTTCCAAACATAAAATTTCAAGATAAATCTTTACATTTTCAGCCTTCGTTTGATAAAAATGTAAAGGAATGCAAATTAATACACCGTATGTTGAAAATTTGGAGTGCAGTTTAATCTGGATGTCCTACTTTCCTGTAATAAATATGTACTTTTATTTCTTTGTACAGTTAAGATATGGAAGCATTCTTTTTGAACCAATGCCTTCAGGGGATACTGAAGATTTTTTTTCTTGTCCTTCAAGTAGCCAGGAAAGGCATTAAAAAGGTGAATGGCTAGGCTTACTTGGATATGAAAAACACAAGGGAAAAAGATGTCGCTTTCTTTGGGGTTCGACTCTCTTTAGTATTAAAAATGTTCGTAAAATGGATGCGACAAAACTGATTTTTGGTTTTATATTTCAGGTGATTCAATATAACGGAATTATTTTCTTTAAATATGAGTTATTAAATAGAAAATAATTAATTTGACTTAAGAGTCAAATTTGATTTCTCGTATATTTTCTTGTAAATGCTCTATTATTAACCGCATGCCACTGGTGAACAATAGTTACGAAAGTGCCCATTAGAATGCTATCTTATTCAATTTTTTTGACGATTAATATCTGAGATGCGTTAATTTATAAGCATCAGAACACTGAATGCGTATTTTGGACGAGTTTTACCAAATCAATTGAAATCCAAAATTGACGCAGAATAATGAAAGTAATAAAATGGCAATAAGTCAGCAGGAGTGGTCTCCTCAGAACTTTCTTGCAATCTCTCTTATAAATGTACTTGTGTATCACTAGTCATACGCCGTAGGGGACTACGGTTGTGAAAGAGATTATTAGATTGGCATTTTGGAGATTTTTTTGGCGATTAATTGTTAGGATGCCTTTAATATACAAACTACAAATATATATTTTGGATGGCTTGTCTTTCCGTTTAAAACCATGAATTATAGTTGCAATCACAAGTGAATTACAACTGACACAGAACTACAGTTGTGATCACAAAATTGCATACAAAGTTGCATATATTTAAACCTTGCGTTTTTTAGTTAATGCATTATATGCTTGTGAAAGTGCAGACGACAGGTTGTTAACCCCTTGATGGATTTGATTCCCCTTTTGATAAGAATCTAAATTTTAAATGCTAAATTTGTCCACAAAATTTTTATTCATATAGCTGTCTTGAAGATAATTTGCTAATTCACATTCGAACACTCGGGCATGCAGACTTCCACTGAACGGACGTCGTTCAAAATTTGAAAGAAATCTACAAATTTGGTGTGGAGACTATCTACGAAACTGCATGCGTCTATATCAAAATTTGTTTGAACTCAGGTAGATCTGAAGCGTGGAGACTAGTAACAATCTTGAATTCGAAATTTTTGACGATTATAATTCTTTCTCTTCATATTAGAAAGAATAAAGAGGCATCGATCTTTAATGGGAAGAAACAGTTTTTTGAACATTTGCAAATAGAATAATTAAATACTTTTTTAACAGTTGTAATTCGTCTTCCGCAACAAAAACTTCGAAAATGTAAATAGTTTTTCTCTCTTGATCTTTTGATTATGGGATTCTTTAAAACAGATTATATAATCTGTAAATGTGGAGAGTTTAGGCGCGTTAAAATAATCACAGTATCGACTGTGCCTTTTTAAGAACAGAAAAGGTAATATAAGTTCAAAATAAGCATATTAAATATATCTTTTTTAACTAATGAAATCAAAGAAGCAAAGCCATTGAAAATAAACTCGGAATTATTAAAATTAAAAAGTTAATTGCAGATATGTGAACATTTAGTTAAATGATAAAAAGAAAATGCAATTGTTTAAAATTTACTTTTGTGTAAAAATATCCATTCGATTTTTGAGAATGAACGATACAAAAAATTCCTTTTCTAATTTTTGTGTATATTTTGATGAGGGTATTCAGATTACAGCTCTAATTTTGCTCCTGGTGACAAAAATGGGAATTACTTTTTTTTTTCATACGCGATTTCCCATGGTCTTTATAATCTGCATTTGAAATGTCATCACATTTAGCCCAGTATTTTTTGGTAATTGTTTTGAACACATAAACATTAATGAAAATCACCTTGCAAATTCCTTTCATATTTTTAAATATTCTTAGTCTTAATATATTTAAAAATAATGAAACGATAACACCGCTTAGTCTTTTCCATGATATCATCTTCAAATATCACTGTCATTAGATAATTAATTTCTAAAATATAATATTTGTTTCAACGAATTCGGTGCTAGTAGCCCTTTCATAGGAAATTTAGAATATACTTCTGTAAAACCTCCTTTTTAGCTGCTATTTTTTTCCTTTTTGTAAAAGAATTTAAACTTGGGAAGTGACATCACATTATTAAAAAAAATTTAAAACAAGTTATCAATATTATTACTAAGCTGGGGATAAACACATCCATATTGTAAAAAATAGTGAAGAAATACTTGCTAGAAATTTCGAACCATTTGCAATGAATACTTTGAAAATATATTTAGTTCTTTTTTAACGGAATACTTTAGTACTTGGTTCAAGTGCAATTTCCATTAAACCTGGATAAATCTCATTATTCAAGGTTTGAAATAATGAATTTTATTATTTGATTTAATATTTAAAACAATGTATTTTTAAATAGCCAGAAAAAATAAATCCATATTAAGCTAGCTTTTTTACGTACTTAATATATAAAAAATATGATTCCTAAAATAATGTTCCAAATAGAATCACGTAGAACATTTTTTTTCTCAGACAGTAAGTTCTGTATTTAAGTTAATTATAAAACGCTCCCAGATTCCCAATTAATTAGTCGTATTACGTTTAATTAATCTCTCCAAATCTACAGTAACAAATTCCTTCCCTGCTTAAAACCGGATATCCGTATTATGTTTCAACTTACCCGAAAGCAATTGAAAAAAGAAATTGAAAGTTTCATTAATCAAAGTTTTTTTTTTTGGTTCCTCTTCAATTTTCTCCATTGGGTAAATTAGAATTTCTTTAATGAGAAAACTAAGCAGTTTTAAAAGCTCGATAGAAATCGATAGCTTCATTCAGATTCTTCCATTTTTTGTTGGTTCATTTGGTAGTTCAGTTTTTTTCTATTAAAGTCATTTATATGTAAATGTGCTATTGAATATCATTTAAAATTGATTACCTTAAACAGTACTCTTTTATTTCTGAAAAATGAGATAAGAATGATCTTTATCACCTTGAGTTTCTTCTTTTTGTTTTCTGGGAAGTTTGGATGAGGCGATGATGAATGTTTCTCAACCTGAATTGTGAATTATATCGCGTTCATATTGTTAAGAAAAATCAAGCTCCACCCATGGAGGTGGAAAATCCAATTGGCTTAATAACAATTAATTACGCTTTATTTTACACATTATTTATTAAGTGTGAATTCACAGCAGCAAAACACAGATAAAGCGTACACAAAATAGAAATTGCAGTAGACAACAGCACACAACGATCATAACAACACAAAGCATCCAGAAAGAATTCGCTCAATTACTTTCTTGAGCTCAACTCAAGCTTTCTCACCACAACAGAGTGGTGCAATTCCCTGCATTTCGAATCTTTATAGCTTCTGTATAGTATTCTGTACTGTATTCTTCCAAATTAGTATTATTGGAATAATAAATTTATAAAATTTCAGATGGTGTAAAAATAATTTTTTGGTAATGTGTTCCTGTATATAAAATTTTAATTTATAATTATAATTTAAAACTTCGAGTTCCGCCTTTCCACTGTCCAAAAATTATCTGCATCAAATTTACTAATTCTAGATCCAACAGTCTGTTCTGTATAATACTAAGAAACGCGAGTATTATACAAGAATTGCGAGTATAACGCAAATCTGCAATTAATAATAATTGCAGATTTGCCAAATTCAAATATTATTAAATATTTGTACACAAATATTATATGGTACTCTTCTTGAACCAAGTCTGTTCCATACTTAAAACTTTAACTGCATCATTTCTTCATCATGATGCAGTTTTACTGTTAGTTTCTTTAATTTCCGGCATCGAAATACATAATGAAACCTTCATCGTATTTATTTAGCCATCATGAATTAGGCCACCCATTTTAGAAACGTTTTTGTACGTAAATATTTTATAAAATACTCATTGAACCGTGTCTCTCCTAGACTTGAAAATATGCTGAAATTCATTATCATAACTAGAAATTTACTATTCATTTCTTTTGTTCCCAGCTTTGAAATACATATTGAAATCTTCTTCGAAATTGAACTTAATATTTATCGAGTCACAGTTGAGGTAAAATTTAAGAAGTCGTTTCGTACGGAAATTCCCAAAGATTTCAGAGAATTCTTAATAGCTTAAATTCTGAAACAGAAAGCCACTCTTATCCCTCAAGAAAATCTGAAAAAACGATCGGGAAATGTCGGGTGTTGGTGGCTTTAATGACTACCACATAATTTAGAAGCTCATTAATTTCTCCAAAATATGTTATTGGCTTTTTTTTGGGACTGCTACGATAAACAAGGCGGATATTAAGGAATGTTTCGTACTGGTTAAGGACTGCCTCTTTTTTTGGATCTTGAGAGTTACTGAATTAAAGTCCTTACGGTAACAGATAAAGGAGTTTTCCATTAAAAAATTATTTTAAAAGGCTTTTTTTCCCCTAAAAATTCTTGTTTTTTACTTTCTCATATATGTAGTACAGAGAAGGTATTGGTTAAAAAAATTCTTATTCAAGATTTTGACGAATCTCCACGTTTTAAATCTCCCAAAGTTCGAAAAACGCATTTTTGAAAAATGTCCAACTGTCTCTGACAAAGATAACTCATAATGCTTTGAGCTTGATGTTTGAAATTTGGTATATGGTCTTCACACCAAATTTGCAGATTTCTATCGAGTTTTGAGTAAAACTTGTTCAGAGGAAGTCCGTCTATCTGGCTATCTGAATATAAATTAAAACGATAATTACAAAAACAAGACATCTGGATAGATGAACATATTTAATATCTATAATGTAGATATCTATCAAAGTTTGAGCCAAATTCAACAAGGATTGATCGTCTGTCGGCCTGTTCTTTCAGAAATCGTTAATTTAAAAGCTCAAACATATCAAATTTGGAATGAGATTTTGTGATTACAAGTGCAGTTTTGTGGTAAGTTTTTTTGCTTTAATCAGTTTAGAAAAACGTGTCTAAAACCTAAATTCGATTTTTGTATACTATTAACACATGCGAGAGATTAGCCGCCAAATAAGTAAAAATGCTAAATTCCCACCAAAAATTAATATTTTGTAAGTATTATACGCCATAAGCTAAAATATAAAATTAATTTTCATAAATATTGTAGATGTTTATTAGCAAATATCATCTCAATTAAATACATTAGTGTTAGCTACACTTGTTTGAGAAATGCTTATATCATTGAAAATGCTTTTGTAAATATTTCTAGTTTTCTTACTATTTTTAAAACTTTATTTCATCTCTGTTGTTACTTTTCAATAAATCTCTGCATTTTTCTTGAAGATAGCACATTTATTAGACATAGAAAACGAAAATAAAAGAACACATGTATTGACAATTACGCACACAGCATCATGTTCAGCAGTTCGCGGGAGGAATGCTCCGGAACTGAGCCAGAAGCGTTATCACACAGATATTCCTACGCGAGAAAAATAGTCCGCTTGCTTCATCCCAACAATCTCAAAAGCTATTCATTTTAAATTATTCAATAATTTTACTTTCTCGTATACCGAGAGAAAGAATTGTAATAATAAAAATAATCCGAACTCGAGATTTGACGAATCTCCATGGTTCAAATCTCCTGGAGTCCTAAAAATAAATTTTTGGAATTTTGTTTTTCCGTGAACGTGATAACTCAGAAAATGCTGAGAGTGAAAGAGTGAAATTGGTTATACGGCTTCAATTTCAAATGTGCAAATATCAGATTTTGAATGAAATCTGTTGAAACTGTTGAGGGATAGGTTATCCATCCGTTTGTCCTGATATAAGTTAACATGTTATCTACAAGACGAATAAAGTTTAATGAATAAAATTTGCTATACCAAGTTTAGTTTCCACAATATAGATTCACAACAAATTTGGAAACAATTTCATCAAAAGGTTGACCACCCGTCAGTATATACTGTCACAAGCGTGCAGAACCGCTATCTCAAAAACACAGTGACTTAAATATATGAAATTTGGAATGCCATTTTGTGACTGTAGTTTTGTGTCAAATTTTGGTTTTAAAAGGTAGGATAAAAGGCATCCAAAATATACATTTGACTTTCGTGTTCTTGCTTGTTAACGGCATTCCGGCCAATAATCGTCTAAAGAATTGCCAAAGAAATCATTCTAATAGACTTTTTCATAACTTAGTACACAATTGTAACTGTGATAAATTACATTTATTAGAGAGTATGCAAGAAAGTTTCCGGGAAACCACTCTTGCTCTCTTATTGTCATTTTATTACTTTCATTATTTAAGCACTTCACAATTCTATATTTGCAAAGCAGAGAACTGGTTTGAGAAATAGCGGATAGTGGCCTTTATTGTCTTTTACCATGCATGTACTCATTGCCAGCCTTCTGTGATGTGTGGTGGATGCTATGCACCGGGTCCAGCGATCGAGGGGGCTCCAGCATGATCAAGAACTAAAGTAATGTTCTGAATAATAATATTGCAATAGAAAAAAAGAGAGGGAGAAATTTAACTGAAAAAAATCGACGATTTTGGAAAAATATGAAGTTTACAGATACACTACAGTCTAATGCAAGTGTGCAACATACTGGCACGTAGGTACTTTAGTGTGGAACGCAATGACACACACAAGAAGTAGAGCTAAACCAATTTATTAACTCAACTCTGAACTGAGAACACAGTGACTGACAAATCCTCTGCTTTTATAGTACCAGGGAAAGTTCCAGAATACTTTTCTGGAGTCAGTAAGAAAAGTCCAGAACACTTGTCTGGTAAACTAAAATGTCCAGAATCTTCTGGAACATGAAATAAAGGAAAACATAAAATCAAGGAATAAGTATTTATATATACTATTAATCGCATTGTCTCTAGCGGGATTCGAACCCAGGTCTCTTGATCATGAGACCAGTGCCATGGATTGAAGACAAGACCAGTGCCATGACAATTCGGCCATGGAGATTCGACAGTCTTTCTTCAATGCGGCAATATATTAATTTATTCAAGTGCTCAGCACAGTGATCGGCTGTCTTGATTTGGTCTCTATTACAATGGTGATATATCGGCCATAAATTGGCATTGATTACCTTGAATCGCATTATCTCTAGCGGGATTCGAACTTACGATCTTTTGATTATGAGATCAATGTTATTCGGCCGTGGATAGTCGTCTGCCTCTTTTCAATGCGGCATTATTATAAACATAAGGTAAAAAAATTTATGGTCTTTACCTCACTTACTAAGTTAGGTTGCATGTAGTATTTTGATAGTTCATGCTATAAAATATTTAATATTATTATATAATCATGCACTTGTTAAGGTAATATTCCCCCTGGGTATCAAAAAAGAAATTTAATAGGAAAGAAAAAAAATTAAATTTCAAAAGCTCATGAGTAGATCTATTTTCTTGTTTACGTAGTCATTCTGGCAATGACCAACTAGAGAAGATGATCAACTCTATTTAAACTAAGCAACCTTGCAATAAAATTGTAGAAATGTGAAATTCAATTCGTTGAAGAATCGTATATTTATACAAATATGATCAAATCAGAAAATAATCAGGAAAATGACAGTAACAAATATGTTCAAGTGAATATAAGCGATCAAGGTTTATGGCCAAGAATTATAACATGATAAATTTAGAATGTTTTGTGTTAACAAATGTACGGAATTTTTGCTAAGAATGCCGAAGGAAAATCATTTTTCCACTTTGTACTGCTTCAAAAAATGCCAAATTATGAAATGCAGTTTTGCATCTGTTTAATTTATTCGAAAATGACAGATTCGGTATTTTATTTTTGTTGTGCACTTTCTCCTAAAAGATGAGGACGTCACACGTTGGGAAGAAAAAATATATTCGGTTAAAGCAGAGTATACCCAGTTTGGACAACTTGTAATGTCCTAAAAGAATTTATTGATGCAAATGACGATAATACAGCGGTGTCAGAAGCTAAAAGTCTATTGAATTTAATACAAGAAATGCATTTATTTTATGTTATGGTTTGCAATATTATCCAAAACTCACCCTAATAATAAATTATTTCTAGCAAAAACGATTGTTCTTGATTGATTTCAGTTAATTTAGACAATTAGAATTTATAGTCTTCGGCCAAGCATGTGTGAAGAATGCTTAAATGCAATTGCTTATATGAAGCATCGAAAAAGAAATTGTAAAATTTTATAATTTTTCTGAAGTAATTAATTAACAGCATAAATAAAATCATGCATTTAATAAGCATGCAATAGTAATATATATTTTCTTGTTCTTAGTTTTTTTACTTAACGTAAAATTTAGACCCGCAAATGATTTCTTGCACTCAGGCCCCTTTATAGAGAAGGCTGGTGCTGCATGCACTTGTGGCGCATTGGTATGAGCGAGGATTGAAGCTGGGACCTTGTGGTTCGCAGCCCAGTAACATGAACACAATACAAAAGCAACTACTCGGGTAGTGTAGCTGTTAACTGGCTTATAAGCTTCACCACTGTACTCTCCTTCCAGTGAGTCGGAGGTGAGATGAACGATATGGTTGTTGTGTGGTGATATATTTATTAGCTTTTGAGTCTGCTACGCCTGTATCCATTTCAGTAACTCCAAGCGTTATGGCGAGCATGTGTGGGTGAGTGTTTTGCTGTTGCTGATGATGCGTCAAATGAGTCTGACGACTCTGGTTGCGGGTAGATGGCGCCACAATAGTTGTACAAAGGTTGAAGTTTCATCGTCCGAGATCACCAATGTAGCGGATTGTGATGCGCGAGGATAGAACCTGGCACCTTGTGGTTCGCAGCCTAGTAACATGACCATGATACAAAAGCAATTGCTCGGGTAGCCACCACATACTCATTGTTTTAAGAAAGAATGAGTGAAGAGCAGATAAAAATTGTCGCTGTAAATAGCATTGACACAGATATACAGCTTTTTTTCCCTCCATATTGAAAGAATTAACTAATATGTTCTGCCAGTTTATAGATAATAGTCGTTAATTGTTCGAATAACATTTTGATAAATTTATAATTAACGCTTTAAAAAATATGATAAAGTTTTTAGAATTCATACTCTATGCGCCTTATATCATGCGAAATGCATGATTCAAAAATTAATCATCAATTTCGAACATTATTACAAGTTTCTAGAACTTTGGAACTTTCTATTGTAATACTCTAAAATCTTAAATTTTCTATTTTTAAAAGTTCTTTTAGGCACGTGACTATGTTAAAAAGTAGATTTTTGCGAAATCGTGAAATATTTTATATTTAATATTCTTAATGCTTGAATAGTTTCTTTATAAAACTGTTAGAATTTCGTTTTTAAATTTATTTTTCGGGTAATTACACTGATTTTTATATCTGCGTTTGCATACGTTTTAATGCTATTTCACATTTTTTTGATGCTATTTTCTCAAAATCTTTGATAGACTTTCTTTTTTATGAAAAATCTCAAAAACTAAACTCTATTGCATATTTTTTGTTCAAATTGAGTATAATAATTTCTCAATATATTATGTATTTACTGTACTTGAGAATAAGTATTATATTCATTTAGAAATAATTTATAATTCTTTAAACACTTTACAATATGAAAAAAAAAATGAAATTTTCATATTATTTATTAGTCGGACCACAATATTTAAAGAAGGGATAGAAATATAGCTTATTTTTTAGTTCAGAAATTAGATAATATATTTCTTAAGCTATCTACAAGATTTTGGGCAAATAATTTGATAATTCTTTAAACTGGAAGATTTTTTGATTAATACTTTTTTTTAGCCCAAAAGAAGAAAGAAGCCAACCCCCCCCCTTTCTTTTCAATTTTTAAAACATTTTTGCAACTCAATGGATGTATTTTGGTTTCAATGATGTTTTTCCAATCTTTTTAATACAAATATTTAAAAATATAATCATTTTTATACTTTTTCAAAAAATTCACCCCAACATAATCACATACCTCAAAGAGAAAAAAAGGAAATTTGGACACTGATATTACATGAATTGCCTGACGGCCTATCTTCATGGCGTTCGTATAAAAAATGATCCATGTTTGCACCTAACTTTTGGTAATAAATTCATTTTGCCTTTTTCTTTATGCTTTCAGACCTTTGCTACAGTTTTATATTTGTGATCCATTAAATCGTTTTTTAAAAAATTCCTGTCCTTGTACTTTCATCAAAATCATTCACGCAAAAGCAGGCCATTATTTTTGATGGCGATCGGTCCAAAGAAAAATGTCGAGCAATCTTCCTCCCAATAAAAGCGACACATTTCAATTTCTGGGGCGTTTTCCTATTCGAGGAGAGACAAAAGGGAATTCTTTCTCCTTTATTGATCTGTTGACGGGGCCCGTTTGACACGTGGACGCTCCCGAGAAATCCAGGTAGTTCTCTATTGACAGTGACAGCCCGCCCATTGATCCAGAAGAAAGCTTTTTTATTGAAGGAAAAAATGGCATGTCTTTTATCTTTGCATAAAGAAGCAAGATTAAATGGTACGCGTGTTTGTTATGAATGAACAAGAGATCAACAGATTGTAAGTAATGTCATGATCATTGTTCCTGCGGATGTATCTAAATCAGATTAGACATGATAAGACAGATGAATTCCTGATGTGGTAAATATTCATGCAAGCATATTTCCTTCACGAGTTCCGTAGCTTATCTGATAAAAACCAACACAATTTGGCATCATGCATTTAGTCACCCAAGCTAGTGTGAAAAATGCATTTATTCTTCTAGCAATCACAAATAATACAGAAAGCAATAAAATATTTCTGTAGAGAAAGGGCGAAAAACTTCCAAAGAAATGCCAAAAACGGATAGTATAAATTTAATTTTTTCTTCTTCTTTCGAATGGCTTAACTTAAGTATATTTATTAAATATAATTTTGGGTGTTAATGATATATATTTCTACCTATAATACCCCTACATTGTATTATAATTCTAATTACTATGCATCACAGCCATTACTATTTAATTAAATAATAATTATTGAATTATATTTATATCAGTTTTTTTTTAAGTTTATATATGTTCTCCCGCCATTTGCTGCTCGCGCAAAATTTTCAAGCTACTTGTTTCCTGATATTCCGAAATCGTTAATAAAATTTTTTATCTACATAATCTGAATATGGCTACTTCATTTGCGATGAATGGTGTATTTTAGAATTTATGAGAAAACAATTTTATTACGGAAAAACTCCAAAATCTGCCCGCGGATTGTACGGAGTAAAATCTAACATGCTCTTTTAAGGATAACAATGTTTTATTCTATATGAAAACACCAAAATTCAACGAAGAGTATAGAAGATCAGAACTTGCAGTTAATAGCAGCGCATTGGCACCAAATCGATAATAAACAACCGTAACAGCATAAGGCACTCAGAAAAAGCTCGGTCAACCACGTCTCTAGATTCATCTCTAGGTTCTTTGTACTAATTGCTTTGACCAGCAAAGATGCTTTTAGAAGGACATTGTAACTTCGCTCCAAATGGAACTTTCGCTAAAATGTTCGCCAAATTTGAATAAATCCAAGGCGCCAAATTTGTCACCAACTTTGGCTCAAAGCTGAGGCCTATTTACCAAGTATCCATTCTATGAGTGATATAAACCTATAAGTAAATATCAACAAGAATTTGATATAGAGTTTGTTTCGATACATCCAATTACTATTGTGAGCTTTAAATTTGCGTGGAATAGACAATTTTTTTTTTTTTCATTTGCGTTTACTTAAACAGACAACCACATTTGCTTTCATTGTGATAATATTTCTCCATTTTGTGTACTAATTTTTTTTAAATCAATTTTTTTGGGTTGAGGGTGAATTTAATTGCATTTTTATATTAAATTTCTTTTTTAATATCTTTTACTTTTAATAAATTTCCTGAGCGAATTTTATTAAGAAAATCTCAAATATTTTCACTGCAATCTTCTGTAAAAATTAGTGAGGCTAAGCAATTTTGGAGTTCACTCCAATTTCATGAGATGTCAATAAAATGAAGTCACAACTTGAGTAATATCTATGGGAGATGAGGCAGCTGGTGATGTAATCAATTAATGATAGATTCATAAGACGTTGCTGTCAGATGACGACAAAAAATTTTGAAAAATGAAGAAAGCTGACGAAAGAACACTTTTTATCTTCGATTTTGATGAATGCTTCAATAAATGGCGGTTTTTTTTCTTTCATTTAGAAAAGGGCGAAAATAAGTAAAATACTCTAATGTGATAGCAAAGTCATCTTTAGAAGAAAAGATTATGTCTTTGTGGTGAATTGGTATGGGCGAGGATAGGATCTGGGACCTTGTGGTTCGCAGCCCAGTAACATGCCCATGATACAAAAGCAATTGCCTGGGTAGCGTAGCTGTTAACTGGCTTATAAGCTTTCATCACAGACTCTTCCTCCAGTGAGTCGGAGGTGAGACGAACGATATGGCTGTTGATTCTAATGTGCCTGTACCCATTTGAGTAGCGCCAAGCGTTATGGCTGCGTCAATTGAGTCTGACGACTTTGGGTTGCTGTGGGTAGATGGCGTCACAACAGCTGTACGAAAGTTGAAAAATCACGTCCGGGTCACCAATGTTGCGAATTTTTATGAGTGAGGATAGAACCTGGGACCTTGTGGCTCCCAGTAACATGACCACGATACAAAAGCAATTGCCTGGGTAGTGTAGCTGTTAACTGGCGTATAAGCATTCACCACATCTTCAATACCCCATTATCAGTAATAAATGAATTTATAAATTTTAAGTCTTCCACTAACGTTTTATGGAAAATTAAGAACTAAATATGAATCTTTCAGTAAAAAAAAGAACATTAAAAAATGCCTAATTTTGAGGGCAAGGCAGAAGATGGGATATAGCAGAATATTATTTTTATAATACAACATGTGGTGTTTAATAGTGTCCCACGCATTTACGTATGCACGGACGCTTACCCACACACCACAGTTTTCTTGTGTGTATTTTCTTCATATGAAAAAGAAAAATTGAGTTCACATGCATGGAAAATACCTTTCCTCATTGACAATTTTGACCCATAATTTGATGCT
The DNA here is from genome assembly GCA_026543865.1 of Argiope aurantia. Lineage (NCBI taxonomy): Eukaryota > Metazoa > Arthropoda > Arachnida > Araneae > Araneidae > Argiope > Argiope aurantia. The sequence goes on along the minus strand of JAPMOR010052242.1, from coordinate 505,883 downwards.
GATATACGATTTTGGAAAAAATCATATGCTAAGATTTTACTAACTTAGTTTTCTCTGTATTTACTAACTTTTGGGTTTTTATGCTTGTGATCAAAGATATTAATTTAAAATAGCAAATATAGATTTTTCAAAATGAAAGCGATATAAGATATTAAAATACATTGCAATTTACAACAGAATTTTCAATAATTTCAGCGTTTCTTTAAAGTTTTCTTAATGTTGAAGGGGAGTAAAAGTCTGAGCATGAGATGAAGAAAACACAGAAGGAATATTTCAAAGAAACAAAATGGCAAATAAAATAAAAAGAAAAGAAACTGTAGTCTTTCTAGTGAGGAAATTGTTCGAATGAAGTCTTGTATTTTCTATTTTCGTTTGGAACTTCAAGCAAATAAAAATTTAAAGGAACAAAAACTGAAAAAATTACATCGTATGCTGAAAATTTGGGACGCAGTTTAATCCGGATGTTCTACTTTCCTGTAATGTATATTTATTTTATTTCCATGTGAAGGTAAAATATGGAAGTATGCTTTTTGATCCACTTCCTTCGGGACAAACTGAAGTTTTTCTTTTGCTAAATAGCTTGGAAAGGCATGGGATAAGCAAACGTTTTGTTTACTCGGCCATGGTAAAGATAAGGTTAAAAGAAAGTTGTTTCTGCTTTGATATTGAAGAACTGAAGAGTTAAAAAAGTTTGGATGGATGAAAAAAAAAGATTTATTTTTATATTTGACATGACTTTATGTAACAGGATCTGGAGTCGCAAGAGTAACTAATTTCACAATAATTGCTTTATTTGATGTTTCATTTTTATATCTGGCAACAGTATTAAAAAAATATTAAATCTGCTGTCACAAATTTCAACTTACCATTTGAGAAGAATACTTTTTTTTAAAGTTACGTGGAAATTAAATCGATTGAAAAGCATCATTTTCTCATATTTTGCAATCATCATCATTTAAAAAACGATGTTTTTTCCCAATCTCAATCATCTAGTAATTCAGTCCATATTAACTTCTTTCTAAAATATTCTCTTATTTCCTGATCCCATTCCACTTTTTTTATTTAATTAATTCAACATAAGTTCTAAAATTGCTGAATCAGCTAAAAGCCGAAACTTTCTCACACTCCGAGTGAAGGGATAAAATATTGCTGATGTAACCGGACAACTTTTCCAGCTTGCCACCTAACGGCCGCTCGATAAAACTTCAGTATATGTTCTGGAGTCATAGATGGAAGCATGATGTTTACCCCCGAGAATTGTACTTTTCCTTAAATGTTTGTATTAATTGTTTGTCTTATTGTTTTATTGTTTTTCGTGAGTCATGTCCTTTAATGTTTCATTAACAGAATTGTTGTTGTTTCTAGTGGCACTTGTCATGGACAAGACCGCTGACTATTTTAAGCCGAGGGTGAGGCTCTCGTTTTTAGTAGCGCCAACTAAGGCCAAGAGTATGCCTTATCTACTCACGCATCACATTCGCTTGCACAGCCCCTTTTTAAAGGGGGCACATTCACACATCTCACAGATAGAACAGATGAAGAAGAACCATGCTCGAACCGGGACCCGAACCCAGGACGCCCAGATCACGTGGAAGACGCGCTACCCGTATGCCAGGACACCGGCATTAAAGATTTAAATCATTTAAGCTTCTTTCCTTAAGAGCTTTGTTTTTCCTTAGCAGGAATAGTTTTTGGCGCCCAACGGTAACTAGTTTTTTTAAGATTACACTGATATAAATAAATTCCAGTAAAAATTCCCTGTGTTTCCATTAGTTGTGATTTACATGTGTTAGAAATCCCTATTAAAATCTCACTATATATATATTCACAGGGATAAAATTTTCATAAGCTTTTCCTCATTTCGTGTTGCGTCGTTCTGTGTTGTGCATAAAATCATGGCTCCCGGGACGGAAATGAAACAAAGTTAAAAAATCAAAAGTCTCTTCACCGTCTTCGAAACTGCCTTCCTGCCTTCTGCTTCAAAAATTATGCTTATATATATATATATATATATATACAAAAGTATAAAAATCAAGTTTAATGGAAAAACAAATAAACCAAAAAAATATTAAAAAAAGTTAAAAAGGAAGAATCCGGCCTGAAGACTTTTTCAAGGGTCACCCTCAGGCAGGGATTCAAAAAAGGGATTTTTTCTGTTAAGGAAATTCAGACATAACGTCTAATAATGATTTCTTCGTGACCCGAAAATCCCCTGAAATTAGGCCTAAGAGATATACCATTTTAACAGAAAGGAAAATACAAAACAACCAATTAGAAGAAAAACCACTAATAAGTAAAAATACAATAACAAAAAACACCAAAATACCATAAACTTACACAAAAGAAATAA
>JAPMOR010052242.1:460988-503133 GCA_026543865.1 Argiope aurantia | reverse complement strand
GAAAGCTGCTCCAATGACAAACTTCTTAGAATGATAATGCATGTCAATATAAACATCATCTCCTATGAAACCTTGGATTGAAACGCAATTATTTAGTTGGGAACGCTGTAGGCGTTGAGAGAACAATCATTTTAAAAAAAAGTAAGATGTAACAGATAATAGACTCGCTTTACGAATATCTTTTGCCAAATATGCTGAACTAAATTCTAATCACCATAACTATTGCTAGAATTTGCAGCGGCCAAACAGGCGATAAATGACTGTTTGTTTCGCCAGCTGGCGATAAGCATCAATCATACCTACGGAGATGAACTTTGCTCCCCAACGAAAACCAGTGACTCACTTCCTGGCTTCGCCGGCTTGCTCCGAACTTCTGCCTCGTGCTGGTCGATGGATGTACGGCCAATGTATCATGAGCTATATTTGTTAATTTAATTTGTAATTAAAATTTGTAATTGTTATCTACATGGCTGGCAGTTTTCATTAAGTAGAAATGTTTTAATACTTTGATTTAAAGTAAATTTGGCAATGCGTGTTAAGCCACGCACCAAAAATTCATTTCTATGCTGAAATTCTAGCAATCCTTAAAGATAATTTTGTAAAACTTGCTTTTTAGCTATGGCTTGGCATATAATGAATGACAGAAAAAAGATGATGGGAGATACCATAATGTCGATAATGGTAAATTATCAATAAATAAAATCCAAATTATCAACAATATTATAACAAATTGCGTTCTGACATTTTGAAATAATTGTAAAAATATTTAAGAATATAGATTTATTTGAGAATACTGACTATAAAATAAAAAAAGAGAAAAAAAATGAAACTAACTTATAAAGAAAATATTTTCTGAATCAAAGACTTTAAAAGTAAGATACATAGTATTTAGAGGGCGCCAATGCTGCTACATCTAAACTCAAATGAAATTAACTAAATTAAAAATAAACATTAATCTTACGTTTAGATTGCATAACATGGAAAAAAAAGAAAGAAAATTCTGAATTCGGCTTGTAGACTTTATCAAGGATCACCTTCAAACAGGAATTCAAACTAAGGATTTTTTTCTATTAGGAGCCTGTCTTTCGTGCACTTATTGATTCCTCGTGACCGAAAATACCAAGAAATTGAAGTTTTTAGAAGATAAGAATTTGTAAGTACAAAACATTGAAATAAAAATCGGACATTAATAAGAATGTAACGCATAGCAAAATATCAAGAGATAATGGATATAAATAGTAGCAAAATACTACAAGATAAATAGACAAGAGATAAGCGTCCAACCAATAAACATCAATAAGTTTGAAAATCAAATTTAAATGCTAAGAAAACATAGTAATTGAATGCAAATAAAGTATGCAAGTTCAATGTCATTTAGGAGATAAATATAGTTAATATTTATTGCTAATTAATTTATCTATTTGAAAATCATACTTAAAACACTGCAACTGAATTTTTTAAAGAAAAGAACGCTATATATCAACAATATTCCACCAACCTGAAGGACTTCAAGGTTTATACACTTCGTTTTGCATAAAATTTAAAACAATCTGTTTTTATATCATATGAAAAAATAAATCCATGTTAAACGAACAAAGTTTTCCTAAACTTCCAAAATACATAAAAAAAAAATAATAATAATTAAAAATTGAGTGCCAAATCGGATTATAAATTTTTTTTTCTCAGACAGAGAGTTCTGTATTTAAAATTAATAAAAAAAATGTTCCAATTTTCTTAACCAATAAGTAACGTCACGTTTAATTAATCTTTCCAAAATTACAGGTACTGATTCCTCCACAGAATCGGGCATCCATAATATGTTTCTGCTTTCAGAAAAAGATAAAAAATGTTTCATTAATCAAAGTGTTTTTGCTCCCTCTCCTATTTTTGCTCCTCTCATCGGATAATTTATTCTTTTTTTAATGAGAAAACTAAGCACGATTTAAGACCAGGAAGAAATCGATAGCTTAACTCATGGCTGTATCATTTTTTCTACTCTAGTTTTAGTTCCTTCTCTCATAAAATCGTTTATATGTAAATGCAGAGTTGAATGTCATTTAGAACAGATTTATTTTCGTCGGTGTGCTTTTGTTGTTGAAAAATAAGATAAATAGGGTTACCTTCGCATTTTTTTTTTTTTTTTGGAGTTCGGGTTGAAGTGGAGTATCTTTTGTTTGTTCAATAAGCGATTTTGGAGGGGGTTTGAAACCAGATTCAGGTTTAAAGAATTTAAGAAATATTCTAAACTCAGAACAGGAAATCATGTGGCTGGGTTTCAGTTATCAAACAAAAACCTCGAGAAGTCCAAATGAATAATGAACTTAAATTATTTAATCTAGTGTTTCAGTTTGTAGCCAACATATATAAATAAATTAGCTTGAAGATAAAATAATAAATAAATCATTAAAATATAAATGAAAGATCTTATTACTACTTATATTGAGACATACATATATTACTTATATGCATATGATATGCATAGATGTTGTCTGCTCTATGTTGCTTTGCAAATATTTGTCTATAATTGAATACAAACTATTTTATAATACAGCAATGCAATACAACTTTAGTATTTCACTAAAACTGTACATAATATAGAAGGTGTAATATCAAATGCATCTGCATAAAATTTAAAATAGCCAAAAATTTTGAGTATGAATTTTGTATAAACATAACACTTTTAATTGTATTTTAACTTAACAAATACAGTACTCAGGAGGAGCTGGGGACGATTCGGAAAAAAAACGCAATCAACCTTTTTTTTTTGTTTTATTATTTTAAGAATCTTTGGTACTTACGTATTAACGTCACCGCAGCTACAAATTTGGCGGTTTTTGCGCTACTGCGCCAATAAAGAACAATCCTGTTACGTATTAACGCCACCACAGCTATAAATTTGGCGCTTTTTGCGCTAATACGCCAATAAAGAGCTTAATCTGTAGCTACGGTGGCGTTGAATTTTGAAAGCGATTGGCGGCACTTAAAAACCGCCAAATCTGTAGCTGAAGTGGCGTTAATACGTAAGTACAGAATCTTCGAATTAACAAAAACAAAAACAGTGAGAGTATTTTTCCCGTCGACTCTTTCTTGCATTTTCAAAATATGATTATATGATTCATAGCATAGATAAAACATTCATGAAAGCAGTGCAGTTCTTTTCTTCCACTGGGAAGAGAAAATTTATGCAAAATAAAAATTTCGGTAGCAAGAACACATCGCAATGGAATTAAATTTTTAAAAATTTTCACGCTCTGAAAATCGTGCAGAGTATTCGCCCTGCTTAATTCAATAATACCACTATATTGAGCTAAGAGTCAACAGATTCAGATGTTTATCCCGATTAGGAGCAGGCCGAAACTGATAATAATAACTGGGGGATAGATATTTTCCGTAATCCATAGACCGTTGCTCTTAGAGTTATCAAATTTGGAGCGTGCTTCGATAATAAGAAATGTTTATTAAAATTATAATTTTATCTTTCATTACATATCAGTCGAAATATAATCGATATTCATCAATAAATTTAGGGTGCACCATTTCGTATAAATTGTTAATACATCGAATTGAAATTCAATACATTAGCAACGAATAATATAATGTATTTTCAAGCCCTTTTATTTAATTCGACTTGCTTCGTGTTTGCAAACACAGAATTTTACAATGAATTTTTTCACACTCGTGTTTTATGTAACAATAATATTTAATGATTAGCTAAACGAGTAATTAAATTAAATTTTGATTCCACATACATGGAGTCACTTGACAGTATGTGTGTAAAAACATACAATAAAATAAATCGCAAAAAAAAATGTTTTATGCGATTTATTTTGTGTGACTGATTTTATATTATATTTATCATGTAGAAAGAAAAACTTAAAAATGTAACATGCTACATGATAAATACAATATAAAAACAACAGATAATAATTTTGATGCAATAAAGCTCAAATAATAGGTTGCTAAAATACTAGCAGCTGCAATAAAATAACATTAAATAAATAAATAAAAATAATAAGAAATAAAATGAAAATAAAACTCAAGCAAAAAGAAATGAAAAACATCTAGGCTCCTAATAATTCGAAACGCCCCTAAATTCAAGATCAAAGGAAATAGGCTAAGAAAATTATTATGTAAATGCATCGTTTTGTTGTGTTTCTTAATCCCATGATAAATGTGATGATTCATGTGATCCACTATCTATTTACTTTTTGACTTATATTCCGCTGTGAAGGCATGAAGTTTTTTTGTTCCATCTGGGCAAAACTAAACAGACGCTAATAATTTGATGTTTGTCACGTAACTGCGTATTGCCTGATTATAGCCTCAGCAGTCAAAAGAAATAATTTTTGAATAAAATTTTGTCTTGATCGGTCTCAGTGTGGATCTCATGGAAATAAATTTATGAGCATTTATTTTTCTTTAAATATCTTGAATTAATTTATTAGAACTTTTTTATCGTATTTTCTCATAATTGCACAAGTTTTGAAGCGAATAATACAATGAAAGAAGAAAATATTTGTTCATTAATTTAAGTAATTTAAATCAATTATTATTTAACAATTAAAATAACTATTCTGCCTTCAACTTCTATCTAGTGTCTGTTTTCAAAACAATACTCGTGAATATAGTCTATAAAAGTGCCTATATTTTCAGCATTGAAAGCATTGATTGAAGCAATCCTTTCGATAATTTGATTTAATTAAATAATTTAATTTAATGTTTCTACTCCTTCCGTAAGAATGTAACATTTTAATGACAATCTTTCGATCGTTTATACACTAAACTTATAATTTCCAAAAGTTAAAAGAATCGATTTAAAATAAATTTAAATTTCTCGATTTAGTTGCGTGACACATATTCAGGAGAAAATATTTCTCCGAATAGTTTCTGATTCCACAATGTTCAAAGTTATTTTTCCACTTCGAATTTTTCAGCAGTTCACATTCTTACATTCCAAGTTCTACTTTTTTATTACAGTGTCTTTATTTTTCATTCACTGCATCTTTCTTTTTCATCTTAAGACACATGTTCTGCTGGCTGTTGTATCGATCCTTCTCGCCGAAAAGATGACTAAAGGATAGAAAGAAGTTCGGAGGAGTTGGAACCGGAAGCGAATTTCCATATCACCATTGCGCTTCCGTCTCCAGGTCCAGTAATAAGAATAGTGGCGTAAGATATTCTTCTGCTGAGTCCAGGGCCGGTTTTGATATATTTTAAACAAATCTTTTGGTTATATAAAATTTGATAAAATGATTCTCTCGTCACAGTTTTAATTTTCCCATTTAAGATATAATACAATACAATATACTGAATGTAATAACAATAAAATGATATAATAATACAATGTACAGTACTCAATACAGTCTTCCGTGTGTACCTTCGGAAGATCGATTTTAAAACGTTGTTTTCATGTACATTTCAATAATATTCAGTAATATAATTATATAAGTTATTTCAATAATATAATATACAATAATACTCAATGCAATCCTTCGCAGTAGAGAATTTCTGATGGTACCTTAAAAAAGTCGATTAAAAATCGTTATTTTCATATATATTTTAATAATATTCAAATATATAATTATTTATATTCAATAATATAATTATTTAAGTTATTTCAATATTATAATACACAATAATACTCAATGCAATCCTTCGCTGTAGCGAATTTCTGACGGTACCTTAGAAAAGTCGATTAAAAATCGTTATTTTCATATATATTTTAATAATATTCAAATATATAATTATTTATATTCAATAATATAATTATTTAAATTATTTCAATATTATAATACACAATAATACTCAATGCAATCCTTCGCAGTGGCATGATTCGATGGCACCTTAGGCAAATCGATTTAAAATGTTAGTTTCTACGCACTTAAATTTTTTTAAAAATATAAATCGTATGAATTATGTTTAAAATATATATATTATATATTATATATATAATATATATATTATATATAATAATATATAATATAATATATAAATATATATATTATATATATATATATATTATATATAACTTATATTATATAACTATAATTAATAATTAATTATACCATTAATTAAATATAATTAATTGTTAATTATAGTTGATTAAATATCTATCTTCTCTTTTTGTTATTACGCTTTTTCTAAACGACCAGAGTGATTTCAACCAAACTTTGCTAATTTATTTTTAGGACAAGATAAATAATAAAGTCATCTTTTCAAAAGTCAGAAATTAATTCTAGTTAATTAAATATTTAGTTAAGTTGATTTCTAGTTAATCAAATATTTAATTAACTAGATATGAATTGAAATTTTGTCATTTCTGCATAGTTCGTCAATGTTTCCATAGTAACGTGACGTTAAAATCAACGGCTTTGATGAAGAGTGGCAATTACAATCTGATTTATTCTATTACAATTTTTAAGAATTTCTGCTATACATTTTTTGCAATATGTTATATAATATCTGTTATATATATTTCAATTTAAAGTAGCTATTTAATAGCACATAGAAGAACCAAAGGAAAGAACTGCTATTCCCTTCCCTTTCAAGCGAATCAAGGATCTAAGGTCCAAGGGCAGTTAATCAAGTTGGTGTTTTTCGGAATCAAGGAGGCTTGAAACATGGAAAGTCATCAAAATCTCGAATTCATATTTTTCGACAACTAAACAACGTTTTCTTTGTATACTTCGTATATGAGAAAATGGAAATAGAGCGGTTTGAGAAATAGTTAAGTTTTGTTCATACTGCTATTGGAATTCGTATTTACACAACATCATATATAATAAGCTAGCAGCAATAAGTTTAAACTTAAGTCTAGCCTCCATCCGATATGACATGGGCATGTCACGCAACATCAAACAAACATAAAAATTAGAAATTATCAAAAATAACTACAAAACAATTTTTATAGCACACATTCAGAAATATTTAGAATGTTAAAAAAGTAAAAATATGATATGATCATAGACAAAACATTTCTCTAAAAATACACAATAGAAAAGCTGCTTTAAAATTTATAAATATACAAATAAGTCATTGTAACCATTGTTCCACACTTGTTTATCAGCTTTGTATAATCTGATATTAAAATAAATTTCGGCTTGCTTCATAATATTTCCTTGTAAACTATATCGGCTGGGCGATCACTTCGCTCCTCATCAGATTCATTCTGCCTCTTAATTCAATTGCAGTGTAATTTAAAGAGAGATGGTTATTTCGCTCGATATAAGACTCTCCTATCCTAAGTGTGGTCATTCTTTCTCTGATATTCGCTATCTGAACATTTCTTTCCTCTACATTTTCATTACCACTTAACAAACGAAGCGTTTTGGCATTTAATGTGCTCCGGCCAAGGTTGGATTTCCTTTTTTAGGCATAATGAGTTTTGAATCGCACGTATATCAGACGTAATCAAAGAAATGTATCGGATATGCATATCACTGCTCTTGCTATTTGCGCATGCCCGGTCTGCGCGGATAAGTGCAAAGCACAGATACTGCTTTTTTACGCATGCGTGAATCGTAGTAGGAAAATAATTAAAACCGCAATTATAAAACTCGTTTTTTTTATTTTGATATAACTTTAATATACTAAAACATTCCCCAATAAATGCCCTATAGATTGGTACAAATATCTCCAATATCAGTTAAGTATTTCTCGAGTTTTTCTTTTTCAAACATACAGACGATTTCAGCAGACTTCATTTCATACTATGTATAGATAAAAAAAAGAAAGTTCGTTATATCGTAATTGATAAAATTTGAATCTATATTAACTTTTATTTATGACAACTCCACTTTGCAAAAGCTTTTTTTTGTATTTATGCTTGTTTATCAGACTAAGATAATTTCAAAATAAATGGGAATGTGTGGATGAAAATTGGTATGCAATCAGCAGTCTTTTGATCTGTGAGAGTTGCAGCAGACATGCATATAAACCTAATGGAAGTTAAAGTTTTTACTAAGATTCAAGCATTCTCACATTAGTATGATGTAGAAACTTGAAGAAAGTTAGCGAGAAAATTCATTATTTGAAACGCAAAATAAATGACGAACTAAAGTCCCCGAATAATCCTTGAACAGCTTTGAAACGAAACAAGTAAAACTGTTTTAAATTAACCCAAATAACACAAGGAAGGAAAATTAAAAGTAATTAGAACAACCTGCAGGAAATATCATATTCTTGATGTTCATTAAGCTTGATTCGATTGTCTTTATATTAAAAAATTATTCTTAATTACTACGACCATAATAGGTATTTAATATATTACAACATTAGCGTGCATAAGAGAAGTAACTCAAATAATGAAAACTGTTGAGATTATCATAATCATAAATTTACTACTCCGATCAATCCTGAGGCCTCGGAAAAAACTGAGTGACCGGACCGCCGCTATAGCAACACTAGAGGGAATTGTGGTTGCTTCCTAAAGGCCATCACCGACCACGGTACAACTCTTCCCTTGGGAAGAAAGTCCGGTCATTGATGGGAGGTAGTCAAACCGCACATCTTTCTGTACCCACCAAGATAGCGAGAACCATCTACCATACCGGAAGCTTCTCATTCTCATTTTTGAGGTGCCCCCCTTCGTGGGAGAAAGTGTTGAGGTAATGCGAGCAATATCCCGATCTAGCGAGAGGCCATGTGGGAAACTTAATGGGGTCATCGAAGAGCAATCCCGCCTAGTACGAAGGAACAAATGACACTTGATGGCATTGGACACTTGCATACAGAAAAGGACCTTCTAAAGAAAACGCATATTTGTGCAGAAAAAAGAATAGAAAAAAAAAACATTACATTTATATAACATGTTAAATTGTGAAACATTAAAAATGCATAAAATACATTAAATGTACATTAACTTTTTTACATTTGGAGTAAGACAAGAGCTTTGACACAATGTCTTTAATAGAAGATTTAATGACTATAATTTTTATGAGTTCTTCGACGTAAAGGACTCATTTTTCCTTTTCTCCAATTTCTTGGCTACAGTATTGAGTAAAATATACATAAAAATATTTTGAAAAATTTTATTGAAATAAAATTATTATAATTGAAACGTTAACTATTTGAATTTTAAGGTGGTGCAATCCTATACTACGATGCTTTCATATTATTAAATTTTGATTCATATTTAATTAATCTGATAATTCTTTCTAGGTGTGAAACTATGCCCTATGAAATAACTACAGACCAAATTTCGTAAGTGTATGTTTAACGACCTACATAGCATTTGTTTAACGGCCTACATAGAGTCTCCTCCTAGTGAAAAACTTCAACTGGTAAGGCGTTTCACAATTAACAGATAATATACAGTCCTTAAACCTATCAAATTAAAAAGACTACCAACCATCCCAGTAAATTTAAATTTTACACAAAAGATATATTTCTTCTCTAAGTTGTTCTAACCCATCTCTCAATAACGCCACTTGTACCCAAACCCTTTAACATTATTCTGAAGTATTTCAACAAAAGCAATGCACGGAATAAAAAAAAAAAAAGAAAAGAAAAAGAAATGGAGAAAAGAAGAGTGCTGCTGCTGAAAAGGAAGCAGTAATATTTGCTAGTCTCGAATACGCAAGTTTTTGGCGAAATGTTTTCCGGCGAAAGAAGGGGCGGCCTCTCCTCCGATTTATTCCGTTTCCAGAAAGGAATGAAGACATCTCATTTTTCATTCCCTTCCGGGGAACTGGCTCGCCGGACAGTTTCGCTCCCCCCCCTTTTTTTTCTCTTCTCCCGTTTCCGTAATGCACGGCACTTCCAGAATGATTGCATATATTTCTAAATAGTTGTTTTGAATAGAAATGATGTTATCTTTCATAAGGATGGAAAAAAACCTATGGAAATGCTCCCTTCTTTAACTTCCATATACGTCCCACGGGGTAGGGGCACCTCGTAATTGAGGATGAGAAGCTTCCGGCATGGTTGTTGGTTCTCGCCACCTTAGTGGGTACACAAAAAGGTGTGGTGTCTCCTTCCATTGATGATGGGACGTACTTCTCAAGGGAAGGGTTGTACCGTGCCCGGTGATGGTCCTTAAAACTCAATTACAGTTCCCGTCAGTATTGCTGTTGCGGCGTTCCGGTCATTCAAGTTTTTCCGTGTGCTTTCCGGTGGGTCGGAGTAGCCAGTTTGTGGTTGGAATTTAACTTCCTCATATACTTCCTCATGAGGATGCCACCTGTTAACTGTGCTTTTGCGTATGCATTCAAAAGTCCTCATTTATTTTTCATGGATATCTTTTAACATGATAACTATTATAAGCTGTTATAATATCGATAAATTACGTCGCGTGACATGGGTGGTGCAAAAAAAATCCTTCAAAAAGCTCTACAGGGCCAAGGACAACCACATTTAATGCGCACGTTTTTCTCGGGTATAATGTTCTTATAAACAGAGATCTTTTCAAAATTTTAATTCGCTTCTTAACTAAAAAGGAAACAAACATTAAAACTTTTTCCTAAATATCTTAGAAGTATATCGTTGCTTGAAAGTCATATTGACACCATTGTACAAATTTAAGAATTGATTTTTCAATAATATCAGTTTTTAATTCGATAAACGCTTCCTTTAATTTTAATGTTATCAAAATGTTTTTACATATATTTTTATGTGCCTAAATATATTTAAAATAAAAGAATAATGATATATCCAAAATATATTTAAAATAAATGATTTCATATTAAATAATGAAAAGTAGCGAAAGCAAAATTTTTCATTGTTTTAGCTACTGAATTACAATGATATTAAATGCAATTTTCGGGATTTATATAGTCGAGAGAAATTTTTAAAAATTAATATATACGTAGGTAATCAAATCAAAGATACATCTTTATTTCTCTACAATTTTCTGACTAGAAGTTCAAATCTCGCTTAATTTCCAAATTTTTATCCGAATAAAAATAGGCAATCATTATGTTATGCAACTTTTCTCTGATTAATGATAATTCTTTATTTTCTCGAATACTAATAAAATATATCGTATAATATAATAAGATATAAGAATATCACATAAAGTGTCCTCTTCCTTCAATTGGATTAATTTTTAAAGTGAAATAAGTCCTGTCCTTTTTTTATTAATTCATTTAACTTGTAACTTAAAGACGCTTGTCCCTCATTTTTCTTTTTCTTTTTTCATTATTGAAACCGTTTAAATTGCAAAATCTCCAAATTCTTCATTTCTCTATTAATTGTTTGATTTGTCCTTTCATATGTAAATCCTTCGCCAAAAATAGCTTTTAAATTGGTACGCTTTCTTTTTTCTTTTTTTTCATTTTCAATATGGATACGCAGCCAACACCTTTCTGCGTAATGCCTATAAATGAAATTCTAAAATTCAACGAATTAAATGGAAGCAATTAAAAAAGGGCATATGTGCAAAATCCGCTGCAACTCTACTCAAGGCAAGAGCTTATAGCACAGCCCTTTGTAAGAGTATGAATCCCTGGGAAGTGTCTCCAGAAACTATTCACATGCCCATTCGGTTCTCTTCATTTCTTTTCGAGATGCATTTGTAAATATGTTTTATATTTATAAAACTGTTTGAGCAGAGACTTTCTGTTGTTTTTGAAAATTCAAACGAGCTTACAATAAAGAACAAGTAGATTCAAGAAGTTCAGCTAACTATATTTTTTTCAGCTTAAAAAACAAAATTAGAATGATACTTGTTTCTAAGTACTTAAGAAATTACTCACTTCGTTACTTGATATAAATACCTCAATATCTCTGTATATTTATTGCTTTTTGGGATATACTTTTGTTTTCGACATTTTAAATGTAATTTTGAAATCAATTTATCTCACTCCTTCAGATGTGTTAGAGCTTTTAAATTTTAAATGCTCGCGTAGCCTTGATGTCAATACATGTTGTTGTCACTTAAGCCACTTTACAAGTCTGCTTTCAAATCTGTCAGCGATTTTAGTCGAAAGAACGTCTTTTGTTTTTTCAGTAACGCCAACTAGGGCCAAGAGTACTAGTTAATTACTTCATGCGCCACATTTGCTTCCACAAACCATTTTTACAAGGAGGGGGCACATTCACACACCTCACAGATAGAACACAGAAGAACAGCAACAATGCCCGAACCGCGACTCGAACCCGGGACGTCCAGATCACGGTGAAGACACGCTACTCTAGCCCAGGACGCCGGCTGTCAGCACATTGTTTCCCTATATTGTGAATTTAATTATCAATTAATCAATATCAGTGGGGCTATCAATGAGGTATTTTCCAAAGAAGTTGATTTCATGTTACCATAATATTAACAATACTGAATTATAAATTTTCAATATTGTTCTAATCTAAAAAAGTGAAAATAATTAAAATTTTAAAAAAATCGACTTCTATATACTGTTTTTATAGAAATTTTTTATAAACTTTTTCATTAAATTTATTTCAATTCAATTCCGATATAATACTAAAAAAATCGCTATTTGATGCGAAATCTTTTCATTAAAAAATAAACATGCATTATTAAATATATTGTCACGTAGGTACTTTAGTGTGGAATGCAATGACACACAAAAAGAAGTAGAGCTAAAGCAATTTATTAACTCAACTCTGAACTGAGAACACAGTACCTGACAGATCTTCTGCTTTTATACTAGCAGGGAAAGTTCCAGAATACTTTTCTGGAAACAGTAAAACAAGTCCAGAACACTTGTCTGATAAACTAAGTTAGTTTAGTTGAGTTATTTTAACGTCCCGTTTGAAGCAACACTTGGGCTGTTTTGAGACGGACCTCGTAATTTTGAACTACGGTCAGATGGCGAGGACGACACCTGAGCTGGCACACCACAACAGGGGGAGAACGTTTGGTCTGGACGGATTTAACGTGCAACAGACCCCCTTACACGACGGTTCTTCGGTGGAATCGGGTCTCGAACCCGAAACCCTCCCGTTCCGTAGCTGAGACCTTATCACCAGGCCACCGCGGCCCTGTTTGGTAAACTAAAGAAAGCTCCAGAATCTTGTGGAGCATGAAATAAAGGAAAACATAAAATCAAGGAATTAAATATTTACAGAAACTGTGAATCGCATTGCCTCTAGCAGGATTCGAACCTACAACCTCTTGATTATGAAATCAGTGCTATGACCATTCGGCCATGGAGAGTCGACTGTATTGTTTCAATGCTGCAATATTAATAATTATCTATCATTAATCAATATTCATTGATATTTAATAAACTATACCTATATATTATATCTATTTATTTTTATATTGAGTGCTTTTGTATAAATATTTGCAAAAAAAAAAAAATCTGTAAAAGTAACAAAATTATATAATTTAAGAGAACTTTTCTATATAATTTGATTGATCGCCATTTTTTTTTTTTTGTGTGCATTCATCTTTATTTTAGTGAGAGCAGCGAATGAAACAGGAGAAATTTTATTCCTTTACCGTCGTCCTTGACTCATCCGTCATCGGATATCTCGGGAGGAAAATAGACAAAGCATGCAATTTGTGCAACAGGGAGAAAAGTTATGTTTCCCGAAATGCCACGCCAAACATTTCTAATTTCTCAAGGAAAAAAAAAATTCTTTTGCTACGTATTTTTTTTCCCCTATCAGAAGAACTATCTTACCAACCACGTAAGATAATGAAATTTTGTTTTCGAGACAAAGATGTAGTGCTTTTTTTTTTTTCATAATATGTTACAATAAAAAAATATTCTTGCATTTTCATTTTTCATTAAATGCAATGCTTTTCGAATTGAAGTTTTTGTTGCTGAATCTGGTTCTTTTAGACAATTTAAATCAACGATTTGTTGTAAAGATCATAAGAAAAGTTTATAAATATTTATTGGTAAGTTATTAAATATCAACTTAAATATTCATTGCTACGAAAGATACATCTGCCAAAAATATTTACTATGAAAAATGAAAACTATTGATTATATTGTTTAGATTTATTTGCATTCATCCTTCACATAGCTTTTTATTTAATATTGCATACAATACATTAAATTTCAATGTCTACTGAAGCCCTGTTCTTACATTATTTCCAACAGACATAAGAAATGTATTTCATGTATTTTCTGTCAAGCGAATGCACATTTTATTTTAACACATTGACTGCCGTGTCACATATTTGAGTTACAGCAAAAGTTTTCAGTCAATGTCGAATTTGATGCGAGTAGAACAAGCCTATGTTTAGCTTATATCTCCTCTTCTTAACACATTACTCAGCACGTGAGTCGCCTGTGATTCATACACATGCATTTATACACATATATTTTCATATACATATACATAATATATTTATACATATATATTTTCTTCTCTGCTATAATTAAAAGAGAGCAAATAAGTAAGCATCAAATGAGATAGTGGTCCGAATCGCAGACATCAATCATAACAGTGAATGTGTTAATTGTATTCGGAGCATTAATGCACTCATCTCATTTTTTCCCCCGTATTAAACTAATAATGGTTTAAAAGATTATAATTGACTTTCGTCCGAATATGGTTCCATTTTTGACATTAGACAGCAAATTCCAAATGTTTCTGGTATGTGACACTATAAGAGGTCTCTTTCTATCCTACATTACTGTATGTCCGATGTTATTATATTAATAGGACTCTTATCGACTTCTGATATACTGCAATCAGTTTATTCTAAAATACAATGTTTGTTCAAAATTTAGAACTAATTCAAACAATGTTAAATAAACTGTTGTTGTTGTTTATAAGGGTACTTGCCATGGACAAGCTCGTTGACGAAGTCAGCGATTTTAAGCCAAGGGAGCGTCTCTTGTTTCAGTAGCGCCAACTAGGGCCATAAGCAAGTCTTAGCTACTCACGCATCACATTCGCTTGCACAAGCTCTTTTTACAGGGGGGCCCATTACAGGGGGACACACCTCATAGATAAAAGAAATGAAAAACAACCATGCTCGAGCCGGGACTCGAACCCAGGACGCCTAGATGACGGGAAAGTCACGCTGTCCTATGCCCTATACCAGTCGCGCTGTCCGTCCCTATGCCACGACGCCGGCTATGTTAAATAAATAACTACACATATCTGCGTAAACATCGTTTTCACGATCCCACCAAATGTTGATATTCATTTATCTTATCCCCCTATTGTATAGGTAAAATAATTGGGAGATGGAGACGGTTCACGAATTGCATTTGTTGCTACTTAATTATTCAGATTGCGCATGATAGATTTATAACTCTCCAGATTATGCCAGGATATTATTTAAATTTGTAATTCAGAATACTGGGTGAATTTATGCTGACAGGAAATATAAAAACATCAGTTTATGACTGGATAAATTATACGAGGCTTGTAAACGAAATAACAAAACCAATTTTTCTACGATTTTTTTTTTGTTCAAATAATATGACATCTTCATATTGTCTCCTCCAAAGCAATTATCTTGGAATTTTACACTGCAGATGATTTTCTATTTTTACTTTCTTGTATTCCCGGGTATTCAACCTAATGTGGCGGAAGGGCAGGCCTGATAATAAAAACGCTGGATAGGCCGGAGTTTTGTGAATTCATTTCTTTGCCCTCCAATACCAGATGACAAAGTGTTCATACCAAAACTCACTGTTATAATATGTATTTTCTTACTACCTATTGAGTACTAAGCTCTCCATTTATCTCAAGCCACGTAGAATGTGAACACGGCGGCATTTAAATGAATCGTAGAAGCAATTGACGGTAAAGTGTACAGTTAAAATAGAGGGTTCTGTACTGGTAGTTTATATATGTTTATATACTGCACTGCACTGCACGTTTCAAGAACTTATTAGATAAAAGTTACAGGATATCAACTGTTCGCATTATAACATAAATTCTGTAAAGTCTAACTTAAGTGCAGGAAACATAAACAATGTTGACAATGCAACGCCTTGCCTTCCTCAATTATGATAAAAAATTGGCCGGATAGTACGGAAACTGGATAGTTGTGAACCGGATAATAGGGAGTGTACTGTATAGAGAAAGTATAGAAATCGTACGGATTTTGGCGAATCTCCATGTTTTAGACCTTTCTGAATTAAAAAACAACATGTTTTTAGAAAGCGTCCGTCTGTCTGTGTCAAAGATAACTCAAACACATATTGAGCTTGAAGAATGAGATTCTGCACACATTCTTTACACAAAATTTACAAATATCTCTCAACTTTTGAGTAGAATGTGTTTTTAGAGGGAATCCGTCTGTCCGGATGTTCGAATATGAGTTAACATGATAACTAAAAAACGAAGAGAGTTAGATAGGTATAATTTGGTACATTGATTTAACATGTATAGTGTGGACACCTATCAAATTTTGAACGAAATCCAACGAGGAGTTGACCGTTTGTCGGTCTTTACGTTTCAGAAAGATATAAACTCAAAAACGCAATGACTTGAATATAACAACTTTGGTTTATGATTTTGTGATTTCAATTGTAATTCTGTGTTAAATGCTGGATTTAATGAACTGGGTGAAAACGTATCTAAAACACAAATTCAGTTTTTGTATATTGTTAACGTATGGCAGGGATTAATCGCCCGAAAAAGTTTGTGACCATTGCTGCAGGTTCATAGCAGAGCTACAACTCGGATGCTGAAATTGGTATTACTTGGTCGGTTGCAGATGTCTGAATGTTTTCTAACATTTTGTGTCCTCATATGTATTCTTTCTAATATCCTTTGAAGTGAAATTTCAACCTTGGAAAAGAAAGTCATATGAACTTTAATCAGTAAAAGGGGATAGGAGACAAATGGATGCTTTTACGTTTTAAAAAACTTTTTAATGGAAAATATACACTTATGTCCATAAATTAAGGATAATATTCAGAGTCACGCGGAAATCGAACTCTAAAATACATATATCACCATAAAATGGCTAAACACATCTTCAAAAATCATATGCAAATTGCAGGAAGCCACCAGATGACACCGACAGTAGTGTAAGAGAGTGATGTATAAGGATTATAGGCACAGAAGTAAAATTATTCGCAAGCGCTTTATAAGCCTTTCGGTGCAATAACCGCATATTTATGACACAAAGAGCTCATTTGGATGATTTTTTACCTGGTAGAATTATCGGCCGTCTGGAATGCAGGTGTACCCTACTGGAAGTATCCGAGGAATTTGGAATCACCCAGAGTGTCATCTCCAGGCTTTGGAAACGATTCCAAGATGATGGTAATGTGAGTAGACGTTACAGCACAGGTCTCCCCCGAGTTACAACGCCGAATGAGGACAGGTATTTGGCAGTTACTGCCAAAAGAAACAGATGAAGCTCAGCATTATACCTGTCTCGACAGCTCTATTCAGCCACTGATAAGACAGTTTCAAGGTAAACCGTATACTAACGCTTAGGGCAGATTGGTTTATATGCTCGTGACCTTGTCAGATGTGTTCCACTTACTACAACTAACTTCCGCCTGTGGTTAGCCTGGAGTAGAGAGCATGCATTGTGGACACCGCAAAAGTTGGCTTGTGTGATGTTTTCCGACGTTTCTCGTCGGACTTTCATATGGAGAGCGCCAGGTACCCGTTACCACCAAGAGAACATCATTGAAATATACCGTTACGGTGGTGTAGGATTGCTCGTTTGGGGGGAAATTATTCTGGGTTCCAGAACTGAGCTGCATGTTCAAATTGGAACCATGAAAGATCATATCTATAGGGACGTCGTACTGGAACAACATGCAGATTTGTTTCGGGGCGCCATGAGCCCAGAATTCATGTTTATGGATGACAACGCCCGTCCTCATCGTGCAAACTTCGTAAATGAATGCCTTCGATCGGAGGATATCACCCATATGGACTGGCCAGCATTCTCACCAGACTTAAATCCAGTAGGCATGTGTGGGACATGCTTGGTTGACGAGTTGAAGCCCTTCAACCACCTCCTACATGTCTACAGAACTTCGGAGAGCATTGTTGGATGAGTGGTGTAATATTCCCCAAGATCAGATCGATAATTTGATACTCAGCATGCTTAGGCGTTGTACGGACTGTATTGCATCGTCTGGGAGACATACTATGTATTTACCATCATACCAACCATGTAATATTGGTTTTTGTAACTAGGAATTTTTTGTAATTTGCTCCAGGGAGAAAAGAATCTCAATTTTTATTAATGATATCAAACATATAGCATCTTTCTTGTTCTTTACCGTTTGTTTAATAAATAGGCTTTACAAATCACATTTGTTTTGCTTCTGACTCTTTCTTTTCCTGAACTTGAATTATACTTAATTTATGGACACAAGTGTAGTTAACATTGCTTTTTATTGTAATGCTTTGGTTTTGGTTTCACACATAGTGTTGGTTCACCATTTCGCCTGGAGACACAAATTCTTTATGGAGCACTTTCTGGCCATCGAAAAAGCATATCAGCATATTTATTTTTTGTTTTTAGAAAGTTTGAAATATGCCATTTATAGTTTTGTGGCTCCTTTTCTGAAATGTAATCGCATATTCAAGATTTATCATTAGTAAAGACACGTTCCATAATATGGGAATCATATTCAGTAAATTAAAAATAAAACAATCGACACATGGGATACTTTTGTACCAGCAAAAGTTATTGTGGAACAGGTTTCACCCCGAATTATCTTATCCTCATTAGTTTGGTCAATATCTTATTAATGATAATATGATTCAAATCGAAGTATTCTCTGTCAGTCTATGTTAAAAATACACAGCATCCAGAATTGTGGCAATTTTTTTTTCAGTTTTTAAAGTTGCAGACTTTTGCTATTAGATTCTTTTTTAAAACGCTTTACGCTAACTGGATCTTTGGAACGTTTACAAAACATTATTCCTATAGGACTGATGAAGCTTTACAAAAGTTTCATCGACACTCTGCCGAAATCTGAAACAAATATAAATAATGTCACTCTTTTACAAAATACATTTGGAATAAAAATTTCTTAAAAACTTTTTATGAACAAATAAGTACCATTATGTAGCAAAAACTCATATTGGGTGCCACATCAAATGTTCATCTACAATTCCCTCCAAATGGAAAATCCACAATTCACCACATTTATTTACTTTTTAACATACCTAATTCAAATGCCGTTTTGCGTTAGTTAAAATAGCATCATCTGATAAAATTTAAAATTCATTTGTTTATCTCTGATAACATTTCAGGATTTACTGCTTTTTAAAATTCTTTAATAATTAATATATTTTATGATTTCTATTGACTACGTCAAGAATAAAGGGACACTTTTATTTGTTCAATTGAATAAAATGTATTCTTTTTCTATTCATTTCAGTGAATGAACTCGTCATTATATAATCTTAATTCTACAACAAAAAGGAAACTTTTTAAAAATAAGTCTTAGCAGTCTAAAACTGCTGATAATGAATCCACGTCAACGTTTCAAAGCGCCCCCTGTAGTGGCAGTCTTTTGCATCGGGCGCGTGATTCAGCCGTTTAATAAGCCGTTTAACTCATTTCACTGCCGTTATATGGTTGAAGAGCTTTCGAAACTGTTCGAGTCCTTTCATTAGCCTTCGCATACACTCGCCATTGAGGGACGGCTCCTCACAAAAGACAAGGGGATGTCCCTCTCTTGATATCGATCATTTCTATCCAAACAAGAATATGAGACTCTTTTGAAAGGCTTTCCGAATATCGAGCATAAAGGGAAGACTTGCCATCCTTCCGGGCTCTGCTTGTTCTGGATAAAAGGGGGTGGTGGTGAGGATAATCGTCCGCGTTTCGAATCGAAGTACCTTCAAGCTGAGAGGCAGGAACAATAGTAAAATATTAATCACTTTCTCGAACACGTATTATATCAGATATATTGTAATCGACAAAAGAATTTAGTTTCGAATTTTTAACTAATGTACACTTTTTAGATCTCCCTAAGTCTGAAAAACACATGTTTTACTTTATGGTATACGTATAGAAATAGAAGGTATTGTAACCGATAAATATTTAAACTCTAGAAATTTGATGACCCTTAAAGTTGCAGACCTCCCCTATACTGAAAAACATGTTTTTGGAATTATGTCTGTCCATCTGTCTGTGACTAAGATAACGAAAAATATCGAGATATACTGATGAAAATCGGTATATAGTCTGTACACCAAATTCAAATACAATGATACACGGTGAATGTAGGACACGATAAATTAAAAATGATTTGAACTAAAAATGTGAAATTTTGTATATGGTCTTGGCTTAAATTTATCGATTTCTATCGAATTTTGAATGAAATTCATTATGAAAACGGCTGTCTCCATACAAATTTACAAGATAACTATACAAAGGAAAGAATTAAATAATTACAAAATTTCGCACAAAAAATAAGCCTCTAAAGTTTAAATCTGTATCAAATTTTTAGCTAAATCCATCAAAATGTGGATCGTATTTCACATATGTAAAACGATAATTCAAAAACACAATGACTCAAATAAATGAAATTTAGTATGTGATTTTTTAAAAATTATAATTGCAGTTATGTATTAAAATTTGGCTTCAATCAGTCACGGCAAAAAGGCACTAAATATATGCATTGGGATTTCTGCTGTTTATATATTAAACACATGCTTGCAATTAATATTGGAAGATCTCATACTAACAAGCTCTTTCGTAAGTATTGTTTGATAAATAGTTTGTAATTAATAACACATATGGACATACAAGTTAATAATGCAAGATTGTTTTTTTTACTGCACTTCGAAGCACACAACTCTCATCTTCGGAACTCTGAAAATAAAAATTTGAGCACTTCGAAATGGGACAGGGAATAACATCTTTATCAGAAAGTATGTGAGAAAATTACGTGGAGACCACTAGTTAGTTGGAACAATATCATTGGAAATATGAGAATATGAAAACTCAAAAATAGCGATCAAATTTAGCATATGGTCTTCTCGCCCAAATTTGGAAATTTCTATCCAATTTTGGATGAAATTCCTCGGTTTGTCCATGCATTTTCAGGTGAATACATAATTCAAAAATGCAAATACCCTGGTGTGCAAAGCTTAAGCAACAGGTATGTTTTTTGCCATAACTTCACGAGAAATCATCTGAGAGACATGAAATTCCGAAATGAGATACAGCATTTTGTTCTGAAAGAATGACGAAAGCATAGTTGCGCAGAAATGAATACAATGCATACAGTATGGAATCAAACAAAAAAAGGCTTTAATGAACTCATAGTATCGTTACACATGATTGTCTGTCCAAGAGGAAGAACAGCAAGCAGATGTTCCTTGGTATGGGATATGCCCTCCCCTTACTACAATGGTTGCTTCGCACCGTCTCCCCATACTCAGCACCAGATTGTCCAACAGTTCTTGAGGTAAGAGTGCCCATTCCTCAATCAGCATCTGTTTAAGTTGTCGGGTGTTCCCAGGAGGATGTAATCGTGCCGCAAGGCGTCTCCCCAAAGCATTCCACACATGTTCTATCGGATTTAAATCAGGGGAGCATGCCGGCCAATCCATTCGAGTGATATCTTCACTTTCCAGGAGCGCCTCAACAGCATGAGTCCTGTGTGGCCGTGCATTGTCATCCATAAAAACGAAGTCTGATCCAATGGCACCTCGGAACAGACACACATGAGGAAGGATCACCTCCTGACAATAGTGATCTCCAGTTACAGAACCTCTGTCGAAAACGTGGCGCTCAGTCCGCCCGTTCATCATAATGCCTCCCCAGACGACAACTCCAGGACCACCGAAACGGTCTCTTTTCGTGATGTTACTGGGATAAAACCGTGTCCCGACCTCTCTCCAAATCAACTGGCGTTGGGAATCGCTTGTGGCACTAAAACGACTCTCATCTGTAAAGAGGACACGACTCCATTGATGAGATGTCTAGTTTTTGTGCTCCCTACAGCACTCTAAACGGTGCCGCCGGTGGGAAACTGTCAAAGGGATGAAGCGTTCAGGACGGCGGGCGAATAGGCCACCTTTGTGAAGGCGTCTGGACACAGTAAAACGCGACACTTGTCGCCCCGTTGCTGCGTACAGTTGCTGAGCAATGGCGCTTGCTGACTGGTTTCGGGTTCTTTTCGCCTGCAGGACGATATGTCGGTCATCCACTGCAGTTGTTTTCCTAGGGCGGCCACCACCAACCTTTCTCACAGCTGTACCTGTGGTTTATAAGGCTTTCCAAGCGCGCGAAACGACACTTTTGTTGATTCCGAACTCTTCAGCTACACTGGTCACACTACGCCCCTCCTTCAGCTTTCCGATCATTCTTCCACGTGTGAAATCGTCCAGGTGATTTCTGCTAGCCATATTTCACGAATTAACTCACGTGCACTTGCAGCGAATGTCTTTAATTGCGTCTCCGTCCTTCCTTTTATTGTAGTGTTGAGCTGCGCACGGCTTCCGCACGTGTTTTGCGTACGTTCACGTCGCCTGTGACGTTTTGTTCCTGATATTTGCATATGCATGACCTTTCTCTTGAATTACGTGTTCATTGTACTGATCGCAAGAACTCCTTTTCTGCAATTTCATGGCTATCTGCTTAAAATTTGCATTGTTGCTTAAGTTTTGCACACCAATGTAGTTAAAGAAATGAAAACTATATACCATGAATTAAAACACATAGTTTTAAAGAAATTCGAATAGTACCTTCGTTTCAAATTATGAATCAAATCTATAAAAGGGTTAATCGGTCTTTATTTGTTGTCGCAAATTGCATCATGTTGCGTAATTTCCTTTTTTTTTCTGCATTATTTGCAGCCATAGATTTTGTGACTACTATTGTAGTTCTATGTCAAATTTTAATTTCAATAGCTCTGGAAAATCATGCCAGAAAAACATATTTGATTTTCTGGTACCTGTATCAGCGATTAATCGCCAAAAAATTATCAAGTGAAACGGTCAGGGGCAATTCAGTAGCAGCATCTATTTGTTCCTGACACTGCAAAATCGAATATAGTCTGAATTTTAATGTAAATAAAAGTACGAGAGCTGATATCCTCAGAATAACCGGTTTTGATTCGTTCATTTCTAATGTTGGTTGTCTCATGTACAAATGAAAATCGATATCAGTCTATATTTGATAAGCGAAACTAGACATCAACCCAACCCTCATCGAATTCTCAGATCGATTGATTATTTGTCAATCTAACTATCATGTGTATATAAATGCGATAATGGAAGAATGACAAAAACTGGGGATAAAAATTTTTATTTGTTTTTGTACACATTAAAATTTCTGCTCGATAGCTCAAATGAAATATTCAAAATTCACGCTTGATTTATTTTTCTTGCATTACGAAGCGCAATATAAAACGTCCCCTATTATGGAAGTTGTTGTTGTTACTTCTGGTACTTGACACAGACAAGCCCACTGACTAAGTCAGCGATTTAAGAAGAGATTTGTGCAGTAGCGTCTGAGGGTAAAGACCCCTGAGCACCCGAGGGCAGTAGTCTGACTTCCAGCTCACATGAAGATGACACTCGCTTGCACAGCCCCTTTTTACAGAGGGGTTCTTTCACACACTTCACAGATAAAACACAGAGTAAAGAGAAACTATGCCCAAACCAGGACTATGAAACTGTCTGTCGTTCTGCCCACCAGACAACACTTCCTTCAGATGGTTGAAGGATCTACGATTCTAAATACGGTGAGCCATACCTTGCTTCAGAGACGAAGCGAATCTAGTCTTAAAGCACAATGCTGAAGATAGTAATGCATTCTGTGCATGTGCCAGACATGGATTCTTAATTTTTTAAATTTATTTTACCGATAATTCGATGTTAAATTGTATTTTTGGAGTATAAGTGTTGCAAAAATTCTCAGTAACTCTAGATTTGTTACAGAGAATAATATTAAAAAAAAAAGAAAAAAAAAATACTTGCAATAATTTGTCCTTTCCGTGAATCGAACTAAGGACCAGCAAAAGAACAATGGATCTACGATTCTAAATACGGTGAGCCATACCTTGTTTTAAAGAAAAGGCGAATCTAGTCTAAAAGCACAATGCTAAAGTTAATAAGGCATTCTGCTCATGTGCCAGACCTTCCTTCTCAAATTTTTAATTTATTTTACAGATATTTCGATGTAATTTTTTTTTAAATATAAGATTTGCTACAATTCTCAGTAACTCTAGATTTCTTTCAAAGAATAATATTAAAAAAAATAATATTTAAAATTATTCTTACTTTCCGATACTCAAACTGAGGACCAGCAAAAAACAATAAAACTCTCAGTCGTTTGCAGCACTAGGCCACAACTCCTTCTCACGGCTGGAGGATCTAAGATTCTCAATACGGTGAAACATACCTAGTTTAAAAGATGAAGAGAATCTGTTCTAAAAGCACAATTTTAAGAATAGGAATATTTTCTGCGCCATGTGCAAGATCTTGATTCTTAAATTTTTTAATTCATTTTATAGATATTTCGATGTAAAATTTTATTTTTTAAATAAAAGTTTTGCTACAATTTTCAGTAATTTTAGATTTGTTGTAGAGAATAATATTAAAAAAAAGAAAAATATATATATTTAAAGTTATTCTTCCTTTCCGAGACTCGAGATGATGAGCAACAAAAAACAATACAACTGTTCAGTCATTCTGCCTACCACACCACACATCTTTGTAACGGTTGACGGATGTAAGATTTCAAATACGATGAACAACTCCTAATTTCAAAGATTAATTGAATCTGGTCGAAAAGCAGAATGCTAAAGAATAGTAATGTTTTTTGCGCATGTACAAGATTTTGTCAATTAAAATTTTAAATCAATTTATAGATATTTCGAAGTAAAATTTCATTTATGAAGTATACGATTTTCTAAATTTCTCATTTACTGTAGAATTTTCATGGGGAATAATATTAAATAAATAAACAGAAGAAAATATGTAAAATTATTCGCACATTTGGGGACTCGAACTGTTGACCAGCCAAAAGCAGCGAAACGCTCTGCATACCAAACCACACGTCCCTCCAGCGGTTGAGGGATCTAAGATTCTAAATACGATGAACCACACCTAGTTTCAACGACCAGGGGAATCTGGTCAAAAACCACAATTTTAAGAATATGTATGTTTTCTACGCATGCTTAAAATTTAAATTCAATTTAAAATGTAACATTTGTGTACCGAGGCTGAGACCATATCAGTAGACCATCAAGTCCAGCTGATTGCTCAATAAGAATGAAAGAGTGCAATTCTGATTTAAACATTGATTCAAACCTTTTCGAATTAGATGTATTTTAATTTTATAATTTAATTTAAAATATGTTAAATTATAATAATTTTATTTTTTTATTCCAAATTCTCACTATTTATAGAAATTAGAAATGAAAAAGATACCTTCCTCACTTCCTTTATGTAATTACATCAAAGCCATTTAATTTACAGTTTTAAAACACTTCTTGGCTAGTAACAAAAGACAAATAAATATTTCCTTTAAAATAAAGTATAAAAAGGAACACAATCTACATTTATACGACAACATGTGAAATATTATATATATATATATATATATATATATATATATATATATATATATGTAGTGACGAACGCCTGATAACGAGCGCCATCTGCTGGCCAACAGGCGTTGAGGCTTGTAAGACGGAGTGCAGACGAGACGAGATGAGTCTGAACGAAAGTGAAGACGCGTGAGACGAGACGGGTCTCTGGACGAAAGACGAGATGGCACATGTGAATTAATCCTGCGACGTATTCGACGAAATCTATTTAATGTTCATTTCTTTTATGTTAATGTAATTGTTCGTCCTAAATGTGATTAAATGTGCGTGATTCTAAATAGTAGTGATTCCTGAGTCCTACAAATATGGGGGTTCGACCCGGATTTTAACAAAGACCGGTTCATAGACGAAAGAAGAGCCAAACAGGAGTGAAATTTGACGTTCTACAATAAACCTCTTGGATACCAACTCCTTGTGGACTGACGTAGTGTGGATCGACGTTGAAGAAATTGTGAGTACAATTTTGATTTATTCTCAAGTATGGCATTTCTTGCACGAGCACGAAAGAGCGACTTACTAACTTTAGTAGACGAATTAGAACTAACGGCACCACAGGATGCCAAAGTGCGACAGTTAGTTACAATGATAACAGAGTCGAAAGACTATAACGAAGAGTTCGTAAAAAACTTACTTTTAACTATCACTCAGGAGCGCGAACGGTTAGATGCTGAAAAAGCCTAAGCCGAAAAGGCCAAAGCGGAAGCCGAAAAGAATAAGCGCGAATATACGTTGAAAAAGTTAGAACTTGAATTAAAAAGTAGAGAAAATACTTTAACTGTATCAGATATGCCTAAGACTGATATATTAAAATTGCTGAAGAATTATGATAATAGCGGAGACATAAGTGTTTACCTTTCGTTATTTGAGAAACAAATAAGTAGGGCTAACATTGCAAAAGAAAACTGGATTTCTTATTTACTCGGGTTATTACCATTAGATATAGTAAATTTAATTGCTCGTGAACCTGATCCATCAGCTAATGACTATGATTACATAAAAAAACTGTTGCTTAAAAGATTTAAATTAACTTCCGAACAACTCAGGCAGAAGTTCTTTACTCACAAACGAGATTCTTCTTCTTCATGGCGGGATTTCGGTTTTGAACTGAATAACTTTTTTGAGGAATGGATCAATTGTTTAGAAATAACCGATTTTGAAGATTTAAAGCAGCTAATGGTCGTTGACCAGTTAAAGAGTAAAATACCAAATGACGTAATTTTCTCGACGATTTGCCCAAAATAAAGAAAGTAGAAGAATTGGTTAATAAACTGGACGAATATGAAGCAGCACGAAGTCACCTTAAAAAGGAAACAAACAGAAATTGGCGTGTTTCCGAAAACAGAAGTAAATTTGATATCGCGAAAGAAGCTAAAAATTCACCATTGCCGTTCGTTCGTGCTCAAAAGAATTATGCTGATGATAATTACTATAACAAGAGTAATAATAAATGTTTTAATTGCAATGAGGCTGGCCATAAATCAATTAATTGCAAGTTTAAAAACAAAGGATTGAAATGTTTCCAATGTGGTAGCTTTGGCCACAAAGCCAGTATCTGCCCGCAAAGAGATTTTAAAGTGTCTCTCTCAAATAAAGTGTATATTCGTAACTCTCCAAAAACTGTAAATAAGCTTAGTAAAAATGTTGAAATAAATGGTATAAATTGTGATGCATTAATTGATACTGGAAGTGATATTACTATGATTAATTATGATTTTTATTTGAAAATTGGTAAACCTAATTTAACGACTGATAATGTGAAATTAGCTGGTATAAGTGGAGATAGCATTACTCCTCTAGGTTTTTTTGATTGTGATATATTAATTGATGAATATGTAATATCAACTAATGTGTATGTGTTAGAAATAATGCCGAACGAAATAATCATCGGCATGGACGTATTAAATAATCTAAGCTTTTCATTCCAAGAAAAACAAATTACCATTCATGGGAAAAAAGCTGAAATAAATTACACCCGGCTGGTGAGAAGCGAGGTCAAGGTCGTATCATTACGTTCCGCGGAGTTCAAAAGAGACAGACAGGCACCTATTTTTGCTGAGGCTTGCAATAAAATAAATACAAATCCTCTCCCATACTTCATTCATTTAGCGGATTCGATAAACTATGATGAAATCGACATGAGTCATGTAAAAAAAAACCTTCAGACAGGAAATAAATCGTCTTTTAAATAAGTATTCGCCAAACAAAACAAAAAGTACGGAGTTACAAATGAAAATAATACTGAGCGATGATACTCCGATTACTCACAACCCTCGAAGATTGCCTTTAAAAGAACAAAAATTCGTTGAAACTCAGATTGATAAATGGATACAGGAAGGAATAATAAAACCCAGTACTTCAAATTTCTGTTCACCCGTGGTTTTATGCAAGAAGAAGGATGACAGTTATAGGTTATGCATTGATTTTCGTAAGCTAAATAAAAAGATGATTAAAGATCGGTACCCTTTACCCCTCATAGAAGATTTGCTTGACAAACTTGAGCAATCAAAAATATTTACTACTTTGGACTTGAAAAACGGATTTTTTCATGTAGACGTAGAGAAAGATAGCACAAAATTTACGTCTTTTGTAACACATCATGGCCAGTGGGAATTTCTTAAAGTACCATTTGGACTTTCCAATAGTCCGAGTGTATTTCAGCGTTACATTAATTTGATATTCAGGAATTTGATGCTAGACGGAACTGTACTGATTTATATGGACGACATTATTATACCATCCAAAACCGAGGAAGAAGGGCTAGAAAAATTACAACGTGTTCTACAGGTTGCATCAGAGTACGGTTTGGAGTTTAATTTTAAGAAGTGTCAGTTTTTAAAACCACAAATAGAATTTTTAGGCTACAGAATCCAAAACGGAACTATACAGCCCTCTGTATCTAAAACGGTAGCTGTACAAAAATTTCCACAACCACAAACTGTTAAACAAGTACAAAGCTTTTTAGGCCTTACTAGCTATTTCCGGAAATTTATACCCCACTATTCAAAAATCGCAAAACCGCTTAGTGATTTACTAAGAAAAGACATTGCATTTAAGTTTGAATCTGAACAAAAGGAAGCTTTTCAAAAACTTAAAGATATTTTAACTCGGGAGCCAATTTTGCATCTCTATCAACAGGGATCAGTTTTAGAACTCCATACAGATGCTAGCAGTCAGGGATTCGGAGCAGTGCTGCTGCAACAGGGGACCGACAATAAGTTTTATCCTATTCATTATTTTAGTCGAAAAACATCTCCACAACAAGAAAAATATAGCAGCTATGAATTAGAAGTTTTGGCTGTAATCGAAGCGTTGAAAAAATTTAGACATTACCTACTGGGTTCTAAGTTTAAAATTGTGACTGATTGTTCCGCTTTTCAACAAACTATGAGTAAAAGAGATCTTACTCCAAAAGTTGCAAGATGGGCTTTACAGTTAGAGGAATTTGATTACCAAATTGTTCACAGATCGGGAAAACAAATGGCACACGTAGATTCTCTTAGTCGAAACGCAGTACTTGTTGTTACTCGTTCATACAGTGAAGTGACCACTAAAATAGCCAATGCTCAAAATGAGGACGAATTCCTTAAGAAATTAAAAGCTTTGATAGATAAGCAAGAAGACGGTGAACACATTGTGAGAAATGGAGTTTTATACAAATACGATAATGGTAGAGAATTGCTCATAGTCCCAGAAGCATTACAAAGAGAAATTATTCGAGAAATTCACAATAAAGGATATTACGCTGTGGCTAAGACGGAAGAAATTTTAAAGCAAGAATTTTGCATACCAAAGTTGAGGTCAAAAATAGAAAGTGTGGTTGCCAATTGCGTGGAGTGTATTCTGTGTAATAAGAAACGTGGGAAAGGTGAAGGTTTCCTTAACCCCATCCCAAAAGAAAATTTGCCTTTAAGTACATATCACATCGATTTCATTGGCCCTATGCCTTCTACAAATAAGAACTACCAGCATATTTTTTCAATAGTCGACGCTTTTACAAAATTTGTTTGGTTGTATCCGGTTAAATCAACATCTACTCAGGAGGCAATAACTAAACTTAAGCTTCAACAATCTACTTTTGGAAATCCGACGAGAATAATAACAGACAGAGGTTCAGCTTTTACCTCAAAAGAATTTGAAACGTACTGTCAGGTTGAAAATATTGAACATTTCAAAATTAGCACTGGAATTCCTCGCGGAAATGGACAAATTGAAATAATACAT
Organism: Argiope aurantia; assembly: GCA_026543865.1. NCBI lineage: Eukaryota > Metazoa > Arthropoda > Arachnida > Araneae > Araneidae > Argiope > Argiope aurantia. The sequence goes on along the minus strand of JAPMOR010052242.1, from coordinate 473,485 downwards.
AAAATTTTAATACCCATTCTATCAAAACTCTCGATAACAGACCCTACCAAATGGTATAAACATGTTGCATCAGTGCAGAAAATAATCAATAGTACCGTTTCGAGAAGTACAAAGTTTACCCCGTTTGAGCTTTTAACTGGAGTAAAATTAAAAGATACAACTGATTTACATTTAAAGGAAATATTGGAAGAAGAATACACAAAAGCAATGATGGAAGATCGAAATAATATGAGAGAAGCAAGGGAAAACATTTTGAAGATTCAAGAAGAGAATCGCAAAAGTTTCAACAAACGAAGAAAAGTGGCGCGCATCTACAAACTTGGTGAATTAGTGGCCATACAACGGACGCAGTTTGGAACTGGACTCAAACTATGACCAAAGTTTCATGGACCGTATCGGATTGTTAAGGTTAAACCTAAGGATCGCTATGACGTGGAAAAAGTTGGATGTCATGACGGACCAAATACAACTTCCACAGCAGCTGATTTCATGAAAGCATGGTCTTCAGACTAAAAGAAAAAAAATGTTTATTGGTTTATCCAGATACTGTTTTCTTTTTTTTTATTCTTTCAGATTTTTCTACTTTGATTTAACTTTCGAGGACGAAAGAGACGTCAGGATCGCCGAATGTAGTGACGAACGCCTGATAACGAGCGCCATCTGCTGGCCAACAGGCGTTGAGGCTTGTAAGACGGAGTGCAGACGAAACGAGATGAGTCTGAACGAAAGTGAAGACGCGTGAGACGAGACGGGTCTCTGGACGAAAGACGAGATGGCACATGTGAATTAATCCTGCGACGTATTCGACGAAATCTATTTAATGTTCATTTCTTTTATGTTAATGTAATTGTTCGTCCTAAATGTGATTAAATGTGCGTGATTCTAAATAGTAGTGATTCCTGAGTCCTACATATATATATATATATATATATATATATATATATATATATATTAATAATGAAAAGTGGAAGTATCGATTGCTGGCACAAAATGTCAGTATTTTCAATAAATAAATAAATAACGCACCAAAAGAAACAGAATGTACATTCATACAACTACATGGTAAACATTTTTAGATTTTTTTAAATAATGAAAAGTGGAAGTATTGATTGCCTGCACGAAAATGTGTGTTTGTATGTCTGTGTATCTTGGATAAGTAAAGTCATACATTTGCCTTGAAAACCAAAAGAAAGCAAAGATAAAGACACAACAACATTATTATGTGACAAAGTAAATACGCCATAAACATACTGCCAATGGATGGATGTTTGGGTAATGGTCCGTTCCATCTAATGTACCTTCTCTGCAAACGACCTTTAACGACGATCGTTTGCAAGAAAACGACTTTTTTTTTCGGACGCTGTTTATGTACTAATGCGGGGAGAAGAGTAAATTTCCCGCCGCTTGTAGATTGTTACTTTTTCTTGTAGAAACTAAAAATGGGACAACAACATGAAATAAAAAGACTTTCAGCATTTTTATGTAAATGTATTTTTCTAGTTTGTGAATGTTTTATTATAAGATAATAAATTTTTTTTTTAGAATGGCAGTTGCAAAAATCTGCAGGCATCATCGATTGAATCCAACAAATCTATGAATATTTCGGTTCTTTACAATTTTACAAACTTTTTTGATTAAAAGTGAATTTTGCTATTACCATGAGTACGTGATTTTTTTTATTTCGGTGAATTATGAACACAGGTTTTAATGAGTCATCAAGTACTGTTCAGTAAATACAGAAATGTACGAATGTCGATTGATGAGCAAAGATTTTTGATTTTATTTAAATAAAATATTTTAGATTAATTTATTTTTTCCTATAAAACCCTGTAAATAATAATTTTCCTTTTCTATTCTTTTTTTCTTACAACTTTTTATAAAAAAGATCCAACAGTGAAATTTTTAAAAATTATTTTCGGAATGTACTTACTTTAGAACAACTATATTTTCCTCGACATAGTGGCCTCTAATCCTTGCAGATATTTATTGAATTCAATTAGATCAAATATATTTTCCTTTTTTTTTATTAAGATCCAGGAACCATTTGTTTTGGAAACGAATATAGTTAATATCATTAATGTATATGTCTTTTATTTTGGATATGTTTTATAGAATGTACCAAAATTACAGCATAATGTTCGAGTGAAAAATAAGACTTTTGATTTTATATAAATTTATCATTCATCAGAATTCAGAAATTCAAAATTTTCTGAAATCACCTTATATTTATTGAACTGCCTTTGAACTAAGTTTATTGCATAATATTTAGCATAAAATTTAAGCCTTCGTCCGTCGCATTCATGAGTTAGGGTAAAGGTCCTGTTGAGATCTCATTTCCAGGCTCATGAAATGTCCGCCAAACTTTTATATAATCGCCAATGTTCGTCATTTTTCAGAGCTTTAAAAAATGAAAATTCATTTTAGAAACATTTAATGATCATTCGTTAGAAATTGCAATTGAAATTTTATGTATTCGGACATTTGGCGAGCTATCGTTGGCAGTAGTTATATTGTGCCGCAGAGTATGTTTAAAGGAGATTAAAAAGATCTGGAACATTTCCATTTAATGATAAGTAAAGAATTCTAGAAGCAAGTAAATCTGTAAAGCGAATTTTGTAAAAAAAAAAAAAAAAAAAAAAAAAACGTGATAGCGTTAAATACATATATATGTGCTATCTTTCTTTTTACTCATTTTGCTCTATTGTATTGTGGTTGGAGACACTTGGTTAGTCCCAAATTGTTTATCCCTTTCGGGACAGGCAGCCTCTATCAGAGAAGCACCCAAAATAATCCTAAACCAAGACTTTCCGTAATTAAAAAAGAAGTGCGGGAAATGTCACCAAAAGCTATACAAAATATAATAGAACTGGCTGTAAAACTCGAAAAGACTACAGTTGCACAGTAATAGCACAAAAAAAAAAAAAAAAAAACCGCGAATGATTCTATTAATTGGAAAGTTACACAACCCAGCTCTGTTTATTTATATTACTCTTATCTCCCCCCCCCGCAATAGCTGATGAGTAAAATACCAAAGTGAGGTTGAATATGAGCAAATTGAAGGTCAGGATACCAAAACTTTATTGATTTTAATAGTAATGGACACAGGGAGCCATCTGGTGGCGATTAAAAATTACTCCAGTTTAAAATGCATATATGCATCACTGTCCCATGAGTTCGATTTCCAGAAATGCACGGGTAGTACGCCCGGCTATGAAAGACGTCCACTGGTGATGCATATATGACACGCCCGTCGCGAAAGTGTTATTACGACAAAGATGGCAAGTTAATGGGGCACAGAACTTGCACATACACACAGTACAAATAAATGAGAATTACTCTTAATGATTACTCAAATCATTATGCTATCAGAACTATGGTTATCATTCAATGACAGATAACCAACAATATTATACACAATTTTACAGATCAATAGCGGACATATTGCTCTACTACTCAAATGACGCTCATCTCTAACTGTATCATACTCATTCTACTCATTTATATTCACTCAGGTGTCTTCCGGCCGTCCTCTAGCTGCTAGTTCTAACAGATATTATGTAAAGTTATAACTTTAAGAATATTCCAATAACATGTTAAAGTAACGCAAATGCCAACATTATGGAATATATAGCAACAATCGCCTGACTGTCAAATGGTTGCAGTTAATAGATGTAAAAGTGTTTGAATGAAAATGATTAGATTATTTTTGTTGACATGAGATTAAAACAAAAGAATAAAAACGAAATATTGGATTTAAATTTTTTATTTTTTTGGAACAAAACTCTGCAGGTTGAATATTTTGTGCATTTTAACAGGATATGAGAAAAGTCATTGACTTCAGTGCAACTGATGCAAAAAAGGGTTGCAAGAAAGTTGAATTTATGCAAAAAGTCTGATAATTTTACTAATTTCAAGTGCGGTAAGTCAAGTGCCCTGTTCACTGCAATGAATCCATTTAGAACATAATATTCTTCTACTCCATCTATATTTTTATTCTTCTCAAGATAACTTTAAACTCACATTAAAATTTTCCTCTCAATTCTCCTCTCAATCCAATTTTCACTTTCCGCTTCTCCTTTTTCTCAATTCTTTCCTTAGGGGGAGAAAAAAAACTTATTTTCCCGCCATTTACTAAAGCACCTATCAAAATGGAAGATGAAAGATCTCTTTTTTTCAGCCGTCATTTTTTCTATGTTAGTCGTCATCATCTGGCAGCCTCATCGTATGAGTCCTGTCATTAAATGATTACAGCAGTCGCTGCCTGGCCAAGCAAACGATATTACTGTCATAATGATGTCATTTTATTGACATCAGATGGAACAGGGTTCAACGCTAAAATATTTTAGTTTCATGAACTGTTACAGAAGTGTAAACGTTTAACGTTTTCTTTTCTGAATTTGTTCCTGAAATTTATGAAAAGGAAAAAGTTGTAAGAAAGGAATTTAGTGTAAAAAAAAATGTAATAACAATTCATTTTGATTCGAATGTTCTTTTTAGATATAAAAAAAGGGGGGGGGGAGTTAGTGCATAAAACGGAAAATGAAGATTCCAATGCTTGTAAAAGTTTTTTTAAAAGTAGATGCAGAAGAAGAAAGAAATCTGACGATTTAAAACAGATTCTGATGTTATTACATTAAATGAAAGAAACGAATCATGGCAAACTTTATATCAAAGATTTTCTCAGTTATAAAAATTTAGTGATAAGTAAATACCTCTAGGTGAAAAAGTGCTCTAAAAGAAGTAAAAAAAAATTACATTGAATATTGTTTCAGTAATTAAACGCACGACTGAAAAAATTATGAAACAAATTTTTATATAGTTACTCAATCCTATTAGTCATAAATAGGAAAAAGGATTTGATATAAATTTTAAAAAAATGTTCTAACAATGTTCTGAGATTTTGAATAACACCACTGTAGACTATTTCAATAACTGATTTAAGAATGGTCATCCAATCAATGAATTATATTTCTCGTAGCATTCAGTTGGTTGGTTGGTTGGTTTTGTATGATTTATTGGCGCAAGAGCCACACTTGGCTATACTGCGCCAATCATGTGGTAACATAAGAAAAGGTTTAAAAGCACATTTATTTTTTATGAAGTTTACATATGAAGATAAAGCAGCCTAAAATATGATAAAAGATTCTATAATTTGAAAATAAAAGATAGTTTTAACGAACAATTTATGATTCATCGAAATTTAAAAAAACTTATGCAAAGTCGAAACCAAATGTTAAAATACGAAATAGGAAAATAATGCTAAATACAAGTATAGAGACCAATCGCTCTTAAGAATTTAAAAATATTTGGGTGGTGTATTTCACCCACCAAGTCTTGTAAAGTCAAGGAAGACGAGGTAAAAAAAAGAACACGATAAGAACTGAAAACAGGACAGTCAATTAAAATATGGTGAATAGTAAAATTTACTTGGCATCTGTTGCATGTAGGCGCATTTTCGCCAAATATTAAATGTTAGTGGGTGAAACGAGTGTGTCCTATACGGAGACGTGTCAATTTAACATCCATCTCACGTATAGGATGTACAGGCCACAAAATAATGTCAGTTTTCACAGAATGTAACTTATTTTGGATCTGCAGATTCCATGACTTTTGCCAGTCAGAAAAAATGTGACGAGAGATGGACGTTTTAATATCATGAAAGGGAAGTCCAAAGCTCAAAAATGACGTTGCAGATTTTGCAGCTGAATCTGCTTTTTCATTTCCATGAATGCCTACGTGACTCGGAACCCAACAGAAAATAAACTGAAAGCCTTCATTTTTTAAAAGACGTAAAGTGAATAAAATTCTAATAGCAATCGGATGCATCCGATTGTGGTAGTGTGAAAGGGTCTCTAAAACACTCATGCTATCTGTATAAATGGCAAATTTACGCTGAGTGGAGGCATTCAGAGATTGGTCTAAAACCAAAACTCCTTAAATCGGCCAGTTTTGATCGCAGCAGAATTAACTTTTTTATGAAGTACAGAAAAATAGATTCCTTCGATCAAGAGATTTTGACGAATAGCTGTATTTCATACCTCCCTGAGTTAGAAAAACACATTTTTTGCATTATATATGTCTGTACGTCTACCTATGAAGACGATAATTCAAAAAATGCTTTGAGCTGAATGAATGAAATTTTTCATATGCAGATTTTTATCAAATTTTGAACAAACTTATGAAAGAATGAGAGAACATCTGGGACTTACCTCGAAAGTGAGTCTTCTCGCTTTCTATAAATCATTTTATTTGTACCTCTGAAGAATTCAACCCTTTCAGTAAGATGAGATGGGTAACATGAATCAATGCCTCGTAAACTACTCTTGTTTAAACTTAAGTACATTTAACTATTCTTGTTTAATCATTGCACATTTCACCTTTTAACATTTTTTTTTTCAAATCTCTTGTGTACGTAAACTCTTCTTTTGCAAAATTTCTTACTTCATAGATATAAATAATTTACATTTCTCGAAAATGAGCTGATTGCATTAATATTCATTTCTGTATGTATACTTTATTGAATTCCGCCTTATCTATTACTTATATGTTCTATTTTTAGCTCATAATAGTTTATATTTTGGATATGCGAGTATTTCAGCCATATAAAAAATGCTCTAGGGCAGTCTTAGTGTTGTGAACTTTCCATGAGTATTTTAAACCTTGTTAACTTTTTCAATCCGATGACTATAAATATTACAGATAAATATATTTCATTTCAGGTACTGGTTAGTAAAGATGCCATTAAATAAAACGTTAGGATTTCATTTTCCTCGGAGAACGGATCAATGGGCAATCTAATTACCTTGCGGATAATTTCACTCACATATTCTACTCTATTATTATTTTTTCATTACTTGAATTCCCTGTTAGAAGTTTAGATATGAATAAAATGGACATTAAGTGTTTTAACAAGAAGTTTATCTTCTCTTCTAATGAGTGAAGATGGGAAAAAGATTAAGAATCTCTTCCTTTATTAGAATTCCTGTTTCAAGAGGAAACTTTGAGATTTCTTCTAGTCGTAAACTTTGATTTAAAAATGTTACATTTACATTGTAATACAGTTGCATTCTAACAAGTCTGGCTTTGATGTTAGTGATCTTCTATTGCTCCTGCTGAAATTTTTTGACACTTTGCCAATGGCACCATATAGTCTATCAAGAAAAAAAAGTTCTTTTTTTTTTAATTTTTAGAATTTTGTCTGAAATTACTATACATTATAAAAACCAAGAATGTTTTCGATAAATAGACGAGAAAATTTTCAATTTAATTCTTTCTAAGTTCAGGTAAAGTACACTTACATTGGAATAATTTAAATGTCTGATTAGAGCTGTTGTCTGTTATTAAATATCTAAAAAAGCCAAAAAAATATTAATAAATGTTTTGACTACAAATGTGTTTTTCACAATCAAATTAATTAACATTTAATTATAACAAATATCTTGAAATACTTATATACCAACATTTATCGCTAAACAAAAGACAAAGTGAGATCTTAACCACCTTTTTGATGAAACAAAAATATAAGCGAATGTCTTATCCATATGAAATATTAATTAACAATGAATTAACATAAAGGATAAATATTATTTAATAATAAATGAAAAAAATTTCCCTTAAATTTATGTTACTTCCATAAATAGTATTATAAACATTAGTAGAAAAAATACCATTTTAAAGCGTTAAATGAAAAAATAAAGGAACATATTTTATGTGTATCTTACATTCAGTTTTCATATAAAAAGGTATGAACTCAATCTTTTTAAAAAAATGAATCCTGAAAGTCCATTTGCTGTAATTTAAATTGTCTAGCGAAGTATAGTTTCTTTTTTACCTTCTCAATTTTCTTTGTATAGTGAGCTTAAACAACATAGTATATAAACGATGGGAAAATAATGAGCATTCTCTATTTATCTTAATGCATTACTTTCTTGTTATTGTATTAATTTATAGTTTAAAATTTATTATTATTTCTTTTCTAACATTATTTTCTTTAAATTTTCAAAGCTATTTATTTGTTTAAACACTACATCAGAAATCAATAAACCCGGTTCTTCATACTCAAGAAGAAAATCAGTCTTGTAGCGGTTACAATTACCGCCTTCTGCTTTCTTCATAGGTGGCGCTACTAGAGCCACCTATCAAGAGCCCTGTTTTCCCATGATTCCTCATTCTTGTCTCTTTTGTTGTCCTTGCTTGCCGTGTGTATTTGTTCTATGCCTTGTTCTTCAATATGCTTGTGTTAAATGTTTGTGCCGTGGAACTTAACCCGCTAATAAAAAGTAGTTCCTGAAACTGAACTCATTCTTTCATCCATGGCATAACACATAATAAAGAGTCTCGTCCCTCTACAGTCTTATTTTGTCATGTAGGAAAACAGGTTACATCCATCCACAGGCTCGAGCAGGAGGCGCTGGCACGTTTCGTCGCACACACCCATTTAACTTCCATCCCACCTGTGAGAGTTTTATGGGCGTCGAAAGGGGGATTTACGAGTTCGCCAGTTATTAAAGCCGGCCCTCTTTTTGTTTGCCGCCCCGCTGAACAGAGAAAGTTTTATGGCACAATTTGTCGGCGGGATTACGCGATCATCTGACTCACGCAGAGAAAGGGATCCTATTTCGGTAAAAAGATTCCTGGAAAAGATCTGGTTGTGAGAAGAATTTCCTATTTTTCTGGACTACTTTCACATCTTTCTCTAGCTAGACTTTTAATATTGAAATGAAATCTTCAACGTGGTTTAACAAAGTTTTAGAAACCCACATCTTTATGAAACAAGGATAATGAAAATGATAAAGGAATATTCATGATAAGAGCAGACTGCATGGAAAAGGTTTCAGTTCTTTATCATATGCGAAATATATATAAAAAAAGTTTTGTAATTGTTCGAATTCCATTCCGAAATTTGGATAACCAGAACTTGGCTACTCCGACCCACTATTAAAGTCCCTTTCTAACGGCGCATGCGCGTTCTTGAGACAGGCGCATTTTACTCTTTTTTTCCTTCACTTGTTGTTTTCCAGGGTTCTTTGATGCCTGTTCATTTTATCGACAATTTGCGGGAAGCACTCGATCAAAGTCACAGGCAGGGATGGTCTTACGATGTGTTGGATGGCAGATTTAAGACCATATTCGTAAAGGAACGGAGCTTAAGGCATACGGATTAAATCTGACTCATCGGATAGCCATGATAGCACTGATGGGAACTAATGGCCATCATTGGCCACGGTATAACCTTTCCTGTGGGAAGTAGGTCCTATCATCGGTAGAGGGCAGCCGATACTACATCATTTCTGTACCCACCTGGATGGTGAGAACCAACCACCATGCTAGAAACTTCTCATCCTCAGATCTGAGGTGCCACCCCCGTCCATGGTGAGAGTGAGATTTGGATAAATATTTATGTTTTAGATCTCCCCGAGTTCTAAAAATACCCTTTTGTAATTATTTCTGTTTGTATGTAATCACGAGAATTGAAATCGATATAAGTTTGATGAATGAAACTTGGTATATGATTTTTATCAATAAAATTTTCGATTTTTACAATATTGATTAATCAAACTGTGGAGTTGATTTTCAATTGATTTATTGATTTATTTATAGCACTGTTTTTATATCTGTAATACTTTGGCTACTTCTAGAAACATTTGACTCAACCTGTAATTCTCATTTCCTTTCTAATTACAGCAGTTAAAATATACAGCACTTAAAATATACAGCAGTTAAAATATACAGCAGTTAAAATATACAGCAGTTAGGACAAGCTTCATTATTAGAGTAAAATTCGTTATATCATGTGTTCTGCATGAAAACGATTTCAGCTGCATTTATTTTTAAGAGAGACTGGCCTTGACTAGTTAAAACTGGTTTGTATCAAATGATCATCACACATAAAACATTTTCCAATCAGTTACGTTTCAAGTGCACTTTGAAATGATCGATTTTAGGACTCGTCTGTTTCCCTTAAAAAAAACTACACCTAGATTAGTAGAAATATCCCTCCCAGGATTTGTTCTAGAATTGTTATCCCAAATCAGCATATATCTATGACTGTGAGGGATATTGCTGCAGTATTTAGAGTTGGAAAAAATCCAGAGCTTCTAAGATCTGTAAAAAAAAAAAAGATTAGAATACTTTCTAGAAAACGGAAGAGTAAATGCAAACGCAAATGCAAGACAATATCTCAAACAGAGAAATTTCTTTTAAAAAAATGCAAAATGTCTCTTTATAAGACAAGAACAGATCTTCTGCGTGATTTTAGGGGCTACTAGATAGCGTTGATTCATCGACAATGTAACGAAGTCTTACTGAAGCAGGGAGATGTGCAAGAGCATCGATAAGCAAGTTTCGATAAATGCTGGGCCAAGGGTTATTAATACCTGTATATCTTTTTATAAGGCCAGGAAATATATCGTTGTCGGATTGTGCAAGACTGGTACGGCTGTATTCAACGTTAAAAGCCATTTTTTGTGCAAGGATTGTGATCAGCATTTGTCAAGCGAAGCATTGTAAAAATCAACAGAGAAAAATATCATGCAGCATACAGTTGAACACCCTAAATAGAAATGTTTTGGAGTTATTTTACATTTGAAAGTACTAATTAAGAAAATGACGAACTAAAAAAAAAAATACATTACATTGTCAAAAGACAAAATAATACCTTTCATGAAAATGTGTTGGCGTTTTTCAACAAGATTCATGCAATACTTTTATGCTGGTAAAAGATATTTTCAAGAAAAGAAATTAAGAATTTTCGATTGGGCTGGTAATTACTCAGATGTAATTTACTTCGAAAAGTTGTGGAGTATTGCGAAAGGAAGTGAGGATGAATTGAACTGCTCAATCAAGGGAAAAAATAACTGAGAATGTCATAGAAGTTTCGCTGTGGAAGAAAAAAAAATTATACTCTGATTTAGTTGAATCACGCCGAAACAAGTACAGGATATCATTAAAGCCAGAGTAGGACATACTTCCCCCGAATTTGCTAATCCATGCATGTAAATGAAGTTATATTAATTAAATGGCGTATGTGAAAACATTGTGTTTGTCCCAATTAATTTGCACAACACTACAACAGGGAAAGCTTAATCTAATATGATTGCACTTGTGAATAACAGCCATGAGTCATTACAGCGTTCCTTTATAACTTTGATATAATTTTCATTTGCCATCGTTTAAGTTTTATTTTAAAGTTTCCTTTTCATTCCACATGCAAAATGTGCTCAATGCAGTTAAATGCTTTCAAATTTTATGGAATCAATTTTCAATGCATTAAATAAATAAATAACATGAAGAAATTGCCGTCAGAAACATAAATTATTTATCAAAAGTATTACCATTTGCCATGCTATTGCATTTCTTACATATTTTGTTTTACAGTATCCACCCTCATAAATTTATAGCTCGAAATTTAAACATGCAAATCGGCACTTTTGTAAATGCCTTTTATTTGATGAATAAAATCCTTTTCGGAAATGGCAAATATATAGTTTTCTTCCAAATATATTTTTCGGTTATTGTTATAAACAATAATGGTTCAACCTGTCACAGCTGATTTTTCAAAGACAATTTTCAAACGTAATTCATACGCTGTCAAATATTTTCCTATTTTCAAGCAATATATTAGCAATTTTAAATTGGAATGTTTTACAAAATTGATTTACATCTCCAATCATGTGGACTAATGGCATTTATAGAAAAAAAATTCTATTTATAAGATAATTGTTTTTCTAGTTTAATTATTTTAGTTTTGCCCTTCTTTTCATTTCTAACTCATAATAAATATTTCATGTGGGTATAATCTATCACATGTGATTTGGTTCTTATTGGCAAAGAGGAGAAAATAATTGTGAAAACGAAAGTTCCTTATTTCAGTAAGGAAATCCCACGTTCTTCATTTTAAATCAATAATTTTTTTCATCAAGCAAGAACTTTTCTCTTCTTTTCAGAAATAATTATTTCTTTTCTCATTACGAAAAAATAATTAGATTTTTATCGTTATTTTGTTTTTATTTAAACAATTTGGGAATGTCAGGCTTGAGAAATGGAGAGATGGTGGAAATCTATAATTTTTTCAAATCATGTTGCTCAAATTTGATTGAGATATTTTTATGCATTTATAAAGAATTGTTAATTAATCAGTTGAGCCAAGAATCTCGTGATTCCGAAGACAATTAACTGTAAAATCTATAATTTATTAGATATTAGTTTTATTGATTTTTTTGTTATCATTATATTTCTTTTTAAGATAACATTTAATATGAAAAAGAAATATCTGTTATTTTAAATACAGGATAATTCCCTGACATTTAATTATTCTACAGTACGTCACATATATATCTTATTATCATGTCGGAATACATACTTGATTATTTAATCAGAAATTTTTAATGTAAAAGTAGCTTAAAAATGTTCAGCATATTTAAAGGAAAAAAAAATGAAAAATCTGATCCCTCATTTATTCAAACTAGCTAGCTAAGATTATTAACTGGTTCGATCAT